>CAUEEP010000913.1:1015000-1392650 GCA_958450365.1 Mesorhabditis belari
CAAAAACAGTCATTTTTCCATGAATTTCCCCGTATTTACATTATTTTTCCATTTCGATATTCTGGTAGAATTTTCTTTTTTTTCTTTTACAAATTACAAATTCCAAAAATATCTTTTTCTCTTGTTTTCGTTTCCAATTTCGTTGCAGCTTTTTTGCTTTTTTTCTCTTCTTTTTCCATCTATATATCTATATAAAGGAGAAAATTTGCAGAAAAAAAGAATGAGAAATGATTCGATCAACCTTTGAGAGCTATTGCACAATAACGATTGTCAAATTTTAGCTTTAAATCTATTTATTCCTGTTATTTACTTGACGATACTTGTGCAGTGTGAGAGAGAATACCGATGGGGGCAATGATTATTAGATATTTATTCCGAATCTAGCATCAAATAAGATTTCACAGAAAAGAGCCACTTTTCGGCACAATACTTTTTTTTGGTTAAGTCTAATTGTGAAAAATTCATTTCCATTCCCTCCAAATCAGCCTAGATACTGCAGAAAACAATATTAGCAGTAAAGACAAGTAAAGACAAAAATGACTCTCAAGTACTTTAATGGTGAATTGTTTAAAAGGAAAAGCTATTGAAAAAACACTTTCACAAGATTTCTTTCTTTAATTATCTTCCATTCGAATGACGTTTTTCAAAAAAAAAACCGGTATTTCGAAGACAGGGCAGAAAACTAAAAATACCCTGCCAAAAATTTTTCACGCTTTTTGTTTTGGGGAAAAAGAAAAGGGGAATTCGACTGTATAAAGCGTCATTTTTGAGACACCGATTCATCATTTGTTTTTGTGTTGAATGAATTGTGAAAATGATCGGCGAAATGGCTACTTTGCTCAACTCCAACTCACCATAACTTTCTTCTAAATGAGCTAATCTTTATGATGTTAGTTTCATTTTGTAGATCACAAGAAGAGCAACAAAATGGCACCAAAATCATAAAGATTAGCTCACTTAGAAGAAAGTTATGGCAAAGGATCCAGTTACGCAAAAACAAAATTGGCGCAAAGGGAAATGGAAATGGGGAAGTGAAGCAGGAATTTCGTTGTTTTTTTGACTGCATTTTTCTTAAATACTTGGGAAGCTTTGATTGATTTTAATTAGTCTCAAAAATGATGAAGATTTTTGAAACTTAACTTTTAATATTATTTTAATATTTAATATTTAAGTTTATATTCAAAATATAGTATTACCCAATTCTCTCTAATAGTAGTGCACCCCGTGAGCCAAGTTTGTGACTATTTTACAGTTTCCAAGCTTTTGCAGAAGCTCAACACTCAAATCTCCCACAAGGTCTCATCGTCAGCTACATTTTCCGACCCCACATCGATAGGTTCTGATAAGCGGTTCTCGAGATTTCGAGGAATTTAGGCGAAGCTTAGGATGCACTACTATTAGAGAGAATAAAAGAATAAGGTACCCAGCAAGAAAAGGGTTTCAGCCAACCAGTTAAAAAAGAGAGCTAGTGGTATAGTGGATAGTGCGTTCACGATGCTATAAAGCCTCGTGACCACCTTGGCTTGATGCTTTTCCCTAGTCACTACTCAGTACAATATACCGTATTCTCTCTAATAGTAGTGCACCGCGCCGAGCCGAGTTGATCACTATTTTACGGTTTCTAAGTTTTCGCAAAAGCTGAACACTCAAATCCTCCACAAGATTTCATCGTCAGCTACATTTTCCGACCCCACAGCGATAGGTTCTTTTTCTTCATTTTCCAAGAATTTTCAAAAAAAGTGAAATCTACATTTTTTTCCATTTTTTGCTTTTTGATGATCCAAATTGCAGCAAAGCCAAAAAAACGGATTTCCTTTTTTTGCACACTTCCTTTTCCAAGAATTTTCAAGCACAAAATTGGATTTTTCTTTTTGTTTCAAAGTTTTTGATATTAGAATTGAATACCGTATTCTCTCTAATAGTAGTGCATCCTAAGCGTCGCCTAAATTCCTCGAAATCTCGAGAACCGCTTATCAGAACCTATCGATGTGGGGTCGGAAAATGTAGCTGACGATGAGATCTTGTGGGGGATTTGAGTGTTCAGCTTCTGCAAAAGCTTTGGAAACCGTAAAATAGCCACCAACTCGGCGGGGTGCACTACTATTAGAGAGAATACGGTAAGTATAATATTATGATATAATACATACAAAGTATAATATTTCACTCAAAACTTGAACTCTTTGTTACAAGGCAAAAGACTAAAGAATTTCGCGCAAAAAATGAGTGCAATGGGAACCGGATGGTTACAAAAAAAAAAGGAAAAGAAAAGAGAAAAAGTGAAGAAAACCATTCCGTTCTTTGTCTAAATGACATCATTTTCCCGTTTCTTTTCTCTTTTTTTTCTTTTTCTGATGACTCATTCACAAATAGTTCCCCGCAAAGCCTTGTTTACCGTCTCTTTTTTTGCTTCCTTTCTCAAAAGATAAATTTAGATTGGGGATTCCCCTGATCGGAATGATTTTGGCTGATGTTTTTTTGTTTTTGAAACTTCAATTCATTTTTATTAAAAATTTTCATTAGATTCTTTCTAGATATCAATTCGTTATTTATTTCGTTATTTATTAGTTATTTATTTCGAAAAAACTTGACTTATCTAGTTTAAAATTAAACAAATTTGAAACTAGATAAACACAAAACAAAGAAACTAATTTGTTTTCTTAGAATTAACAATACTTTGTGCCCAAATCTTGTTAGCAATCTTGTAAGCTCTTGTAAGCAGTCTTGTAAGCATCTTGTAAGCTCTTGTAAGCAGTCTTGTAAGCATCTTGTAAGCATCTTGTAAGCTCTTGTAAGCAGTCTTGTAAGCAGTCTTGTAAACATCTTGTAAGCATCTTGTAAGCTCTTGTAAGCAGTCTTGTAAGCATCTTGTAAGCATCTTGTAAGCTCTTGTAAGCATCTTGTAAGCTAATGCAATCGATTTCTCTATTTTTCTCACAGCAACGATTGGGTTTGAATGAAAAATGAAAAGAAAATGAAAAGAATCGAGTGTGCACAGGAAAGAGTGCGTTTACGGTTTTCCAAGCTGGTTAAAGGGCAACCTAATTTCCATAGGCGATCAAGTTGCAATCTGTAAGTTTATTACTTTTTTTGTTGTCTTCTTTTATACAGTGCAACTTGTGTTTGCGTTTGATTTGTTCACCAAAATAGTGCCTAAGTGCAAAAAGTGTTCCAAAACTTGTTTATGTCTGCGAAGTTTTCCCTTTTTACAAACGAATATCGCATTCGCATTTTCAAGTTACAAATATGTCTTAAAAAAATTGTTTTTTTTTTTCATTGCTTTTCAAGATTATTATTGATCATTGATCGAATTGAATTGAGTTGAATTGAGTTGAAATTGAATTGGATTGAAATTGAGTTGAGCTGAATTGAATTGAAATTGAAATTGAATTGAGTTGAATTGAGTTGAGTTGAATTGGATGGAAATTGAGTTGAATTGGATTGAATTGAATTGAGATTGAATTGAATTGAGATTGAATTGGATTGGATTGAAATTGGATTGAATTGAATTGGATTGAAATTGAATTGAATTGAGATTGAATTGGATTGGATTGAAATTGGATTGAATTGAATTGGATTGAAATTGAATTGAATTGAAATTGAATTGAATTGAATTGAGATTGAAATTGGATTGGATTGAAATTGGATTGAATTGAAATTGAATTGAGTTGAATTGAGTTGAGTTGAATTGGATGGAAATTGAGTTGAATTGGATTGAATTGAATTGAGATTGAATTGGATTGGATTGAAATTGAATTGAATTGAAATTGAAATTGAAATCGAATCGAACGATCAAATTAAAACACTCAAAAATTTTCACTCAATACACTACAGTTTCTCAATTTTCACTCAATTCACTACAGTTTCCTATTACTAATAAAAATTAGATTCTTTTCCGACAAATCCCTTTCCAAAACTTGTTTACGTCTGTGAAGAATTTGCGAGTTACAAAACTTTTTCTTTTACGGGGGAACAGAGAAAGGATTGGCGAACACAGACACTCAGTGTGTGCTCTGCAAAATGGAGAGAAGGGAAAGGAAAAGAAGAAGAGAAAAAAGAAGAGAAAAAAAAAGAGCAATCACATGATTCTCCTTCCCATCCTCTCTCTCTCTCTCTTTTTGATTGCTTTGAAACTCGCTTTCTCTTGCTGAAGAAAAAAGATTTCTCTTTTTGCAAAAAAAATCACCGAAACTATCTTTAGCAGACATTTTTGGGGGGTTTTTTGTCAGAAATTTTTGCTTTCTTCAAATTTTTGACACTTTCGGCTTCTAAAACCTCTCACTATTGTCAATTTTTTGAAATTAAACCATTTTTCTGACTTTTTTTTGCAATATTTCCCCTCATGAACAGCCATCAATTTCCCAGATTTTGCCCTGGTTTCCTCCCGAAATACCTATCGAACATTTTCTAGGAAAAATAAATAGAAAAAAAAAGAAAACGATCACTTTTCCACGCCGCATTTGGAAAATGTGCTCAGTTTTTGGGGATTTTTTTTGCTTTTGATACAAAAGAATGGAATTTTATGATCGAAAATCATCACTAACTGATCACTAACTTGAGTTTTTCGGTGACTTCTTAATCAATTTGACTTCTCAATGAACTTAATCAATCAAAAGACACGATTGACGAGTTCGTTCTAAAGTTGACTATATTGGATATGAATGTTTAAACATTTTCGTTGAACGATCTTCGAAAGTTCAACGAATCAAAGTTCAACGATTCGAAAGGTTCAACGATTCGAAAGATTCGAAAGATTCAACGATTCGAAATAGTTCAACGATTCGAAAGATCGTTCAACGATTCGAAAGATCCTTCAACGAAAATGTTTAAACATTCATATCCAATATAGTCAACTTTAGAACGAACTCGTCAATCCAATCGTGTCTTTTGATTGATTAAGTTCATTGAGAAGTCAAATTGATTAAGAAGTCACCGAAAAACTCAAGTTTTAAACAAACAGCCGATAGTTTAAAAGAAATCTTTATTTTTTTTATTATACTTCCTATCGAAATCCCCTTTCTCTACTTTCACCTATCAATTTTCTTCCTCAAAATAAATATTTCACCACCAAAAGCTGCAATTATCTATCGTTTCGTTACAATTATCCATTATCCCTTTTCCCCGCCATCAAATCCCCAACTGATTTGAATGTAGGCAATTTTTGCAGCAAAATTTATAACTGAAACGCGCAAAAAGCTTTTGGTTTCAAATTGAAACGAGAGAAAAACATTGATCGAAATTCGAAGAGGACTCGAAAAAAAAAAACATTAAAAAAAGCAACAAAAAAAGCAACGAAACGACGGGAATTTTTTGCAATTTGCCCCCCGTTTGAGACGGCTGCAAAAGACGGAGAAATTACACTCTTTCCCCTCCACTTTCCCCGCTTCTTTTTTGTGCTTAATTCTTGAAAAATTTATAGAAATCGCTTTGTAAAATCATAATGTGCAAATTGAAATCTCAATTTAAATTATGAGCAAAAAAGCCGACCATTGCCAACCAATTAAACGTTATTTTTTTTCTTTTCATTAAAAGCAATTAAATCATTGCTTTTTCTTTTCATTGAAACTCAACATTTTTCAAAGGGTTTTTTTTTGCTTTAAGCTCTCTTTCTCAAAAATCCTTCTTTCATTCACTAAAAATTTGTTTTTAAAGCCGAATTTTATTCCCTTTTTAAAGGGAATAAAGGCTTTTAATTATTAAAGGCAATTAAAGGCTTTTAAAGCGGGATTTTAAAGCCGAATTTTCTTTTTAATCATCTTGTTTTTTTTATTGTTTTAAAGCTGGTGTTTTGTAAATTTGAAAACAAAAGTAAGAACAAATTTGTCACAAACAAAAAAACAAATTTGTCTAGGAAGCAAAAAATCAGCTTTAAATTCAATAAAAATAAAAGAATTCTCAGAAAAGTTTACCAAAAACTTGCCAATGCTCAAAGATCTTTAAGAGAAAGTTAGAAAAAGTGAACAGTCGACTATTTTTGACACTTGAATGGCAAGGGACAAAAAACTAGCTCTTACCCTTTTTGTGACTCGATTTTTGAAGCTTTAGAAGTAAAAAAAGTGAAATCTACATTTTTCTTTCCTTTTTTTTGCTTTTTGATGATCCAAATTGCAGCAAAGCCAAAAAAACGGATTTCCTTTTTTTGCACACTTCTTTTTCCAAGAATTTTCAAGCACAAAATTGGATTTTTCTTTTTGTTTCAAAGTTTTTGATATTAGAATTGAATACCGTATTCTCTCTAATAGTAGTGCATCCTAAGCGTCGCCTAAATTCCTCGAAATCTCGAGAACCGCTTATCAGAACCTATCGATGTGGGGTCGGGAAATGTAGCTGACGATGAGATCTTGTGGGGGATTTGAGTGTTCAGCTTCTGCAAAAGCTTGGAAACTGTAAAATAGTGATCAACTCGGCTCGGCCGGGTGCATTACTATTAGAGAGAATACGGTAATGTGGTCAGATTCGGACGTCACAGCAATATATGCTTTTCCAAAACCTTTTTTGTAATAAACAGAGTTCATTTTGTTTGTTATGAACTCGATACCGATTAAATGCGTGCCATAAAAGCCCGTCCACACCATTGTATTCCTCCCCAGTTTTTTTGCTGCTATCTAAGTTGTTAAAGTTTCCTCTGTTATAGTTAAATTTTCCGTTGATATTACCTTATTCTGATATAAATGATATTACCGTATTCTCTCTAATAGTAGTGCACCCTGAGCGTTGCCTAAATTCCTCGAAATCTCGAGAAGCGCTTATCAGAACCTATCGATGTGGGGTCGGAAAATGTAGCTGACGATGAGATCTTGTGGGGGATTTGAGTGTTCAGCTTCTGCAAAAGCTTGGAAACTGTAAAATAGTCACAAACTCGGCGCGGTGCACTACTATTCAATTGACTAGACTAAATATCTTTAGTTTAAAAGCTACCCAGTCTATTGACTGACTTTTTGGTCTACTGGAAAAAGGAATATATTAGAAACGTCAATTAAAGCTGTAAATTTTTTCACTTACTTCAATTTGAAACTTCATTTTTCACTAACCATTTCTACAATATATTGTTTTTTTTTTTATTGTTTAGCTCAACTTTTCCATGTGATGTTTAATCGACAAAATAAAATCTATCCAATTAAACGCTTTTACGTTTTTATTTGTCATACGGCATAGCGAAAGCACCTGCTTTTGGTGGGAAATCTTTGCTTTCAAGTCTTTGCTAATCTTTACTTTAAGAAATTCTTGAAAGTATACAATTAAACATTTGAAAATCGATTGAATATCGAAAGTTTTTGAAACAGAATTTTTCGATAAGTTTTCTTTTCATTTCTCGCAAAATCCCGTCAATTATTTGGTGTAGAAATTGGGGGAATTGTTTAACCCATTCGAAGCCGCAGCGTTTTTTCTTTTTTTTCGTCTACGGACCAAGCCCTTTTTTGACATTTTTGACTCCGAAGCAGTTTATTTATGGTTGGAAAGATGTAAGAGAGTCTCCTACACCATTTATTTTTGATGAAGAACGATTTGGATTTGACTTCAGTACTTTTCAAGATCCTATCGATTATTGTTCTTATTTTATCGACGACAATATTTTAGTAGGCGAATCTAATAAACATGGAGAAAGGAAAACAAACTGGCAGGATTTCGATGCAAAATCTTTCAAGCTCTTCCTGGCTTCAAATGGGAATCGTCAAATTACCGAGGATTCGTGACTACTGGAGTAGCAGGCCTGGATTAGGAGGATTTTCCCACATGACCCACATTATGTCAAGAGCAAAATTTGAATCTATTCTTCGCAACCTGCGTTTTTGTGATAATGAACTGGATCCTGCAGGAGATCGGCTTTAGAAGATTAGAGCTATTATGGAACATTTCAATGCAAAACCAGAGACTGCATTGATTCCGGGTAAATATGAAACATCTTTTTTGCCCACGTAATTTGTAGATCTGCTACGATTGGAATATACATGTAATGCTGAAAAACAGCAAAAAAAAAGCAATTAATTGAATGAAAATAGCTCAATTAGCGCTGCAGCGAATAATCGCTGCAGCGGTCCGTTCCTGAGTTTTTGTTGCAGCGATTATTCGCTGCAGAAGTTTCGAATGGGTTAAGAAATTACAGCCTATGACAAAAATTTTTTTGCAAATCGATATGAAGCAGCCAATTTTGACCAATTTTGACAAAAAAAAACGTCGATTTTGAAATCTTTTTCATAGTAAAATTGTGAAAATTGTGAAAATTGTTGAAAATTGCTTATTTGGAGCAATTTTTCAAATTAATGTTTCAAATTTTAACATAACTTTGCCATTTTTAAATCGGTAGTGGAGTCGATTTTTTTGATTTTGTTTTGTATCGATAATCCGTTGTGTTATCAATATATCAGTTGTTTTGTTTTACGTTGATTGCCGGTCGATTTAATGTAATGATCGATTCGAATTTGATTTTGTGTTATATCTGTCGTAGCCGATTATGAATGAAATTTTTTGGTAAATCTTTCTAGTAGAGCAACCCTTTAATGTATGAGGACAATATTATATCATCCTGTAGCGAATTCAATTCTGCGTCGATTGGTACCAAATTTGTGAGTTTAGGTTAAAAATTGCCGGCGCTACAACCTTTCTTTCAAAATCGGCTGGACCCCGTAGCCGATTATGAATGAGTGGGTCTAGGAGCGTCCAACCATCAAGTATTTGGTATCATCTAACGCAGAATCATTAATAACTATGTTAAATTTTGAAAATTAGAAAGATTTGATAAAAAGAAAAAAAATTAGAGCAAAAAAACTGTTTGTTCAAGAGGAAACTTTGAGGCCCCATAATTTTTTTTTCTTTTTACCCAATCTTTCTAATTTTAAAAGTTTAACATAATTATTAATGATTCTGCGTTGAATGATACCAAATACTTGATGATTGGACGCATCCGGACCCGCTCATTCATAATCGGCTACGACATATCAATGATCAGTTGTGTTATCAATATATCAATTGTTTTGTTTTAAGTTGATTCCCGGTCGATTTAATGTAATGGTCGATTCGAATTTGATTTTGTGTTATATTAGGTGTGTGAAAAAGTAATCCACGTTTTTTTATTTTTATCTGATGACCAAATAAGACGCTGTCTTTTCGAAAACCCTCGTTCAACCTCTTCAGAAATAGGCCTTACATTAAATTGTGATGGGTCAACCGTAAGGAAACGCTTGAATGCCATGAATTTTATCAAAAAGTTGGACAAATGGATACCGCATGAACGATAACGCGCGACCACATGTCTCTTTACAGACTCGACAAAAAATCCAGAGTGTTGGATGGGAGGTTTTACCACATCCACCTTATAGTCCAGCCCTTCCTCCATCTGATTATTATTTATTTTTGTGTCTGTCAAACTTTTTGGCCAATAAACGGTTCAATTCCGAAGATGTCAAAACCGAGGTTGATCTTTTCTTCGCCTCTAAGGACCAAGATTTTTATTATCGTGGAATGTCTTTACTTGTAGAGCGTTGGCAAAAGGTTGTTCTTTCGAATGGTGATTACTTCGTTGAATAAAAATTATTTTAACGAAACTTATGGTCTTTTATATTTAAACGTTAAAAACGTGGATTACTTTTTCACACACCTAATATCAATAATTATGGTCGATTCGAATCCGTTCGTTCACAATAAGTTCAAGGTGTCCTTTGTGCTCGAAAAATGTCAGCACATTCTTTCTGGCAAACTGGAAGCTCGCATTCCTCTTGTAACAACGAGTTATTACAGCAAAATAAAGCCCAATTGTTTTGTTTTAAGTTGATTGCCTTAATCCCGGAAAAAAATAGTCTTAATCATTATCGACTTTTAAATCCAATGTTTCAAGCAAAGTTCTTTTTTTATCGTTAAACTAATTTTCATTGTATTGAAATTATTTTCAAATTTTTCAGCCAACTGAGAACGCCGAGACTGTGCGAGAGTGGGATCTCTGCCTACACCCCGCCACCGATTCTTTCACCGATGCGAAACGGATCCGGACTTTTCTGGCAAATCGCCAAATCCCTTGGCCATAACGTGAGTGTTTTGCTTTTTAAATGTTTCAAAGTTCTCAGCTAAGAAGTAAAATTAAAACCGCTAGTTGACCTCTTTTAACAATTCAATCCCGTACTTTGTGTTCTTGCAAACGCACCTATTTCTTTGGTTTAAGCGAGGAATTGAGTATGCTAGAGGCTGGGCGTTTGCAAGAGCACAAAGTACGTCACGTTATCATCAAGATAGGCTATTTCAAATACAGTTAAACAAAAGGTTTTTAAAAAATTAAAAAGGAAATTTCTAATTTTTTTGAAAACCAACTAAGTAAGCAAAATTGGTGGTAAATCTTTTAAACACTAGCTTTTTGAAAGTAAATTTTTAAAGGTGATCTCTAAACGAATAAGGGAAATTAGTTTACTTCTACATTAGCAATGTTTCTCAAAAAAGGATGCTTCAAGTTAAGCGTTTTCCAAAAGTCGTTTAACAAATCAATTTTTTTTCATTCATTATCAAAAATCTACCTCAATTTCAATGAAAAAAATGCAACTTTTAGCCAAATGAAAAAAAGCGATAAATTTTGACTTAAATTCCCTCTTTTTGTCTAAAGAACAAAGGTTGCTCGAGAAATTTATTTGAAAGTCGCTTTTTGCAAGAACTTTGAACTGATTTTTCTTCAATTTTTCTTTTTAGACAATTAATCTTTTCAAAAAAGAGAATAAACGAGGAAAAGAATTGAGAGAATTGAGAGAACATGTGATTTTTTGAATCGATTGTGGCAAAAGGGATGAAATATTAGGGGAAACATTCATTTCTCGGCTCACCGGCTCACCGCTCACTTTTTCTTTTGCTTATAACTTTGTCAAATGTCAACAGATAGATGGTTTTTGTAACAATAAACGCAGAATTACATTCTGAATCGATTGGTACTAAAAACATCTAAATCTGTTGTCATTTGACAAAGTTATAGGTAAAAGAAAAAAAAAAGGGTGAGCGGGAGAAATAATAATACTTTATTCAAACGATAAAGTGAAAGAAATCATAGAGAAATGCACAGTGATACTTAATCATACAATACATACTGAAATCAATAAGCCAATTACTTACGGCAAAGAGCCACTAGATCTAAAGCATCGATACGTTTCTTGAATATGAAAAGCGAGTGAATTTCTCGTATGTCGTTTGGGAGCAAGTTCCATAATCTAGCGGCTCTAACGGGAAATGCATCTAAAGATCTAAAGCATCGATAGAAATGAATGTTTTCTTCAAATAATGAGTCTGAGTATTAATAAAATAACCATAAAATAATAAAATATAATAATGATTCTGAATAAACATCAAATAAATAATAAAATAAGTCTGAATCTATTAAAACAAAGCACACTCATTAGCAACTCCAATCCTGAATCCATCAAATTTTCCCTCAAATTTGAAACTAATGATTTTAAAAGCAAAAATATTTTACGATTTCGATTTTTCTTATCACTTTTAGTCTAAGTTTAAGAAAAGTTTCAGATTATCAAACAATTAATATTCTAATATGCAATTCAATGACGGTATTTAATCTTCTAATATGCAATTGCAATGACGGTATTCCCATTTTAGGTGACTCCATTCGGCGGGGATATGACCGCAGCCCTCTTGCAAACGGTCAACGGATTTGGACGTGAGAATTTTACTCTAATTCTAGATATGCTAGTAAATAGTGTGTTTTTTCCAACAATCATTTATTCAAAATGAAATAAGCAAAGCTATCAAGTAAGCTTTGCATAGTTGTTCCTTCAAAAATTAACGTTTCAACTTATTCGACTTCGACTTTTACTCTAGACATTCAACAATGAATTTTGCATGAATTCAACAATGAAAGACAGGCATTTTTTTTGTCTAAATTTGATTTATTGAAAATCAGATAGGCATTTATTGTCTAAAAATGTTTGGTGATGCAAAATTTTGAGTAAAAGTCGAACAAATTAGCTTTTCAGTACCTGGACAAAATTACCTAGACAACTTTTTAGGCAACTAGTTGTCGGATAATTTTTTCTAGCTATGTAGAAAAACGTCAAAAATGGCATCGGATAGGGATCAACTAGTGCTCATTCAAGGGCTTGTTAAATGAGTTTCATAAATCTGTTTGCGAAGTTTTTAGTAGAGAAATGTAGCCCAGATTAACGGCTACAATTCTCTATATAATACTTGACACTTTGAAATAAATTAAGCGTGCGACAACTACTTTTCCAAAAAACTTTCCGGATAATTTTGCCCAACCCTGTACACTGTTGAATCAGACGTACAGTATCATTGGACAATAGAAAAGCAAATTAAATGCAAATAGTTGAATAAGTTGAAACGTTAACTTTTGAAGGAACAACTATGCAAAGCTTACTTGATAGCTTTGCTTATTTCATCATTAAAAACGTGAAATTCGTGAAAGTGAAATTGAAAAAAAGTGAAATTTTCGAAAAAAAAAGGGGTCCTTCAACTAGAATGCTTGCAACATGACATCTCTCTAGACTCAGGCTAATCAATTAATACAATATATATATGTATTAATGGCCTAGGTTAAGGCCTATTGCAATAGGCCTTAACCTAGGTGAGGTACTGTACTTGAAAATCCTTAACTTCAACAAGTCCTGTAACTAGTGTTAAACGTTTTAAACAAGAAGCCTTGTTAATTGGTATAAACGATTTGCAGCTGATCACCAAATGGAGCCCTCTTCCTCATCGGGCGGTCCTCCATCAATTGTACCCACACCCGATCAACAAACATCAACAACACCAACAGCCGAACAACAAAATGGACAAGTGATCGATGGAGAAGGGCCGACGAGGAAGAATGGCTTTTTCTATATGGGAAATCAACATAATCAGGTGAGTAAAGGAAAATAGCGTTTTGAGAAGAAAAACGAGCTATCCATTGAGAAAACGAGCTAGCCATTGAGAGGAAAAACGAAACCTATAGAAAAAGTTTGAGAGTTTCAATTTAAGCTAATACAATTAACTTAATTTAATTTAATTCATTTACCGGTAATTAAAAGTTTTAGTTTTTATTTCATTTTCACTTACCTTCTCCTAGCACATAACAAAATTCTATTGATAAAGTATAAAAAAATAAAATAATAAATAATAAATAATAAATTCAGTGTAATAAAATATAAAATAATGCCTATCAAACTTTTTTTATGGTGTACTTTGCTCTCAAAAAACGTAAACACACCTTTTCTCAAACCACAGCAGATTGCTGTTAAGAAAAAAAAACGAGAAACTCATCAGAAAGTGCACCAGAAAGGGTTTGTTTTCATTGTTGAGCACAAATTAGACACAGAAAATAGATCTTAGTCTTAGATCCGTTATAAGTTATCCGGATTTTTATAAGAAATGAGCTATCCATCCTTAAGCCCGTGACAAAAAGACTGATTAGAAAATTAATGTTTCAAAATTGAGGCAGATAAAGCTGACCTTTTTATGACTAGTATCTTTTTGGAAATTCGACGATTTTTGATTTGATCATTTTTATACTACAAAATTTGTTGTTAGAAATAACTTTCTAAGTTTCGAATATTTTCAAAACCCTAGCTTTTCCTACTCCTCACTTCCTGGTCACTTGACCGACACTTTGTGAACTTTTTGACGTTTTCCCATTTCACCTCTTCACCTTTTCTCTGATCACATCTCTTTTAAAAGAAAAGAGATATTGCTCTTCGCTCAAAAGGTGATAACTCTTCATTGAGTTTTATTAGAAAAAAAGAAACGTAAAAAATGAACGCAAACGAGTTTGCTATTTGAAACTAAAGAAAATCCGAAATTATTAATCGATTTGAAAACATTTCAAATTCGTTTATTAACTAGATTACTCGTCAAACGCTATGAATTTCTAATAAGAATTGACTGAAAGTTGTCAATTTCAAGTTTTGATTGAGTACTTGTTTTGTTATGGCCTCAAAGTTCCCAATTCCGTACTCGTATCCGATGAAAACTTTCGGCGAATATTTTCGCTTTATCGAAAAATCGAATTATCAACATAAATTGAAAGGATTTCTCCGAGGATTTCTGGTGAATTTTTGGTGATATCAAAGCTTTGACTACTGTAGAAATGGGAAATTTTATCGATTTAGTTTTCAATTCAATTCAATTCAATTCAATTCAAATACTTGAGTCTCTAAATTCTTCTAATTCTAATGAATTGATCGGAACTTTTAAGCGATCAATCATCAATCAATCAATCAATCAACTTTCAAACTCTTTAACTTTTCAGAAAGTTCTCATAATTTAGTATTGCGATTCATACTCAAGATTTTAGAATATTGATTTCATTTTTAACTATCCCTTCATCCTTTTAACTATCCCTTTAACTATCCCTTTAACTATCCCTTTAACTATCCCTTTAACTATCCCTTTAACTATCCCTTTAACTATCCCTTTAACTATCCCTATCCAAGTAATTTTGAACGTACAAACAAATTTCTTCAGGTAAACTTCGCAAAAGAATTGGAAGCGTTGAGAAAGGATTCGTGGGCGAGCACGAGCAGCAATAAATCGAAACAATCGATCACCATTGATGACAGGTAAGGAAGAATGATTAACGTTTACTTACTATTCCTTATATAAAATATTCTTATATAATTCTTTTTCAGAGCTGACGCAATTCGAAAAGCCAGCACCCTATCAGAAAGCTATTATGATTATCAAGCGACCGCTCATCAAACCGACGCCACACCGTGAGTTTTAAAATGTTCTGCCGAGAGTGAGCTTATATTCCATTTTCAAACTAATCCTAGAAGTTTCACTTAAACAATTATTTTACAAGTTTGTTCAAAACTTAGCAAAGCCCCAGCTACCTATAAAGTAAAGTCAGGAATGGTCAAGAAAGATTTCCGGGATTGAATCCTCGATCTTTTCGCTTTCTGGGATTGAATCCTCGATCTTTCGGCTTTCCGGGATTGAATCCTCGATCTTTTCGCTTTCCGGGCAGATACTCTAACCAGCTATCTTCCGGTATCTTCTTGTCAAAGAAGAAAGAGAAAGAGAAATAGAGTTATTGAATGAAACTCAATGAATCCGAATCTTAGTTAATATTTCGCAAATTCAGTCACATCAACATCGGTCGGGATTTCCAAGCGAGAGTGAAGAAATGGGCGGATCGGGAGATTACAGCAGAGGAAAGAGATGCGATTGAAGATAGAGATGAATTAATATTCGATACCAAGCTCATCGATCATTTGACAAGGGAACAATGTGAGGGAATTTTCAATCAAAAAAATTGATCTTAGTCAAAAGAGTTGCTGAAATGAAAAGCCAAAGTTCCGCCAAGGTGTTTTGATTTTTTTTAAAATTCTCGTCTTATTTAAAACCAGCTTGAACTTAATGAAATTGGTAGGCTAATTTAGGAATAAACTTAAAACACAATCATCAAAAATGTTTTCAGTGGACGCCTATGAGATGCTCTCGTGTTGTCAAGCGGTGCCGCGGCCCGGCAGAAATAAGGTCAGCTTAAAATGTTGATAAGTTTACTAGGATAAAGTTTACTAGGATCTTATGCTTAAAATAGTCAAGCTTCAACTTCAACTTCGACGTATTCAGTTTTTATTTTCCACACATTTTTAATTACTAATTTACAGGAGTTGGCTCTTCACCTTTTGATGGAAAACAAGGGAAATCTCGAGGCTGCCGTCATGGATTTGCTGAGGTTTCGAATTTTTAGAATTAAAAAAATAACAAACAAAAAAACAAAACAAAAACCCAAGAAAAGGATTGGTAGACTCACTAAAATGAATAGCGCCAATCGATTCGCCGATCCCGAAAACCCTCGGGTACAAATTTACAGCCGAATATCTTCTTTTGATACGATCTATAAAGCAAAAGAAAAACCCGTGGGAGATGTTCTATCGTTCTATCCGCGTAATCGCTTTCCATCTGGCATACGCTCCTGGTATTAGGCACTATATAAAAGTACTATATAAAAGGGTCGATTTACATGATTTTTAGTTTGTTAAGCTTAGAATTCTATGTAGTTCTGCATCTTATATTTCGTTTTTTTAAAAACGCAAAAGTCGAGACACAGCCGGGAGTCGAACCCGGATCGTATGGGTTGTAGGCAAGCGTTCTATCGACGTTCTATCGTTCTATCGACCGCGCCATGACGACCACCAGGCAGAAATGATGAAATCATTGTTTTAGATCGGATACTCTTGATTGGGAACAATATCGAACGGTTTATGACTCGTATTATCCGGATACAACACCGTGGACACCCGAAGAGATTCTCTCATTTCAAGATGCTCTCTATAAAACCGAGAAAGATTTTCATCAAGTCGCACAAGAGGTGAGAAGGGAAAATTAGCATTTAAAGTTTGCCTTAGCGAAGATACTTCACTTTTTTTTCTGTACTTTGTGCTCTTAACACTGTTTAAGAGTTTAAAATTATATTTTACAGTTACAAAGGTATAGAGTAAGTAGAGTATAGAGAAAGTAGAGTAAACTATTAAGTTTTCCTTTTCATTTATAAACTTTGTAGTCTCAAAAAAACGTAAACACATCCTTTCTGGTGCGCGCCTAGTCGTCGAACTTTTTCAAACTTTTAACTTCAAATCAGTTAACGTTTCAGTTAACGAACAAAACGGTGAAAGAGTGCGTGGAGTTCTATTACACATGGAAAAAAGCATGTCCGGATGATTATCGAAAATTGAGAAATCTGAGGCGAAAGCGACAACTGTTAGAAATGCATCAACAGGTAGATTTTCGAAATTCTAAAAATCTACTCAGATAGTTGCTTTCTATTAAGTATGTGAAAAAAGTAATCCACGTTTTTAACGTTTAAATATAAAAGACCATAAGTTTCGTTAAAATAATTTTTATTCAACGAAGTAATCACCATTCGAAAGAACAACCTTTTGCCAACGCTCTACAAGTAAAGACATTCCACGATAATAAAAATCTTGGTCCTTAGAGGCGAAGAAAAGATCAACCTCGGTTTTGACATCTTCGGAATTGAACCGTTTATTGGCCAAAAAGTTAGACAGACACAAAAATAAATAATAATCAGATGGAGGAAGGGCTGGACTATAAGGTGGATGTGGTAAAACCTCCCATCCAACACTCTGGATTTTTTGTCGAGTCTGTAAAGAGACATGTGGTCGCGCGTTATCGTTCATGCGGTATCCATTTGTCCAACTTTTTGATAAAATTCATGGCATTCAAGCGTTTCCTTATGGTTGATCCATCACAATTTAATGTAAGGCCTATTTCTGAAGAGGTTGAACGAGGGTTTTCGAAAAGACAGCGTCTTATTTGGTCATCAGATAAAAATAAAAAAACGTGGATTACTTTTTCACACACCTAATAGATGCTTTCTTACCATCAAAATTTCTAGATGGAAAACGAGCGTGAGAGCTGTCCAGTGCCGATTAAGCAACGGAAAATCTCGGAAAATGAAATGGAAAGCGAGTACGATACAGATGCGACATCACCATCATTTTCGTTGATCGATCATGAATCAAGATCAAGGTATTTATTAATGATAAAAGTTTAATAATATAAAATATTAAAATAAGCTATAAAAAGAATCTATTGAATTCGATGTTATTCATTATTTTAAAAATCGAAATTTTTTATAACTATCAAATCAAAAATCAATTTTTAAATTGAAATAATTAAATGAAATTAAATGAAAACAAAAGTAAGACGTTTCACTGTTTTTTTTCTAATAAAAAAAGCTTTGTTTCAAGGCTTTCATGGCTTCGATTTAAAGCCACCATTCGCTTTGCAATAAGAAACAAAAGAAAAGAAATATCTATTTATGAGCACTTGCATTTTATGATTAATGAAAAAAAATCCAAGTTTAAAGTAACTCAAGTAAAAACAAAGGCCGAGAATCGCAATGTCGATTAGTTTTTTTCTATTGAAAATTCTAATGAATTCTAATGAATTCTAATAAATAATGAAATCCCGTATTTCCTCTAATAGTAGTGCACCCCGCCGAGTTGATGACTATTTTACGGTTTCTAAGTTTTCGCAGAAGCTCAACACTCAAATCCCCCACAAGATCTCATCGTCAGCTATATTTTCCAATCCCACATCGATAGGTTCTGATAAGCGGTTTTCGAGATTTCGAGCAATTTAGACAATTTAGATTTTGGTGCACTACTATTAGGGAAAACACGGTATCTGATTTTACTGCGCATTTTGAACTTGCACTTTTCCAGAGTCAACTCTTTCCTCGCCCAACAATCGCCGAGCTCATCCGCGCTGACGCCGAATCGAAAGAACTCCGGTCTCGCCGTTCCACTTCTTTCCTTGCAATCAAGCGTCTCCCCGTCGATGAAAGATTTAGCCGTGCTGCAAGGGAAATTGCAATCGGTGAGTGAAAACAACAAAACTAGAATTAGATCAATGTATATTGGATTGGTGCAAAACTCCTTTTAGAGGCGCCTAAGGCACCAATTGATCCATTAGTTTGCTTTATTAAAAAGTTAAATTTGCTTATTTTACTTTATTGAAAAGTTAACCTATCTACAAAAATAACATTAAAATAACCTTAACATGTCTTATGTTGGGATTTTTACGGGCATGCAAAGTCGGCGTAGTCAAAAAGAAAAAGTCGCCACTCGATGACACGATTTAGGCATTTTCGTCAAGAAAACCGATTTTCGTATCAATACAGGAAAGATAGAGCACAAAAAGTTACCGTAAATACTGTAATAGTACCCCATCCCCATAATGACGGTGCGGAGTGTTGCGTAGTCTAGCTTTGAACGAGTTTTTCTCGACACTGGTTTATGCTACAATGCGCGCTTATGGTATCAAAAAATAGCCCTGAATTTCAAGGCTATTTTTTGATACCAAAGACGCGTTTTTTGAAAGTACGGGGGCTTTGAAAAAAATGAAATACTAAAAAACTTTTGCGACTACGCGACTGTACGAGGGGGATGGGTACTATTACAGTATTTACGGTAGGTATATCGCGAACGTTTTCAAACCAATAGACCTAGTCGTTTTCGTTTTAGGAACTTTTGAAGAATTTTATTGAAAAAGCACATATTTTGCGCTTAATTTTGCACTTTAAAACAGACACAGATTGGTCTAAAAAGAAGAAAAACAAAAACACAACAATTCATTAACATTTTTCAGTCAATGATAGGGTGAGTCAATGAACAAAATATCTGTTTTAAAGCATTTGAAAGATAAAAATCAATGCAGTCATCTTTTTTGTTTTAAGATTGATTTGAACAAATTTCAATGTCCCAACTTTGCTTTGTCTGAAAAATTACAAAACTAATACGAAAGCTAAACTACAAAAGCTTTATGACAATCGAATAAATTTCCTTATTCGATTGTCATAAAGCTGCTGATAAAGAATAAAAGCCAAAAATTACAAATTCAATCACATTCCAGGGCCAGCCCCGTCACGGATCTGTTTCATCCGGCTCGAAGAAGGGTGCACAGCCATCAGCCGATGGATTCTTCCATTGTCGATTATGTGAAAAATGCTTTGAGAAGGTCGGTTTGAGAGGATAATGATCAAATGAAATAGTAATCGAATGATCAAAGTGGCTTTGAACTAAACAATGAAATTTCTAATATAATTTCCAGTTAAACGTTCTCTAAATCTTTTCAAGTTATAATTTCTAGGTGAAATCGTTGAATGCACATATGAAGAGTCACGCGATGAAAGCGAGAGCTGAAGCCGAAGCACAGGCACAAGTACAAGCACAGGTGAGATATAGAAAAAAAACTTACTTTAATGAATTAAAAAATTAATTCATTAAATTGTAAATCTTGAGTCTTTTGTAAGTTAAAGTGAATTTTTCAAAAGCTTGAACAATAAATGGAATTTTGTTCGCTCTTGAACAATTCAAGCGTTTAGAAATTCACTTTAACTTACTAAAGACTCAAGATTTACGTTTTGTTCGTTCCAACAGTGCTTTAAGTCACAATCTTGAGCCGTTTTTTTGTAATTCTACGTCGCTAAGTCACAAGATTAGCGGCTATAAAGTGATATATCATATTTTAACAGTTTTATTTGAATAATTTTATCTAAAAGCTTTAGGTGAGCGCTCAATTGGCTCAACAAACCGCTCTCCAACAACAGCAGTCAATGTTACAAGGTTTGTGAGAGGAAATGTTGATTTTAAATTGTAATTGTGACAAACCGTACACAAAGCTTGCTATCAATATAATGTGTAGATAGATACCGTATTTCTTCGAATAGAAGACCGGGTAAAGAATACCACATGAGCTAACAGATTTTTGAGCCATTTCCCAGCTCTATAGCACTTGATTGAAAGCTTTTATGCAGAAAAGAAATTTCAAAAAGGGCTGCTACGCAGGAGTACGCGATCATACTCTTTACCCGGTCTTCTATTCGAAGAAATACGGTAATTCACAAAAAATCGAGTTTAAGATGTGAAATGATACTAAATGATGCTTACTAGTTGATTTAAAAAGTCATGTTTGAAAGAATTTCTTAAAAAACGGTAAAATCAGTACCCAATTCCCTCGGAAAGTGTGCGAACAACCGAAAAGATGGTTCAAGGCAAATCATTAAAAGTTACCACAATTTTACTCATTATATTTGTCTTATGGTTTACTTTGTGCTCAACAAATATTAAACGCATCCTTTCTGGCACACTCAACACCATTTTTGGCATTTTTTGCCACTGTTCTTGCCATTTCTGCCATTTTTCTTGCAAAAATGCTTTGCGGTGATGAGAAAAGTGAAGAATTCAGTGTGCCAGATTGGTATCTTTGCATTTTTAAGCACAAAGTAAACCTTGGTTTGATTTAATCCATCAATTTATTTCAAAAATTTTTCAGGCCTTGGCTCAACAGCAGCCTCAGCTCTCTCGGCCCTTCCCACCGCAGCCGGCCTCCAATTGGGACAACAACTTGCCCAGAATTTGACTCAAGGCCTTCAGCAGCAGCTTCAACAAAATCTCCAACAAAATTTACAACAAAATTTGCAACACAATCTTCAGCAGAATTTACTGCAACATGCGCAACAAAGTCCGTTGAACAGCTTGCAGCAGAACACGTTGTTGGCACAGAATTTGGCCACCCAGGCGATCGTCGAGCAACAGCTCGGCTTCAATCCAAACAATTTCAGTCAAGCCACGCTGAATTTGCCATTTTCGTCAATTATCCATTGAAACAGGATCGGACCTCGATAAATTTATGAAAAACATTGGGAAAATGAGGGTTTTGAGTTTCTAAATTGTACCAGAGTTGAAATTTTGACTTTTATTTGTAGAAAAAAAGCTTGTTTCAAGTTGGAGGGTGCATTTTTGAGAAGTTTAAGCTAGTGCAAATTATTCTTATGTTTAAAAATGTACTGTAGTAGATTTTGTAATGACACTTTTTTGATTTTTAGTTGAACTTTTTGAAACTCAAAGCTTAGAGCCCAAATTTTTCGCAAAGCCCAAATTTTTTCAACAAAATTGAAACTTTCTTTGACTATTGAGGTTCGACTTTTGTACCAAATTTTTATATTTTCGAGTAATTTCCTAGTTTTTACAAATCTAGTTCAGTTTCAAAAATAGAAACTTTCAATCGTAAATTTATTGTTCTACAATTTCCAAAATCCCCCCTCCCCCCAAAAAAACGGGTTTCGCGCACATTTTTCCTTTGTGAAATTTCTATTTTCTAGCAATTCTAGTTTTATTTTTGAGATGATTCGATTTTTTTCAAAAAACACTTTCCGAAGATTCTAACGAATTTTACCCTACCTGTGTACATACGCAAAGAAAATAGTCAAAAAACTTGAAATTGAAGTGAAATTTTTTGTCAAAATTCTGCACCCGGTTGTTGTGATTTGAGTGAAAAGATTTTAAAACAAAAATTTCTGCATTTTTTGAAAGAAAAACTTTTCAACGCCATTTTCTAAAATTTGTAATGATGCTTGCCAAAAATGTTTTCGAAATCCTCTACTTATGTTTTTTTTCTTTTGCGTTTTTCGGAGTTCTATGTATTTTCTTTTCCGGTTTTAGCTTTTTTCGTACTTTAATTCGGATGAAAAAGATGGATATTTATTGTGTGGATAAAAATTTATAGCAAAAATCCAGGAAAATTGCAAAAAAACTACATAGAAACGCACAATTTCAATATCCTTAAGAGTTCAACAAAGGCTTTTAGGATACAAGTCTCAAAAGCAGATAATCCAAAACAAAAGCTTCCTATTTTTCTACAGAAATCATCTGAAAAGAAAGATTTGTCTCTCAAAAATGGATAGATCAAAGATAAAGGATAAAAACAACCAAACAACTTTCAGTACCTAACCCCTTCAACTGAAAATTACACAACAAGCCTGATAAGAAGTTCTCTTTAAAATTTTCTTGACGCGATTGAATCATAAAAATGAGGTCTTTGGCTTGATTTGGTTCCATTGATTGAGCCCGTCGACGAGAATTTCTTGAAGATCTAACGTATCGAGCCAGGCCACGGTTGACCGCATATAGAGAATGCTTTTTAGCACATTGTTTGGATCGACTTCTCTAGAAAGATAGAGACATCGCCACACGGCCGCCGCTAGTTGAGCATCAGAAGATAGAAAACCCTCATCGTATTCTAGGAAAGTTTGAATGTGCAATCCGTGCATAACAGTTAAATCGGAACTCCGCTTCATCGATTTCCCCAACTCTTCGGATATAATTTCCAAACGCTTTTCAACATCCAACCACAACGATGCGAGCAATCCTGACTGCAGTCGCATGTAAGCAGCTGCATCCATTGAAACTTGTGTCCGCAAAAGTACCATCCAAATGTGCATCAATGTGAGCTTAAACCATGTTGAGAAATAATCCGGCAATCCAAATGATGAACACAATTTGTCGTAATCGAAATGATTCGCACAATTGTAGTAGAGTTGCGTGGCGGCTTGGTCGAGTAACAGCTTCAAATTCGGATCCACTGGCATTGGAGGTGATAATTTATTCTTGATCCTCGTCAGCGTTAAATCGATCGATTTGGGAAGGACCGAACTTGATGTGCTGGTCTGTTTCTCCAAATATTCGTCAAGCGTTTGCACTCTTTTGGCCTCATTGCTCAGAACTCGTCGTTGTCCCAATGTACGCGACAAAAGATTGGTCCGACTTCGCCAAAACTGCACCCAATTCGCCGTCGATCTGCTGGCGTACATCGACGGATCTGAAATTAAAAACTGTAATAAGGGAATACATATTAAAAGCATTTAAAAAAACTGAAAACGAAAGCTAAATAAAATGAGGCAAGTAATGGGAAGCTATTTGGTGGAAAACGTTAGATACAAACTACGCAAGTGTAAAACGCGCGCTAGTCGAAAAAAGAAGAGTGCAAAAGAACTTTGTGAGCCGGGCGAAAAAGAGTAAAACGGGTACTTAAGTAGCGTTTTAATGGATTGAGTAACACTGGGATGGGATGCGAAACGCAAAAAAAGCGGGAAAATACACAAAATTTGAGTAAGACGTGGAGGTTTTTCTTTTATAGCCGATAGAATTGATCTAAAGTTGATACAACGCATAAGTCAGTGCAAAGAAAAGCAAACCGAAACTAAAAGTGATCATTTATATCGTAAAAATGGATAATTAGGGAAGCGCATTGTGAAAAATGTTAAGAATTGTGAGAAGAACGGGACCATGACGGCGCAAGCCAAAAACGAAAATTGCGCCGACGAATTTTGCGCCGAAAGACCAATTCTCGCCTCTGGTCTTGCGGCACAAATTTCGTTTTACGAAGGCGGCGCTACTTTCGCAGCGCAAAACTCGGCGGCGCAAAAGAACTTGCGCAAAATTCGACAGCGCAATTTTTGCTTCTGGTCTTTCGGCCCAAAATTCGTCCGCGCAATTTTCGTTATTGGCTTACGGCGCAATTTTTGCGGTGCAACCGCAAAAATTCGCGGTCCGGAAAAAACGCTGACAAAATTACAAGTTCGATAAGATTCCTAACAAACAAGCGCAACTCTTGAACTAGGCTGCAAAAACTAATTAAAATTTTACGAACTGCATCTCCAGGATGACCTTTGTGTAAAATTAAAGCGCGTAGTGCACTTGCACTTAACTCGCGCAACTAGTAAACAACAAGCTTTCAATGTTGAGATAAGCTCACTCTTTATTCCCCAAAAAACATCGATCCCCATTGAAATTGAGATTCAATCTATCCTATTGAATATTTTCATGTTCATCATCGATTTTCTATTTCTTCTCTTGCCAATTTCATTTCCCCCAAAACAGTCGTTTTTCTGTTCCCCCTTTGACATTTATTTGAACGGGGGGCTCGCTGTGTATTCTCTAACTTCTCCGTTTCTCCACCAAATTCTTGTTCTCTCCTCTCGTTGAGTTGTCTTGTTTGTGCCGCCGACGGGAGCCCCCTTTTGAATCATAACTTTGCCATGAAATCCGCTTGTTTGAATTTGTAGATTTTCCGATTTCACAACTTGCTTCAGTTTATTGCTAAACGTTTTTGTATTTAGAATGGTTTTCGAATCGCTGGTAGCCGATTTGTTGAATCGGTTTCTCGGCGACTTCGTCGAAAATCTCGACTCTTCACAGTTGAATGTTGGGATTTGGGGAGGTTAGTAGGGTTTTTAAAAATAAGTCAATGTTTGCTAGGTATTTGAGATCAACTAATTTGGTTGCGTTTAGGAGATGTACGACTTGAAGATCTGGAAGTAAAAGAAACAGCCCTCGATGACTTCGATTTGCCCATTAAGTTGAAATTTGGTTATTTATCCTCATTGGTGCTAAAGGTTGGCTATTTTTACTCTTTTTAAACATTTTGTTTTTTTTAGATTCCCTGGAAAAACTTGTACACCGAGCCGGTTATTGCTGACATTGACGGGTTGCACTTGATCATCGTACCCAATAAGGGTGTCGTTTTCAATGAAGACAAGGTAATTTGAACTTGCTAATTCATATTAGCTACACTTAACTTTAGGCGAAAAAGAATGCTACGGAAGTTAAACAAAAAACGCTCGCCAGATTAGAAGAAGCACGTAAAAATCGGTTTGTTCCTCGCCTAATTTATGCGTATTGCATACTTTACTTTAGAAGGAAGCCACAAGATCCAGTTCAAGATACTTTCACAGAGAAGATGATTACACAAATCATAAAGAATCTACAAGTTTGCTTCAAATCTTATCTGTGGTACATTTTGTCATGCAGGTGTCAATCAAAAACATCCATGTGCGCTTCGAAGATAAATGGACTAACCGTCACCGTCCTTTCTGTGCAGGGGTTACTTTGGAGAATCTCGTTTTCCAAGTACGTTTCGTGTTATTTTTTTTTGTTTAAGCAAAGCTTTAGACAACAGATGAAAACTGGTTGCCAACTATTCGGAAGGAGACAGTAAAGATCATTCACAAATTGATCAGTCTCGAGAATTTGGCCGTTTATTGGAACTCCAGTGCAGAGCTTTTGTCAGACTTAGAGGATCGTGACGAGATAAAGGTATTTTTGCAAAAATTTGACGGTCTATCATTATTTTAGGACAAAATGTTAGCAACCATCACAACTAAAAGCAAGCGCCCCGATGGATATAAATACAGTATGAACATTGAGGCCTGATTTGATTCATTGATTGTCTTTAGTCCTTGAACCGATCAAAATGGAGGCAAAGTTGCAGCTGAATCAAAAGCCAGAGACGGACGGCAGTGGATGGACAATTCCGAAAATCGATCTTTCTGTTGACATGGAAGCATTGGCTCTAAAGATTGGCAAATTCCAGTATCAGGTGGATTTAGCACAACTGATTTAAGATCTATCATTTTTAGGATATTTTGTTGTTCCTGGAAGCACAAGAGCGTTTCACACTTGCTGGCCAATATCTCAAATATCGTCCAAAGAAGATTAATGAATACCGCGGACACTATAGACAATGGTATGCATTGAATGTGCGCTAAAATACCCGCTAAAATAATTTCTTTTAGGTGGCACTTCGCATACACGTGTATCCTCGAAGAAAAAGTTCGGAGGCGTCGAAGAAATTGGAATTGGGAGCGAATGAAAAGGCATCGCCATCTGGTTCGTGACTACCGAGACGCATGGGTCAAACATCAGACCGAAAAGAGCCTTCCTGGTTCTGTCGTCGAATTGATCAAGGTTTGCATTTTCTTTGAAGTCCATAATATGTTTTTATCAGAAGGCTGAGGACACTTTGGATGTTTTCAATGTCAATGTTGCGCGCCAGCAAGCAGAAATGGAAATTGATCGTAAAGGCTTGACGAGAGTCGAAGATCAACCACAAGGCATTATGGGTTGGGCAAAGACATGGTGATTTTTATGGCTTTACTTACTATTTCACAATAACAAATGTGTCAACCACAAATAATTCTAATTTAGGTGGAGCAGCGGATCGAAAGATGACCAAAAAAAGAAGCAAGACAAGGACATTGTCACACAATTCGAAGAGGCCATGACTCCGGAGGAAAAATCCAAGCTGTTTGAGGCGATCGATTATCAGGAGAATATCCCGCCGACAAATTATCCGAAGGAATATGTGGAAAACAAAATGACATTCCGCCTTGGAGAAGTTTAAAGTTTGGGATTCATTATCTTCATTTTTTATCTAGGTTGCGATTGCAATTGATGGAGCTATCATGATGAAGTTGCATGAATTGAACGCATTCATCCAACAGAGGCCAAGTGCTGGAGCGATAAAGTCAGATATTAAAGTTCTTTTATTTAATACATTCGAATTTTAGCATCAAGTCGGGCATTAAAGAATTGCGTATGGATGGAGGAGATGCTGAAATGTTACGAGTTCGCGACCCATCAAAGCCATGGCTGGATCTTGAAATTGACACGAATCCGCTGCACGGGAAATATGATCAGGTTTTTACTTTGTAATCATCTTTGGCTATCAAATTTGTTCAGAAAGTTCGTCTAAACATTGCGCCGGTTTCTTTGAAGTATCACGCACCTGCCGTGAATACCGCGATTGAGGTGACATAAATGAGTTGTTGATTTACTTGGTCTTGCTTTAGGTATTCAAACCACCAGAATCTGTGCGATTGACTCAATTAACAGCAGCAGCTATGTCTCGATATGAGGATGTTGGGTTTCTTTAAAATCTCGTATCAAGTTGTTTTTAGGTTAAAACAAGATCAATGACCGGACTTGCCCATGCTGTCGAATTCAGGAAGAAACTTGTGTTGGATATTTCGATAAACCCAGCGACGTTGATGATTTCAGAAGGCGGTAGGAAAGAAGAAAGATAGCAGCAAATGTATTTATTATTCAGGAATCTACGCGCCAGAGAAACCTACAATTGTGGCCGATTTGGGAGTGCTTTCAATTACAACCGTCGAATCAAACGTCGTTGTTGGGTTTAATTTGATTACGACATGGATATGCTTTTTTAGGATTCTGCTGGTCAAGATCGAATGAAGCAACTACGAGAGCAAGCTTATGACAAATTCCGAGTGAAATTGAGTAACGTTGTCATTGCCTTCGCGGAAGTGAGTTCGCTTTTTATTCATAGTAAGCATTCAGTTTAGACTATGGAAAAGGCTACTATGTCACTGCCACTAAAGGAAAGCCCTCTGCATATCCTAAAGCCAACCGGATTGGACATCCAACTCCACAAGAGTAGCATTGATGATTTGAGTCTACCGAGGTTGAAGCTAGCTATCAGTTTAAAGATTAGCCTATATTTTAAGAATTCGTATTGTTGGCGATCTTCCTAATGTGGTTGTTGTCATATCCGATCAAAGACTTCTGATGTTGATGCGTCTATTGAACTCGATCCCGAAGCCAAAACCAGAAGAAACACCGGTTGTTTTTACGTTTTTTTTTTATTTGAATATTTCAGGAAATCTTGGAGGAGCTTCCACTAATCAAGAACGAAGTCAAGATCAAAGACAGGGCCAAAATGAAAACGATTATGGAAGCGGATGAGGTAACTTTGTTTAGAGTTTTCTCGTTTAAATTAATTAATTTTAGGTGGAAACTTCGGATGTTGCACAGCAAAAAGGCAAAGAGGAAGCTAAGAATGAACAGCAAGTCCAAGTGGAGCTCGATTTAAAGTTGGAGACGGTATGGTTTAACTTCATCATTGAAACCTTATTAGGTATCTCATACGAGGGTAAGAAGGTGACAATTTCACATCAAAAATTGTTACTGGTACACCCCTCGAAAAGAAAGTTTTAAAAAGCGATAAATCTAATGCTTCACGAACAGAGCGCATACTCTTAATGAGCATGTGGTCTACTAGAAAAGCATACATGTGCATCTTTGGCGTTTAAGCAACGCTAAAGAAATTTGAGTTTCTATATATTTTGTTACATGCATGCGTCTAGTTTTTTTAGATTGGCGTTACGATTTACAAGGGAGAAGATGTGCTGATGGATGTCCGCCTTCAACGATTTGTTTGTCAACTTCAAATGCGAACTTTCGACTTGATTGTGAAAGCTGAAGTAACAAACTGTTTGCTTTATTTACCACTAACAAAATTTAGCTTGGCTCGATTTCGGTGGCAATGCCCAAATTTCGTCCTCTGGATGATCGCAATCCTCACCTTTTCTTAGTGAACTCGTTTGAAGAAGAAGGGGCTCTAATGGAAGTGAAATTTGTTCAGGTATGAATACGCTCGTAATTCGTGCAGCTTGTACTTTAGGCAAACCCTGAAAGTCCATATTTTGCAACCGAATACAACAAAACTGAAATGGCGGTTGTGTTCAAATTTTCGAGATTGAATCTGGGATTGCATCAACAAGCCTTTCTGGAAGTAAAAAAATTCGGAGAGGCGTTACAGGAAGAAATGGAAAAAGAAAAGGTATTTTTCTCCGTTAAATGCGTCACTTTGTACTTTTAGCCAGAAGAAACTCAGAAAGATGGTGTTGCAGAAGAAGAGACACTAGAAGCAACGGGAAGAAAGTTGAGCAGAAAGATTAGCTCAAGGTATAGGTTTTCTAAATTTCAAATTTAAATGACCATATTTAAGCATGGAATCACTGGCTCAGCTGACAAGAGAAGCACAACAGGAAGCAGCCCAACGAAAACGAGCTCGTCGCAAGAAGAAGGTAAACATCCTTTTTTGTGTATATTGCTCAATGCTTTGTTCTTTTAGGCGAATCAAAATGAGGTATTAGTTTATATATATATATATATATATATTTGTCCGTTGTTTTGTTGTAAATGTACAGAGCACTCACTTCTATAAGACTTTGTATCAATCAAAACGTGTGCATGGCTTGGAAAACCTCTAAAAATGGCTATGGTTCCCTGATAAACTTAAAAATGTGTACTGGGTGGTGGAATAAACCACTATGTTGGCTAGTTTATAAGTTGAGTTGCGTGCTCGCTGAGCTTATTTTAAAAATTCGTACAAATATATCCATTTGTTTTAGGAGACACCAGATCCACACATTATTAAAATGAAAATTGATGCTTCGATTGGGCAGCTGGCCATTTTGATGGGTACCGAGAAAGAAATCGACACATTCATGGCAATCGAAAAAGTATATTGGATCTACGATTAAAAAAAGTATAAATTGTCAGGTCAACTCGGAAGTGCGAATGATGGATAAGACTATGGAGGTGAAAGCCACTCTACAAGCGATCAAGATTCAAGATATGACGAAGGGCGCTTTGTACAGGTTAGAGTTTATGAGGATTTCTTTGTAGCTTTTGTTTAGGGATCTAATGGCTGTCCATGGAAATGAAGATATGCTCCGCTTTGAATTCACCCAGTATCAACGCACGGATGTCGAGAAGAAGGCGATGTCTCCCACGGACATTGACATGAAAGTTAAGGTATACAAGTTTTCTAAAAAGTCGTTATTTTGGCACATTCAGCTTCGCCTCGCACAAATGCGATTTGTCTTTCTACAATTGTGGGTCAACCGGATGCAAATGTTTGTTGCTCCTTTTGGAGCTGAAACTGCTAAAGTACAGGCACATGCACAAGCCGTTGCCGCCGAAAAGGTAAAAATAAGCTACTCTTGAATGAACAGTTTGACTGATTTTAGTCACACGAAGCTTTGGAAGCCGCGAAGCAAATGCTGGAGCAATCGCCACCGAGAATTGAGTTGGATGTCGAGCTACTTGCGCCTCTAATTCTTGTTCCAAGACTCTCCACATCAACACATGTACTTGTGGTCGATTTGGGTTAGTAAGCGCCTTCAAATCCTTCATAATTCTCTTTAGGTAACTTGGTGGTGCAAAACCGAATTCTTGGTGATCACCAGCTCAAAAAGGCCGTTTTGGATAGTATGAATATCAAACTGACAGATGTTTATTTTGGAATGTAAGAAATGTGCTTTGCAACCATTATCTACGTTGTTTAGTGGTCACATGGACGATGCGGCAGAAAATCTGGTCTCAAAGTGCGAAATCTTGAAGCCTATCACTTTCTCTCTGGACGTTCATCGAAATCTTACTTTCTCAATCGTGAAGGTAGTAAACAGAAAAAAAGTTGTGAGCCAGTGTATGTTTCAGGATATTCCGGAAATCGCGGTCAATGCTCATCTCACAGCAATCAATTGTTCCTTATCGCACGATGATTATGTAAGTGTGTTTCTGTGTGTTCATGTCTTGCTGGTTTAGGTTACGATGATGCAGACACTATCGGGAAATTTGAATGAAGGCAAAGAGCTTGTTGAGGAAAATGTGGCCCCAGTCGTAGCGCCGGCTGTGACATTGGAAAAGAAAGAAGAACGAATGGCGGGAGGCGTAGATGAAAAGGTTTAAATCGTAAAAGTGTTGCTAACTCAAAAATTTAGACGCAAGCGAAAACCAAATCTGATGACAGCGACGCCTTGAAAATCAAGACTTACAAGAGAATCATTTTCAAATTTGTTCTTGACAACATCGCTGTGGAGCTGTTCACAGGTTAAAAACTCCAATCTCTTATATGCCGGTATTTAGGACTCACGATGTCATCGGTTCGGGACTTGTCAAATGCCTTAGCTTCAATGCGAATCGAAGGTCTAAAACTGAGTGGACATATCAAGGTAATGCAAATGGTTGTACTAAAACATTTTTTTTCAGGAAGACAACGAACTTGAAGTGGCCATGTCGTTGGATACTTTCAAGATGAGCGATGAACGCAAAGGAAAAACGAAGATTCCACAACTCCTCGATAAAAAGTCAACTTCAAAAGAAGAGCGCTTTTTGGACCTCTCCTTCAAACAAACGGCTAGCCAGGACAAGAATGGTATATTTTAAAATTAGTGACACTTTCAACCAAATTTCTGGGTAACTTTTACTATTTTCCTTTCAGTTCGCCTTGAGATGTCAGCTTTCTTCTTGTGTATGTGTCCCGAATTCCTTGGTTGCCTCGCTGCATTTTTCAATGTCCCACAAACTCAAGAGGAATTGGAACGCGAAAGCCGAATCACAGCCATCAAAGCTTCTAGTCATCCTCAAGCCGAGAAAACTGTCCAAGTAAGTTTTTGGTTTATTTTTGGTTTCACTCAAAAATTCAGGAACAACAACCACCTACACCTGGCGCAATAACAATGGATTGTGACTTGAAAGGAGTTGAGGTAGGAGCCGCTTATTCTGAAATACGGAATAATTCAATTAAAGGTGATCATCGTGGAAAACAGTATGGATCCGGACAACACGCAAGCATTGATTTTGTCTTTCAATGCTAAGCTGAAGGCTGAGCCGGTTTTTCGTAACATTAATTTAACATCCACTTATTTTTAGCGCCAGTACGAACAAGTAATGCACGGTGGTGTGGAAGCTTTCCGAGTGTTTAGCAGTTACTACGCTCCGCATAAACGCAAGGATGTCACATATGAGGTTTATAAAAAAAAATCAAAAGTTAATATTTGGTTTTCAGGTTCTGAAATCGGTTGACATCGGAATTGCTGCTCGAATCAACAATGAAACAAAGGTGTTTTTAATGGTGGATAGCATGTGTATGCGTGACTTTAATTTAGGCTACAGACGTTATGCTGAAAATGACGGCACTCGAGCTGAAGATGGCACCATCTGTGATTCGATTACTCGCAGCAGCCAACGCTGAATTCGCACGAAGCAATCAAGCGGTAAATTAGTCTTTCAAGACTTTAAAACGTTGTCTTAGGATCAAAATGCCGTCAATGTGACTCCAAGGCGTAAGGCCTATCCCGGATATTGGAGCAAGAGAGCTATTGAGGAACATAAGTAAAGTTTCCATATGAGGGTTTTTAATCAAAAACTTTAGATTTTGGTTTTTCAATGTTCCCGAAATGGCACAAGAAATCGGTGAAGATTATGATGAAGACGAGGAACGTCGTGAAACACACCTTCCTCCGACTTTAGTTGAAAATTGTATAGTCGAAATTCCCAGACTCAGTTTCACCCTTGAAGCTGGAAACGAAGCGGTTGGGTTATTTTTGTTGTCTTTTTAACAAGCGACTTTCCAGATTCCATTACCTTTAATCTTTTTCGATATGCAAGTAAAGGCAGATGCACACAATTGGAGCAGCGCTTTGAAGGTGAGAATAGCAAAGTTAAATTATTATGTTTGGTTTAGGCTAATGCGGAACTTTCGGTGCAAATGTCTTATTACAATGAGGGCTGTTCTGTATGGGAACCTGTACGTTATTAGATATCATCGTTTATTATGTGATTTAAAGGTTATTGAACCGGTCGAAGATTTGGAGAAACCGAATGAATGGGAAAGATGGAGTCTTCGAGTTTCGGTTTGTACCAGCTTTTAGAAAAAATAACAAAAAAATTCCTTAGGCTGAGGGGCGCAATAAATTGGATAAGGATGATAATCGTGCTGGGATGAATGTGAAAGTTGAAGCCGACAAGATGCTGAATTTGACCGTTACAAAGAGTTTCATCCAACTGCTCACGAGATTGGGAGAGGTTGTTAAGCTAAAATACACTGTCGATCATCCCATTTAGGTATTTGCTTCAGCAGCCAAACAGACTTCTCCCCCAATTAGCCGCCAACTTCCTGGACTCTCCAATTTCTTGATCTACAATGATACAGGTTAAATACCAGAGCAAAGACGAATACTAATAAAAAGCGTTTAGGAATGACCATTCGTGTCGCCAATTCAACGACTCTAAAGGTAATGAGTTGAATTATTCACTAAAAGAGTCTAATATTAAATTTTAGGCTTCTGATAATGGAGCGTCTGTTGATGCGACGCATGGTGCCTATGTTGATCTTGATGCCATATCAAGCCAAGCTGAAGATAAAAAAAAACGGGAGAATGCTGAGAATTTCCTTTCTATCATTCAAGAGGAAATAAAAGCTGATCTTAGGTATTTTATTTGCTTAGGAATGCAACTATTAGGTTGATGCAAAAGTCTTTTTCATTTTTTTCGTACTTCCGTTAAAAAGTAACAAATGCACCAATTGAACAACGGTTTATTGCATTCGAAAGGCCAATTATTTTTCCGCATAATGACATTAAAACGAGTTTAAAATGTCTTATGTCTAGATTTTTTTGAGAGCCTGAAGTCGGGTAGTCAAAAAAGGCGACGGCTCGATGATGCATTTTAGACGCTTTAGCTAAGGAAACCAATCTTGATGTTAATAAATAAAAGTAGAGCACAAAAAGTTAGATATTTTTTCAGATTTTCAGAGAAATTGATTCAGCCAATTTCTTTATAGAGGTTTTTATAGATTTTTATGAAAAAACCCGTTTTCACTCTCGAATTTGCTTGAAAGTGAACCCAAATTGACTTAAAAAGATGGGAAATTCAACAATAAACACTTTTCATTTAGAGCAAACCATAGGTTAATTGATGACTTTGTTATTTTTCAAAAGAAGTACGAAAAAAATGAAAAAGACTTTTGCATCAACCTAATAGCTTGTTTTAGACTTGAAATTTTGGACACTATTCGAGAGGTTGTTGTGGGTAGAGCCGATAAATGGATGCTGCCTTTGCCAAAACAAAGCGACGGTGGTAAACAATGGAAGGTAATCTGGAAAGGAGGGTTTAGATAGTTCTGTTATTTTTTTTAGATTCTTGTTGATGTGGCTATTGAGAATTCACGGCGAGTGATTACACTACGGTCACATGTTCAAGTATGCAATTATTGAGGTAATACTATGCTACTGTCATTTTAAGATTGCCAACAATCTCGACATCGACATGGAGATTTACTCGAGAAGGGATAACAGCTTGGATCTTGCTGCAGTAGTTCCATCGAATGGAGTTGTCAATTTACCGACGCCACTTCTTTTCACTCCTACGGGCGAACTTTTCTTCAAACCAGTCGGAGACAAGTAAACATCAAATTTTATATCCAAAAACAAAGCGATTGTAGGACTGAAGTTTCATTCGAAGCTGTGTCGTGGCACGACTTTGAGCATCAAAAACGAGCTCCTATTCGCTGCAACTTGAGTGAAGACGATAAGCAAGGATACTTCTTTGAAACGGTTGTTGAGCAAGAAAACGTTCATCTTCCTTCTCATGGAGGTTTTGAATCTTTTAAGTGTATTTGATCTTTTTTATTTAGATATCTCAAGTGATATGCAGTGTATGGACGCTTGCTTCAAACTTTCACTCTATCCGCCATTGGTCTTCCACAATAACTTGCCATTCCCTGTTCACATTGAAAAACCAGTAAGTACACCACACAGTCTTTAAGCCAACATCATATTCTTTAGCTATCACTGGAGCTTCCGCCTGGCAACGACGCAATCCTGAACACCATTGCTGGACAAACTCTTCGCCTGAGGGTCGGTTATCTTAATACTACGACTGCATTCTAAACTTTAGACAAAATACTTGGATGAGGACTACATTCTTGATATGCGAATCGAGGAAAAGCATGAGGATCTCCAAGTTGTTGCTCTTAATACAGAAAGTGGAAGCGCTGAATTGGTTTTGTTTTTAATTTGCTCGCCTGATTGATATTTATTTAGCTTCTTGGTCTACATTGGTCGATGGAATATGGTGGATTGAAAGCTTATCTTTATGCTCCATTTTGGCTTGTCAACAACACTTCCCTCACTCTACAACATATGGTAAGCTATCAGTGGCATTTATTAAAGTTGTTTCTATTATTTATATTAAGCAAGCCCTGATTTTTGTCTAAAATTTATTAAATTTGAATTGCCGATATGTGTTTTTGGATTGATTTGTTATCCTAAGTATTCCTTTCGTATTTCTAGGAGAGCACAGGCGGGTTTATGGCTTCTACCAGCAAGTGCATTCCTTGTCGCACTAAAAGAAATAGCCGTGGAAACGAGGTATCGATAATGTTTGCATGTTTATTCAAGTAGATTGTCGAAGTTTTTGTTTTAATAACAAACAAACATTGGGGCTTGCTAAATTTCTAGCTCATACCTTTTTGTTGTGCTCAAAAACAAACGTGCTTGCTTTGGGTGCAAATTCATGCTCCTATTTAGCCATTCGCACTTACGCATGCGCCCGGACAAAACCCGATCATCCTACCGTTCCCTTCGAAGAACATTGAAGCGAAAAAGAAGGTTTGCCTATGAGAAGAGTTCTGGAATATCAATGTTGCAGGCAAAAGTGCAAATAGCTGGAAGTTCCACTTGGTCAGAAGAGTTCCCGCTTGAGACTGTTGGAAACACAGCTCGGGTCATTTGCAAAGGAAGCTCGAGAGATTATGAGGTTGGCGCTTTTTGACTTTCTCGATCAAAGTTTTCATTTTTAGTTGAGTGTCTCAATTCAACTTTGTCAATCCGGTTTGACGAATATTGTTTCATTTGCTCCGTTCTATCTGGTCTCAAACTGTGGGAAATTTGATTTGGAGGCAAGGTTTTTTGTAGTTAAGTTTTATACAATTTATCTTTAGATTCGAGAGGACTCTTTCTCGGAATGGGTTAAAATTCTAGCTGAAACGGTTTGTGAAATACGTTGTTTATATTAAACTGCGATTTCAGTGCGTTGGTGTTTGGCCATCTCAGCGTTCGCAACGCAAGCATTATTGCGCTAGATTTGTCGGATCGGACGAAGAATCGCTACTATTTCCAATAACAGAAAATATCGAAACGCTTGCTCAAGTAAGAATATTGATGAAGCTAATTTTAGTTGTTGATTTAGATAAACGACGATTCGGCTGGAATCGATGTGGCTTGTCGTGTAGGGGAGTCCTCGGTAAAAGCTTTAAGCTTAAATTCTATCTTATTTGAGTATTTCAGGTGACAGTTCATCTCACTCCATTCACACCCGGCTCAGCTCCTGTGCATGTTATTAATCATTTGAAGGTGTAGCCGCAATTTTACTAGCTAGTAAGCGCGTATTTAGATACCCATTCATTATGGACAGAAAGGACATTCAAAATCGATTCTTGGGCCAAAGGAGCATATTTTCTTCACGTGGAGCGACTTAACACGAGACCGCATTATGGAATATCAGTTTGTTTTGACACGGATTCCTCATAGTTTTTTTTTCTAGAATTGGAGACTTCAAAAGTGAGACAACGCTCGAACAAAACGAGTTTGGTGAAGCACAACCGAGAAAAGATCTCAGAAAGTGAGTTGCAAAAGCATTTCGACTATTTATTCAATTAGGTTTATCTACCATGCTTCCTTCCTCAATGGCCGGCAAAGGACTCTACTTTTCACCGCAGATGCTCATATATCGAGGGTTTGCTGATTTGAATATTTATGTATATTATTGCCTGTTAAAAGATTTCTTCAAATTTCATTAGTGTAGTTCAATTTAGATCATTTTGAAGGTGGCCCACTCTTTTGTATTACGTTTGCCTATTAAACAGACTGCTAATGATTTTCTTTCTTTCTAATTGTAAGCAATCATTTTAGGTTGCATTTGGTGACCATCTCTTCGAAACACCAGAATTCTCATTCGAACTCCTTCTTCAAGGCATTGGGCTTTCGGTCGTTGACAATGAAAAGGGAATGGAGGTTTTGTTTTTACCATTGCTTAATTAAATCGATGTTTAGGTCGTATTTGTTGGCATTAGTTCATCGGACATCTTATGGGAAGAAGAAGTTCGCAGCTCCAGCATTTTCCGATCCAAACGCATCGAACGATACAAGCCGCTACCCGTCAAGTATATGCAACGTCTTGAAGATAAATATCAGTTATATTTGCAAACAAAACAAGCGGATTGGGAGGTGAGAAATGTTTTATATTTTTTAATCAAATTCTAGGATCTTGAAAAATATGAATTCAACTTGAAACACATGCTTTTGCGAAGGAAGAAAAATGGAAGAGAGTTCAAGCTGCGTCGCACTTTCGAGCGAGGACTCTGGGGACATTATAGTAAGATTTTATTGAAATTTTCACTGGTTCATACAAACGATTTAGCCACAACGGCTTTGCGCAAACGCCTTCATTTTAAACTCAACCATCTTCAAGTGGACAATCAAGTAAATTTGGAGGAAAGGGGCCAGTGAAATGAGCTATTCAGATGGATGCTTGCGTATTTCCTTGCGTTCTCTCAATTGTGCCTCCGCCAAAGTCTGTCATCCAGGACAATGGTAAGATAAACATGAATTGTAATCCTAATTTAAAATTTTAGCTCCGAAGCCATTTATCGAAATTTCCTTTGTTGAGCGATTATCGGAATTCTCTACAATACCGGAAGTCGAGTACTGTAAAGTTTTGGTGCAAGAATTTGCTGTGCGCGTCGATCAGGTACTTTTTGTGTTTATTTCATCAAGTTTCAAAAAATTTAGGGTTTGATTAATGCTGGTATGGCTTTGTCTCCAAATGCGGCGGCCAAGAAACCATATGGGGTATGATTGCAATTGATTAGCATCGATTTCTTATTTTTAGAAAACGATGTTCGATGAAGATCTTGAATCAACAAAGGTGAATTTATCCGAAATGGCCGACGCCTGGAAGTCCCAGAAGCCAAAATCCTATTACAATGATTTCCACATTTCACCATTGATGGTTTGTTCGCCGATGAAACTTTGTCTTAACGAGGGTTTTAGATTCATTTATCTTTCTCACAAGGCGGTACGACTGCTGAGCAAGCAAATGCACCGGCTCCAATTCAAAGTGAATTTGTAAAAGTGTTGTTGAAGAGTGTTGGAGTCACTTTGACCGAATTACAAGATGTTGTTTTCAAGTAAGTACAAGATGGTTTTAGTTTGAATTACCTTCTATTTAGGCTGGCATATTTTGAAAGAAAGGCTGTTTTTTACAACATGGATCAACTAAATGCTGAGATCGTTTCCCATTACACGATGCAGGTAATTTTTATATCGTCGGGTATTTAATTAACTTCATAAAGGGAATCAAACAACTCTATGTGCTTGTCTTTGGATTGGATATCATTGGAAATCCATTCGGATTGGTGAGGGATTTATCAACTGGAGTTGAGGACTTATTCTACCAGCCATACCAAGGATTGATCCAAGGTAAGTATCAAACCTTTTTAAGCTAGTGAAGAGAAAGGTCTAAACATCAAATTCTTTTTAGGCCCAGAAGAGTTTGTCTCGGGAGTAGCGATTGGTGTTCAGTCAATGTTCGGTCATGCTGTTGGTGGCGCTGCTGGTGCCGTCGGGCGCATCACTGGAACCGTGGGAAAAGGAGTGGCAGCTTTGACTTTTGATCAGGAGTAAGTTTAAAAATTTTTCCTTTTATCCTTTTTCCAGATATCAACGAAAGAGGCAAGAAGATCTAAACCGTCGTCCTCAATCATTTGCTGAAGGAATGGCTCGTGGATTCAAGGTACCTACCTACCTATTTATTTGTTTTTAAATAGTTCCATTATATTTTTAGGGACTTGGAATGGGTGTCGTTGACGGTGTCAAAGGTGTTGTGACAAAGCCGATCGAAGGTGCTAAACAAGACGGTTTTGGTGGATTTATCAAGGGAACTGGAAAGGTTTGAAAATGGAAACTTTACTCGACCGATAAAATGATTTTAGGGACTCGTTGGCCTAGCTGCTCGCCCGATTTCAGGAGTGGTCGATTTTGCCTCTTCATCAATGGATGCAGTGCGCTCAGTGGCGGGAACACACAAGGTATGACCAGCATCGGCTTATCAAGTATTTTCAAGTTTAGGATACCGGTGCTATTCGTCCTCCTCGTTACATCAAACCGGATCACATTGTGCGACCGTACAGTCCAAATCTTGCAATGGGATTCAGGATATTTAAGGTAGCAAGTTGAATTTTACAAATAATGGCTATTTTACAGGATACTGACCGAGGAGCTTTCACTGAAACCGACTATTACATTTGCTATGCACCGATATCCGAGCGTGTCGCCCTTCTTGTAACGAACCGGCAAATGATCATCGCAAAAAGGACGGATGTGATGGGAACGTGGACCGCCGACTGGACTGCAGAATTTGCGAAAGTGGGTAAAATTATAAAATTAATGCGGGCTTATTGTTCTAGATTCACCCTCCACAATATGTCGCTGAAGGCGTGAAAATCCGTCTATTGGAGAAAAAGCGAGGCTTCTTGGGAATCGGCGGCTCCGAAGGGAAGATCATCACCTTTCAGGATGCCCAAGTACGCAGGGGATTAGAGGTGTGCATGTTAACCTGCTTTCTATCCATCTAGTGATAACGTAGCGTTCGTTTTATCGTAGTACAACTCGCTCTCCTTTTCAACTTTCAAACTAGATCTTTTTGCAACGAAAACAACAACCAAATCGTTATGCGGTAATGGAAGTTTCACACCTTGATCTTTCATTGTTTTTGCTTATTTATATCTTTGCACTAGCACTACTGATATTGTTTGGCTTAACCAACTGATCAACTTTCAATCTAGGGCATTCAACAAGCGATCATGAAGGCCTACGAGAATGCGACAAGGAAGTGATCGATCGTCGCTGACAACTGTGCATTTTTGTGCTTGATTTAGCATATTATTAATTCATGTTTCTTTTGTTCCTTTTTGCATTGTGTTTTTCTGTGTTTTTAAGATTTCGAGGTGACGTATTTGGCTTCTTCTTTTTGCATTTTTGCCTATTTCTTGCGACCTCTTGCGTGTATGAGTATTTTAACGTGTATTTTTGACATTTCTTTTTACCCGATGACTATTCTATTTCAGCTCTGGTAGTCAAATTTTTCCTTTTCAATTGCGGTGATCGGCTTTTTTAAATGTGCAGTAAATTTTGGTTTTCAAGTGAAGGTTTATCGGCAAGAAAGGCTTTATGTTAGTAAGTGGGCGACCTGGATTTCATAGAGATAAGATGGTCCGAAATCGGGATGAATTCCAACATAAACACTGCACCAACAAGGAAGCATAAAGACCTGGACATCCAAATGGGCATTAGGATCGGTGAGAGATAGCTGAATATGAATTTGAAGAATGCGCAAATATCGCTTTTGAGAGACTTTGCTTACCGAGATTTATGCTTAAAAACTTTCAAATTGAGTCGAATGTTTACGAAAACCAGGTCTACTTTGGCTAATGAAGCATGAGCCCTTGATTTGTTTACCTCTATCGTTGTCACAGCCACATCTTTGGGACTCCCATAATTCTCATAGACTTCTGCCGCTAATTGATACGCAATTCGAAACTTCAGAGCTGCCTGAAATCTCGATCTTTTAAAAATTTAATTTTCCCAACCTTTGTGATAAGGTTTTCGAGATCAGCCGTGCAAAATGAAAAACAATATTTGATCCGGGGATCTTTATTGAGGCAACCATTTTGAGCTGAAATTTTTTTGGTTTTTCCGATTTTATCTTTTTTTTTACTTGTGTTATCATCATTCATAATCCAGGGATTTCTCGAATATCGAAGGGGAATCGAATCCGCCGAAATGTTCATGTGATAGTTCACCTCGACAGTGTTGTCCTGGCGATTGCCCTGAAATATGTTTGAGGGCTATTTGCTTGAACTAATTGTCAGATATGCATTTGGTAACATGGAAAATACATCTATGGGTAACTTTTCTGAACCGAGGGCCGAGGTTTTATGGGTTGGGGTTTGGAAAGGTCGCCGCCGGGATTCGAATCCGCCACCGCTTGCTTACCGGCCGAACGCTCTACACCAGGCTCCGCCACTAGGGCTTTATGCCTTCCTCGAGTAATTTTCGAACCAACGGGACAAGTAACCCTGTAGCTCATTAGTAGAGCGTTCGCCCGGTAATCGGTAAGCGAGAGGTTCCCACTTTTCCGCGGCTTCGAATCCCGGCGCCGACCATATTTTGTATTCGCAGCCCCAACCCATAAAAGGACCGGCGTGTCCAACTCTTCTATGAACCGAGGGATTTTGCATCTTGACTTTGGACAAACTTGAAGGCAATAATTCGGTCCATTTGGTCGAATTCCGGCACTCGACCAATCGGCTAACCCTCGTCCCGTTGTGGTCAACCAGGAGAGCGGCTCGACTGTGTGATTGCATGTGCCTGAACTACTGCCATTTTATCAGGAGAGCAATTGAAGCGTTTACTGTACTGATGACATTTTTTTATGCTTGTCGACAATGAGGTGTTACCTCTCAAAGAATGCATCTACACATGAGATTTCTGAGCCACCATGGTCACCACCAACACCATGAGATTTTTGCCATAAAATTAAAACTCGAAAAGGAATCTACGCGAAAAGTCGGGCTAAACATCTAGTGCGAATGATTTTGGCGCAAATGATACGGGGCACTTTTACTAGCGCCTCTTATTTCTTCGTTAATTTATGCGCTAATTTTCACCCACCGACATCACCGAAAGTCGTCGTGAATAACAGAAAACATCCGAAAAGGAGAAGCATTTTTGCCTTTGCTGGTTTGATTGCTTCGATTTTATGGTGTGATAACTGCCTTGGAAGAGTGATCTTTCATCTTTGAGGCTTCTTTTCCATTTTTGAACATTTCATAAAAATTTATCCGTCTTTAGCTAAAGAAAATGATAAAGAATGAATGAAAAAGGAATTCGTAATCGAAAAAACGTAATCCCATCGCCAGTTTACATCCGATCAGCCATATTTTTGTTTCCTAAACCTAAATGCGTTTTTTTTTTGACCTGGGCACTTTTCCTTTCACATTTTCTCTCTTTTCTCTTTGCCACTTACCAAAATGCCGATCAAAAACAGGACGAGAAGACAAGTTATCGTGTAAATGACTATCAACCAAGCTGTCCACATTGCCATTGTTACTGATGAGATGCTGGAATTGATTTTCTGGCTCTAGTTCTAGCTCTAGTTCTAAAAAAGCTCTAGTTTTATTCAGAGCTCTACTATCGTAATCTGGCTGCCAGCTTTCAGCTCGATCAGCCCAATTTTGATATCATTGACTGAGTCTTCTGAGTCCCTAATTGAATTTGATCAAAGTTGAGGTGATTGAATAGAAACAGTCCGTTTGATTACGATAGTTTAATAAAATAGGTTCCTTTTTTGAGACAAATTACTCAAGAAGAATACACTGAAATGAAAAGAACACCTTCTTTCCCCCTTCCCGATTTAATCTGAATTTTTTTTCTCATTTGGTCTTGTGAAAGTTTTCATCAAAGTAAAAAAGCCTAACGTTTTCCAAAAGCATGTTTCAAAGTGTTGAATGGTCGGCTGATCGGAGTTCAATCAATGATTCTCCTGACTTCTCCTACTTCAATGAATGATTCTCCTGATTGCTCCTACTTCAATCAATGATTCTCCGATTCTCCTGACTTCTCCTACTTCAATCAATGATTCTCCTGACTTGGTTTTGGTTTGGATTTGTCCAAACCAAAACCAAGTTCGTTTGGACAAATCCAAACCAAAACCAAGTTCATCCAGTATTCCGTCAATAACAATTCAAGCAGTATTACGAATTACTATTGTGCTTTCCCTTGAACCACACTAGACCAGCGAGCTTTTGCTTAGTTTTGATAGCGGCTTTGTAAATCACGAATTGAGACTTGAGATTGATTCTTTCTCAAAAAAGTTTTCGCGAATTTCTAGCTAATTTACGAGAAGCTGAAAGCTAATTTCATTTGAGGAGAAGAAAGCGAAAAATTTTCTCCACAAAAAAAAAAGCTTTCAAACAAAGAAGAGTTGCTGTTTTTTTTTTGCACAAAATTCCTTCCCAACCAACGTTTGGCCTCAATTTTTGGTATTATTTCGTTTTATTTTTCCAAAAATTCTCCATAAAATTGTGGCATTGAGGCGTTCGTTTTTGGTGGAGAAAACGCATTTTTGAGCGAACTCTTCTCTCCGTTCTCTCGCATTTTTGCTGTTTTCAAGTGGAGAGGACTCTCATCAATTCCCCCGCTCGAATTCTATTTCACAATTCACAATTCACAAATTTTCCTCTCAAACTTTTCTTTGTTACTTTTTCACACTTTTCTTTTATTGTTTTTCATCATTTAAATTGTTTAATGGAAATTCGGATTGCTAAAAATGGCTAGCAAGAGTTTGATCCTGTTATCCTGCAAGAACTCTCACAAAAGCTTCTTCTGACAAAGGAAAAGCTTCTTCTGACAAAGGAAAAGCTTCTTCTGACACAGGAAAAGCTTCTTCTGGCAAAGGAAAAGCTTCTTCTGACAAAGGAAAAGCTTCTTCTGGCAAAGGAAAAGCTTCTTCTGACACAGGAAAAGCTTCTTCTGGCCCAAACAAAAGGTGAGAATTTTTGGCGGGATCAAGTTGCAAAACAACTTTTCGATATGGAGATCACGATGCCGTTTTTATTTTTGCGCAAATTCAGAAATGACCGAGAAACAAGCGTTCAAAGTTGACAAAAGTCGGGTCACGCGCTTATGAGTCAGTCTTGCCGATTGGTGTTTAGCGAGGAGACGGTGCAGTGGATAGTGCGCTGGAATTTAAAACTTTTGTTCTCGGGTTTCGTCTCTCTTTTTGACCAAACTTTTTGCTTTTTTAGCCCGACTTTTCGACTAGATTCCTAAACTAGTGCCAACTTTGAACGCTTGTTTCAAATCTTAAAATTATCACCTTGTGTTTAGGTCAGAAGAAGCTTTTCCTTTGTCAGAAGCTTGTCCCTTGTCAGAAGAAGCTTTTTCAGTACTTTTGTGGTTGGGTGGAGTCACTTTTATCCTGGCTTAGTTGGATCTAATGTTTTGAGTGGTTGTATTGATACCTTTTATCTCTTCTATGGGTAACCAAATACGCTTAATAGCTTGGTGACTGTTTGAGCAAGTTTTTCGCAACTCTTGTCTAATCTCGTGTACTTTAACCACTTCCCGTAAAGCTTGAAAGCTTGAAGCTTGAAGCTTGAAGCTTGAAAGCCTGAAAGCTTGAAAAGCTTGAAGCTTGAAGCTTGAAGCTAAAGCTTGAAAATCCGGAAAATTGGCAATAATGAAACTTAAAACATTTTGTAAATGCTCTAAAAGTATAAGGATAGTTAATTGGTCTAGAATAGGTAGATAAAAGGTATCAATACAAATCACTCAAAACAAACAAAAAACACTCACAGTACTTACTGTGAAATCAAGGTCAAAAGTTCGACTCACAGTGATCACTGTGAGTCGAACTTTAGAGCTCGATTTCTCGATGATTTTCGTGGCTTTCATCCCATCAAAATAGCACATTTACAAGTCAGAATTTCATGGAGAATCGAATGGTGACAATCGCGGAAAGATTCGAGCAACTTTTCTGAACAAAAGAAGAAAATCCAGAAAATCAACTAAGTCAGAATAAAAGGGAAACAATCGAAAGACACGATAAACTTATTTGGCTTTATTAGCACTTCTTTCTTTATAATTGAATAGCTAATAATAAGATAATAAAGAAAAAAGATCTCAATATAATAAAGAAAACAAAACGAGAAGTCGGGGTAGGCTAATTTGCGCAACATGCCATAACTTTCTTCTAAGTGGGCCAATCTTTATGATTTTGGTGCCATTTTGTAGATCTCATTAAGTGCAATAAAACGAAACCAACATCATAAAGATTGGCCGACTTAGAAAAAAGTTATGGCAAGTTGCGCAACAAAAAAAATTTGCGGAAATTAGCCTACTCCGAGAAGTCATTTAAAGTCACTGTAAATCCTTGTTAAAGTGTTAAAATGCCCAAATTTTCTAAACTGTTTCCCAATTTCTCTTTTTACCGTAATCTTGTCTCGATTTTTGATCAAATCTATCTACTTTTTCTTTGTTTCTATAAGCCTTCAAAAGTGGATAGATTGAATGAAAATTGAAGACAAGAAGATAGAAAGGGAAAGACACTTTTTAGAAAACCGAGGGGCTCTTGTTCGGAACACTCATCGTGTGGATATCGGCCAAGAAATAGTGATTCATCCACAGACAAATATGCAGATGATGCATCGATCTATTCTCTATCCATTTCCCTTTTTTTCCCCTTCTCATTCCCACGTTTCTTTTTTTTTCTTCTTTTGTTATTGAATGAATCCTCGTTTCCATCCCCCCAAAAAGGTCTCTATTTGCATTTTCCATTTGCCGTTTTTTCTTTTTCTTTCCGTTTATTCTTTGTTACATAAAAACTATTCCGTAGAAAATTTAGTTTGAAAGTTTGAAAGTTTGAAAAATATCGATTTTTATTCGATACTTGAAATTCTTTTGTAGAAATATTGATATTTCTTCTTGTAATTTTTGTTTTCTACTAATGAAAATGATTCCAAAATGATTTAATGATTCCAAAGTGATTTAATGATTCCAAAATGATTCCAAAGTGATTCCATAATGATTCCAAAGTGATTTAATGATTCCAGAAATGATTCCAAAATGATTCCAAAGTGATTTAATGATTCCAAAATGATTCCAAAATGATTCCAAAGTGATTTAATGATTCCAAAATGATTCCAAAATGATTCCAAAGTGATTCCAAAATGATTCCAAAATGATTTAATGATTCCAAAATGATTTAATGATTCCAAAATGATTCCAAAGTGATTTAATGATTCCAAAATGATTCCAAAATGATTTAATGATTCCAAAATGATTCCAAAATGATTTAATGATTCCAAAATGATTCCAAAATGATTCCAAAGTGATTTAATGATTCCAAAATGATTTCAAAATGATTTAATGCTTTCAAATCGTTAACCTTTTAAGTGGAAATTCAATTTGTTCCTTTGAAATCTTTCAATTGCAATCATGCTCCGAAAATTCATCTTTAAAATCCCTTTAGAAAAGTGAGTTTCAAAATTTGAAAAGAAAAAGAAGTTTCAGAAGTATGAATGACTCTTTTAAAGTCAAATTCTCAAAGGATTACCGCTCAGAAGAAAAGAAAAAGAAAAGAGATCGAGTGAAAATATGTGTGTTTCACTTTTTTACGAGAACTTGAAAAAGAAGAAAATATCTCAAAAAAAAGACGAGAGTTGTCCGGGGAGTCAATGAATTTTTGTCGCTCTTTTCGAAGATTCAAAAAAAGATTTCTTGGCATTTTTAAAAACCCATTCCTTATTTAAAGACTCATTTAAAAAAAGATTTGAAAAAATTTTCATTTCATTTTTAGCTATAGAGCTTAAAAGCTGACTTTTAATCAGCTTTTCATTTAAATTTTCGATTCAAATTTAAGCTAAGAAAGAAAGAGATCGAGTTCTTTTTTTGGAAAGCATTTTCTTTTTGAAACTAAACTCAAAAAGTTGTTTTAAAAGTTTTCTATTTCCCAGCAGTTGCAATTCTTTTTTTTTTTTTCAATTTCTTTTCATTCAATTGAGATGAATTTATTGGATTTTCTGGTCGATCGCTTCCTTTTTTGATCGAACTTTTTGTGGAAAAGGATTGACAGCTTTCCGCCTTTCATTTCATTCATCCCATCCATTGTGTGTCACACAAATACTCCCAGCCTTTTGTGAAGCGAGAAATTTGACACAAAATTTTTGCCATTTTCAAACCAGACGCCTTTTTTAAAGCTTTAGCTTTATTTTAGATTTAGTAAACTGAAAATTAAGTGTATAAAATTTTGAGCCCTATAAAATTCTAGTATATGTTGCTAGAAAACTGTTTGGGCGAAAAAAACTGGAAGCTAATCAAAATAGCGCCACGGCAAAAATAGTAGAGTGTTTAGTAGAGTAATGCGTTTTTTTTTTTTTTAAAGCGCACATTTGGGAAAAATTATTGCAAAAAAATGACGAGCGCCGACTTATATACGATTCCTTTTCAAGATATTTAGCTGTTTAGATGATTTGGTGGCTAGCGCCTTTGAAATGTAAAGATATTCAGCTGTTTACCGTATTTCTTCGAATAGAAGACCGGGTAAAGAGTATGATCGTGTACTCCTGCGTAGCAGCCCTTTTCAAAATTTCTTTTCTGCATAAAAGCTTTCAATCAAGTGCTATAGAGCTGGAAAATGACTCAAAAATCTGTTAGCTCATGCGGTATTTTTGAGTCATTTTCCAGCCCTATAGCACTTCATTGAAAGCTTTTATGCAGAGTACGCGATGATACTCTTTACCCGGTCTTCTATTCGAAGAAATACGGTAATTGATGGCAAATTCCCTTCAAATGTAAAGATATTCGGCTGTTTAATTGATTTGATGGCAAATTCCCTTCAAATATAAAGATATTCAATTCACTCGACGTGTAAAGAGGATTACTCGTAGTTACTCAACCAAAAACGTCGATTAATCGAGTCAAAAATGACTCATACAAATTTTACTCGAGTAATTACTTCCTCGCGAGGAACACACTCTAAAAAGTAGCCTCTCCACGGTGAAGTTTCTATGTGTTTCTTATTTTTATTGGATTTAGAATCAAATTATCTACATTTAGCATATTTTGGGATCACTGAGTGCCGAGAAAAGCTCAGTTAACCTCTTTTTGAGAGCTTTCTCCTTTTTTTTTTTATTTTGCATTTTCTCATCCCAGATTTGTTCTAAAAGGCTCCAAAAAATTCAGCAAATAGCTAATTTTTTTTTAAAGAAATTAAAGAAAGCACTGAATTTTACTGTAAATAAATATATAATTGTTTTTCCCCAAAAAGAAGGGATATCTCGCCTTTGAGTGGATGAAAATCTCAGATGTGATTCTTGTGTCACTCTCTGAGATTTTCCCGTTGAAGAATGATTTCTTCTGTTTCAATTCCTCATCCACTCATTTCTTTTGTGCACACAAGAATCTCCCCTTTTCTCTTTTTAGTTCCAGTGGAAATGTAAACAACTTGTGAATCAGAAAAGAGAGTGAAAAGAAGAGAGAAAGAAGAAAGAAGAGAGAAAGAAGAAAGAAAGAAGAGAGAAAGAAGAGAGAGATAGCACCTCTTTCTTCTCCTTTCTTCTCCTTTCTTCTCCTTTCTTTTCCCTTTTCTCCAATTTCCACTTCTGGATTAGAAACGTGTGCCTGAGACGTTTGATTCATCCGTACACGCTTTCAGAACTTTATTTTATTTTTATTTGCCAAAATAAAATATACATCTTGAATTTGGGTATTAGCCAAATTTTTGTGCTCAATTTAATTCTCCTTTTGTATGCCTTAACGTTGACCTTAGACTTTAATTTTATGCAAACTCTCTTTGATCACTTTTTCTTTGATTTCTTTTATTGGTAATTGTCTTTTTGAATTGAATTCGAATCGAAAGAATAAGGTGTTTTGTTTTTACTTCACATTTGAGTTAAACAGCGTGGCGCACAATTATGGAAACTCGATTTTTCGACTGTAACTCGATGCCCAATGATTCAACTCCCTTAATTTTATATTTATATGAAAATTTCAAGTTAATTTCTGCGGCCAATTTCAATTTTTAGCTCAGAAACACAGTGTTGGGCTTTTTATAGTACTTTGAAGTACTTATAGTACTTTGAAGTACTTATATTACTTATAGTACTTCGAAGTTCAAAGGTGCCAATCTCTCGGCAGAATGAGAATTTGTTTACATTTGAGAAACGAAAAAGGTATCAACAGGAATGAGTGCAATTGAATACAAAAGTTCCCATCAAATGAGCAAATGAAGATGCGAATTTGTGAAATCGATAATCGATAATGTTGTCGATTCCAAAAATTCGCATCTTCATTTGCTCATTTGATGGGAACTTTTGTATCGAATGGCTGTTGTTGCTCATTGCTGTTGATACCTTTGATAAATGCAAACAAATTCCCATTGATAGTTCGAATAGAGAAAATCTGATCGCTGTTGCTTATCAGCAGGTGAATTTCTTCTCAAAAAGAGAAGGGAACCCTTTTATGTCCACCCACTCTCTCCAAAAGTCAGCTATACTATTTTTAAATCAAAAACAAGGCTTAGGTTCATTTTTGGTCAGAAAATGAATAAATTTTAAAATTTTCTCTTGCTATTGTTGAATAAAGTTGAAAGAAATAGCTTACAATGTTTAAAAAGTATGATAAGATTGAATCTATTATTTTAAAGATCGATTTGAAATCTTTTATCGATCTTTTTTCTCAGAATCTGCTGTGAATAAGAGACAATTTTTATAGAATTTTGAACTTTTTTAATAGAAAAAGATTTAAAAATGAAAGATTTGCGGATTGTTTTTGCTTTGCTTTGATTTGCTTTGCTTTGCTTTGCTTTGCTTTGATTTGCTTTGATTTGCTTTGATTTGCTTTGATTTGCTTTGATTTGCTTTGCTTTGATTTGCTTTGCTTTGCTTTGCTTTGCTTTGATTTGCTTTGATTTGATTTGCTTTGCTTTGATTTGCTTTGCTTTGATTTGTTTGATTTGCTTTGCTTTGCTTTGATTTGCTTTGCTTTGCTTTGATTTGCTTTATTTTGTTTCAATTTCAATCAGCTTTTGACCTAACGAGATGGGTTTTAAGTACAAAGAAATAAGCCTTATTCTCGAATTTTCAAAATCGATATTGTTTATCGAGTTTTCGTTTTTGTTGCTTGTATTCTTACTGAAGTAATCGAAAGGTTTCCAGATTTGATTCGATTTGCAGACAACCGATTCCTGATATTTCACTCGATTTTACGCAAAGAAGACAAAGAAGAAAGGAGAAAAAAACCGCCGACAAACAGCAAACAGAAAAATTTGAAGACGATTTGCCATTTCACAAATAGAGACCCAAACAAAGGGAGAACAAACGGCAAAAGGAGGAAACGACAAATAAAAAGTCTGCTTTTTTTTCTTGTCTTTAAAAATTTACTTAGTAAATTTAAGGTTTTTTAAAAAAAATTAAATTAGTTCTAAATAAAGCTCTAGTTTTGACAATACAATCTTAAAGTTAAAATGCAAAAAAAAAGGCCACCAGCCAATTCAATCAGCTCAATTTTTCTCATATTCGATCTGGGATTCACAAGGCTCAAGCAATGATATTAAAATTGAGCTGATCGAGCTGAAAGCTGGCAGCCAGATTACGATAGTAAAGCTCTGAATAAAACTAGAGCTTTATTAGATCTAGCAAAATTAATCTAGAGCTAGAATCAATTCCAGCATTTCATCAGTAACAATGGCAATGTGGACAGCTTGGTTGATAGTCATTTACACGATAACTTGTCTTCTCGTCCTTTTTTTGATCGGCATTTTGGTAAGTGGCAAAGAGAAAAGAGAGAAATATGGAAGGAAAAGTGTCAATGCTAAAGAGTGTCAATGCTAAGGCAGCAAAGGGCAAGCAAAGGGTCAAGCAAAGGGCAAGCCAAAGGGCAATGCTAAAGAGGTCAAGCTAAAGCAGCAAGGCAAGCCAAAGAGGTCAAGCAAAGGGTCAAGCAAAGGTGTCAACAAGGGTCAAGCCAAAGAGGTCAGCTAAAGGGCAGCAAAGTGTCATGCAAAGTGTCAATGCCAAAGAGTGTCAATGCTAAAGAGTGTCAATGTCAAACCCATTTAGGTTTACTTTGTGAGACTCGACTTTAAACGAGCAAAAATGATTAAAGGTACGTGAAAGTAAACGATAAATATAGAGAAACTGTAAGAGGCGAGCAGCAAATTCAGAAAGCAAATTCAGAAATCCCCGATCCAACCGCCGCTTCGAATGTTTGATGTGTAAAGGAAAGAAATCATAAACAATATATCTGTAACTAATATCTTTTTTCATTTTATAGATTTCTATATACTTTCTAAATGCTTTTCCTTACTGCCATTTCGTGTGCATTCCTGTGATATTCATTTCAATTTCGATTTCAATTTGGATTTGAATTTGAATTTGAATTTGACTTTGAATTTGACTTCGGATTTCAATTCCAATCCAATTTCAATTCAAATCCAATTTCAATTCCAATCCAATTTCAATTCAAATCCAATTCAATTTCAATTCAAATCCAATTTGAGATGCCTCTTATCTCGACAAATTCCCCCCTCACTCAGTTCACTCGAAAATACGTGTATTTGCAATAGTTTGTAATCGCTTTATGATAAATTTCTTGTTATAGCTCATTCATCTTTTTGATCTTTGCTTTAAATATTTCAAATTGTTGAGAAAAATGAATGTAAAACATACACAAAGAATTTGTAGGTGGAACGAAAAGATAGACATCGGCAAAATCGCTCCGAAATGCGATTATGTGTAGGATTGAGCAGTTTAAAGGATCATAGCTGTCCAATCCTCCAAACAAAACTAAACTCGAAACTAAACAGATACAAATTAGTGACTTGTTTCAAAAAATGGAAATAGGCGCATTGTTTTGGGAACTCTTGATACCACTGAAATTCGCTGAGTCAGAATACGATTCATTTCTTGTCATATTTGTTATATTTAGCTCATTCTTCTTTTTGATCTTTGCTTTAAAACAGCTCTCCAAATTTCGCATATGAGCACGAGTTTACAGCTCAAACAACACTCAATCATAGCAAAGACTCTAAAACTCGGAGATTCAGAGCATAGGCTTCCCGAGACGGCAGCAGATCTTCCGGGTTTACAAAGTTGATCTGGTGGTTGACAATGAAATGATGGTAAGCGTTTGGCAGTAAAGTAATCCCACTGTAAGCTCTTCACAATGGATTTTTGAGGTCTTACATGTCGCTGAATGATAGGAAGAAGGGTTGCAGCTTCGCGCTTGCCCATTGAACAACTGCTTGCTGAACAACTGCAACAATCGACCCAAACGAGGCCTTTCCCTTCACGTTCTGCATTGAGAACCAAAGTTTGGATGGCTGGAAAGTGGAGGCTATCGAATCGGTGAAGACTCTATTGGGTGCCGAATCGACGCGACTGATAAACTCATGAACGTTAATTGCTTAATTGCTTGTGCTGTCTCGTCTCGTTTAAAGAGAAAATAGGTGAAACTTTGATAGCTATTCTGGCTTTCTTGATTGATTGATTGATTGATTGGTTGATTGATTGGATAAATCAAAATTTCGGACATTCATGATCCGATTTGCATCGGGTTAATCCAATGAAGTTCATCTTCGGATCGGGCTACGATAAAATCAGATCATCGACAAGACGGACTGATAGAAAGCTCGCAAGCTAAGTAGTGTGTTTTGTGATGCTAAGTAGTGTGATGGTTTTTGCTTTTAAATTTGTCATCTGTGTCATCCACCTCTACAGCAATTGACATTGATGAAAAGAATTGATTTCTTTCTTTGAGCATTTGATCAGAACAGGTGTCTTTGAGAGAGTGTCTAGTCAAATTGCACCTGAGTCAGATTTTCTTTACGAAAATAGATTACATATTGCACAATTTCTACATTTATTTTTCTACATTTATTTCGTTTTCGAATCGATTTCTTAATGTCCACTTCGCTGAGTGTTGTCGATGTGATCGACGTGAGCTCATACCCTGGAATTCATCGAACGTTCGTCCTCTTTGGCAGTCAGTTCTTGTTGATTATGTCTACTTTTGAGTTAAGATGGCTTGGCTTTGGCTTTGGCTTGGCTTTGGCTTGGCTTTGGCTTGGCTTTGGCTTGGCTTTGGCTTTGGCTTTGGCTTTGGCTTTGGCTTGGCTTTGGCTTGGCTTTGGCTTGGCTTTGGCTTGGCTTTGGCTTGGCTTTGGCTTAGGAACATGATCCGTTTGCAGTTCCGTGCTTTTTCTTCAACCTCTTCGGCATCTATGTGATCTACGTGGCGACACCGAAACGAATCGGCAACTACAAATTCTTTCTTATGGCCATGCAGGTGTCTCATTTAAATTTAAAGAATCAAAGGATCGAAAGATGGAAAGATCGAGGGAACTTCCAGATAAATGGCACCATTTTCGATTTCGTATGCAATCTGGTGGCTTTTCCGATATTTTCCTTTCCAGCCGGAGGTGCCTACTTTTTGGGTTTCGCTAGCGGGATGGGTATCCCGGGCCTTTTTCAAGCTGTGAGCTTTTTTTGTGTGGCATTGAACCTACAATATTTCATAAGTTTCACATTTTCACAGCTTTAACTTTCAACTACAGACAAGGGAGTTACAGACGCGCGAAAGTGACGATCGTTTTTCAAATATGATATTTCATTGTCCATTACTGTAAATCTGAAGCATCTAAATCAAAATTGTCCATCGTCTGACTAATCAAGAAGCCAAATAAAAACTTTTCAGGCTTTAGACTTAACTTTATTTCTCTATTTTGTCGCAATCATCGGAGTGACAATCTTCCAAAAGCAACAATCAATTCTCCCGGAAGGACACTTGCTCAAATTGGAGAAGAGGTGAATCCAGAATCTAGACTTGCAAAATTTAGCACTAAAGCACATTATATCACAACAATGCTCACCCCGAGAACACTTCCAAAAGCAACAATCAATTCTCTTGACCTCTTCGAAGAATGCAGCCAATGAACTTTATTGGATTGATTCGATCCGAGCCATCGGATCAGCATGAATGACTAGAGTTGAATGTCCAAAATTTTCATTTATCCCAATCAAACAATCAAGCTAGAATAGTTATCGAAGTTTCGCCTGTTTCCCGGGAGGCAATATTAGCTTGTCAATGGGATGAGATCCTCTGGGGAAGAGTCAGGGACAGCCTCTCTCAGCTCTCCAAGTCGAATTTTTTGGAGCGTTATCCCTAACAATTCACATTCTCAATAGGGCATTTTGATCAGTGACAGACAGCCAGCTCGAATCTCTAAAAGAAAAATTCTGTCTTGTTTCAATTGGTTCTTTACCTTCTCTTTCGGATATCTTTTGGTGATGAGCCTTTGAGGTAAAGAAACTCTGAATGATCTCAACGTCATTTCAGATTTAAATTCCTCGTTGAACTCGTGATTCTCTCAAATCCACTAATTATTGATGTGGTCTTGGCTCTCCTCTTGCCTCTCAATTCCTACGATAGAGACAACTACGCGATGGTGAGAAAAATTAACGGGATCATGAGGATTGTGCCGAATGGAATTGCCATTTATCAGGGCCTTCGCTTTGTGCGAGTCTGATATGAAAATGTAGTCCTTGAATTGGGCTGCACGATAGTATAACAAAAATTTAGAAAAACTGTTATTTAGTACAAGAAAAATAGGCGTAAAGTGAAAGCACCAACACTACACACCCATACAAAAGACGGTCGTTCAAAAGCCGTCGTTGTTAGTATTGCGATGTACAGTCGGTGCTTTCACTTCCATTCGCCGCAATTTTCTTTTTTACACAGCTGTTAGCCCCCTTTGGAGTGAGGGAGATCAGCTGCTTTGTGGTGTAATGGTTAGCACAATTGGCCAGTAAGCGAAAGGTCGCGGGCTCGAGTCCCGCCGGTGCACAATTTTTTTAATTTGCTCTTTTTTAATCAACTCAAATCCCAAAATAACAATGTCGTCTTTGTAAACAACAAGTTTTCAAGCGATTTCCGCAAATGAGGGCTTTCATTCAACAACCGAACTACTATGGAATAGATGGAGAGATGCTCAGAGTGCTCGTTCCACTACATATTTTCTATTTCTCTCTTTTCCCCATAATAGGATCGGGTTTGTGTCACTTTTCGTGTGAATTTCCCCTCGATTCAGCCCTGATCTTTCCTACCTATTTGAGTCTCTATCAACAACAGCATTTGATGAGTGAGAGAACGTTGCGATTTCAACGCAAATGGCTTCGAAATCTCAATTTTCAGGTATTCTCACAGAGTTTTTGGATAATCTTCCGAAAAATCTAGATATAATTTGTCCAAAACGTAGTCGTTTGTAGAAATTTCTATGCAATTAGCAAAGTTTAATTGGGGATTCAGTAGGAGAGGAAGAGTATTTGCTAAAGTGGCGCACAATACAACAAATCATGAGCTGAATTCGGTGAAGAACATCATAGAATATGATTGTAAGATTGAGCTGTAAGAACTCAGGTCGCCACATTCATCATTTTGGTTCTCATCCCGATCGGTTGGTTCCTCAACATCGGCTCCACGCAGGATTCAAATTTGTCAAGTTGGTTTGGTGTCGATTACACTCAAACGGCTATCAAACAACTGATTCTGATTGCTAGCTTTATTGACGTAATTTTGATTTGTATTCTGATTTCTCAGAATATTCGATTTGGCCAACAATGATTGCCGTGTTGCATGGCACTTGCTCGACGATCGTTCTTCTCCTTTTCTATGACGCCTATCGGGAATACGTGATCGATCTCGTTGCCGGCAAATGGACGAAACAGAGAAGGCAGGTAGTCGACGATGAAGATAATTTCCAAGTTCGAAAATCGAAACAATTGTCAAGAAGACAGGCGGAAAGGATATCGGTTTAGGATACCGGTGCTATTCGTCCTCCTCGTTACATATTTTTAGGTACTTGGAATTGGTGTCGTTGACGGTGTCGAAGGTGTTGTGACAAAGCCGATCGAAGGTGCTAAACAAGACGGTTGCTAAACAAAAACAACAACCAAATCGTTATGCGGTAATAGAAGTTTCACACCTTGATCTTTCATTGTTTTTTGCTTATTTATATCTTTGCACTAGCACTACTGATATTGTTTGGCTTAACCAACTGATCAACTTTCAATCTAGGGCATTCAACAAGCGATCATGAAAGCCTACGAGAATGCGACAAGGAAGTGATCGATCGTCGCTGACAACTGTGCATTTTTATGCTTAATTTAGCATATTATTAATTCATGTTTCTTTTGTTCCTTTTTGCATTGTGTTTTTCTGTGTTTTTAAAATTTCGAAGTTACGTATTTGGCTTCTTCTTTTTGCATTTTTGCCTATTTCTTGCGAATTAGCCAAAAGGCCGAATTTAACTCGGTCGATAGTCACTTGCCTCAAATTTTCATCGATTTCATCGAAGGAAACGTCCTTCTCGAAAAAAAACCCACATTCGAAGTTTACTCTAATTATTTATAAAATATAAAGAAAACGAGCATAAAACACACACAAAGAACTTCCAGGTGGACAGATAGACATGGGCAAAATCGCCCGAAATGCAATTATGTGCAAGATTAAGCAGTTTAAGGAGTCATAGCTGTCCAATCCTCAAACTTTGACAAAGTTTTGCCAAGATTATCAATTAGCAAGATTTTTAATCTAATCAAGAATTAATGCTTTCGCTATTTAAATTTAGAGCAACCTCAATTTCAAGAAACAAAACATTTATTGCGGAAAATACAAACAACATACTTATACAATCTATGACAAGCATATCACAAAAAGAAAAGCATTAAAACCCGTTCAAATTACACGATTTCTTTCCATCATTCGCGGGCGTAGATGCAACTTTGAATCCATTTTAATGGCAGGAGTTCTTGCACCTGGCTTTTCGTTAGACCATCTAATCACAAAATTACATTTGAATTTCTTCAGCTAAATTTTCTTACCTAGCTTGCGTCCCACCATCTGAACATCTACGCGTAGACTTTTTGGGATTCCATCAATGAGTAATTCCTAAATCTGTATTTAGCATTTAAGTGATAAACCTACGTACATGATGCTTGAAAACGTTCGCTCCGTACCAATAAACTCCTTCCAACGATAGGGCTAGCATGCGAGCAGCAGTCTCTCGAGCGCACGGCTAAAAGTGTAGAAGTTTAAACTATTATTGTATTAAAATTAGTGCTTACATCTTCTTCATTTTCTATCAGTCGTGCAAACGCATTCAGAACTTTCTTGGCCTCGGTGTTGAAACTAGATAAACTTAGATTGGGCAAGAGAAATTTAGGCTCTTGCATGGTTTAGGTGACAACTTTGACTTTTTGAAGCTTGACTGTCAATTCAAAAATCATCGAAACCATACAAGAGCGAAAATTCAACTTACTCGCACATGCGCTTTTCTGGATCGTAGAAGAGTAAGTAGGCCAAAGGGATACATTTAAGGGCGCTGTGATAGTCGAGGTTTTCAGTTTTGCTGCTAAAGAGAAATAAGAAACAAAATTAAACAAAAAGGTTACTATTTTTCTTTTGCACCCATTAGTTGACAGCTCCATAAATCAGCTTCTAAAATGTCAACAAGAAGACTCTGTAAGGTGGGTGAAGGAAGTGGAGGATCTTTGGACTTGGGATCGGAAGAGACGTTGGTGGCACTAAAACAATAACCAGTTTAAATATTTAATCCATGATTTACCCAAAAGCTTGAAGGACGAGCTTCCGAAAAGATTGCGCACGAGAATTTAGGTCATTTATTGTACCCTAAAATTATAAAATCTAGAGCTACTTAAAAGATCCCTACTGAAGACGGGTCGTTCTTCCGAGCTGTCTTTTGAACAATTTCCTTTCCGAAATAGTCGCAATTCGATTTGGATAGTACTAAAAACACAAATTATGAGGACTCTTGAAAAAAATACCTTGAAGCCAGTAGTAACGTAGAGTAACGCTGCAGGGAGGAGATGAAGTGAGAAACGACTGTAGCAGCAAAAAGATTTGTTCATCCAATCGCGATTCATCTGCATAATTAGGCTAAAACAAAAGCAAATTAGCTGCAACTCTAATAAACTTACAATAGCGATGTCATGAAGGAGTCTTGAAAGGACATTTGCTTCTGGTAAGAAGTTTGGCCCAATAGAACATCTAAAAAAGACCCAGCTCAGAAATGTTAAAAATTTGATACGCACCTAATCAAATCGACAAGTTGTTTCGCCACAAGCAAATGCATCTTCCTGTCCTTCTTAGGATATCGCTTGAATTCATTCCATATCATATTGAATCGGGACAGCATCTCTGGTGGGTGATCAGCGGTAGTCTGAACAGTTATTTAGCCCTTCTTGCTCACGACAAATACAAACCAAATTCCGGTTGTGAAGAGCCTCTCTGACACGCATTTTTGCACCTGGCACGGTTGAGCTCCATTCGTACGTATCGTGCACCATGAAACGACCTAGCTCTGCTTCCGGCAACGGGAATGAATAAATCTAGACGGAATAGATTATTACGGGAAACCTAGCGGAACAATAACGCTTCTTGAATACAACTTTCTTCTGTAACCGAAGCTTTGTTGCCACCAAGAAATCAAAGCATTCTGAGAACTCCGTTTTTAACAAGAAATCTAATATAATACCTCTATTCCAAAGTCGCGCAACCCAAAGTTATTGTCGAATGTGCCAATGGGCTCTGAAATCGGAGACATAAGTGGTGAATGTGATGGTGGAGAAGACTATAATATTAAATTAAAGGATCTTTATTAATAAGAACCGGCTCTTGCTCTTCGTTCAACAAAATTTCTGCTTGAAACTCGGCCAATAGATCATCACAATCCAGGTCATCTTCGCTTTTCATTTTTCGTCGTTTCCTAGAAAGAAGATATGATTAGATAATTGGAAATGTTAAAGCATAAAAGGAAACATATAAGTTAGCGGACAATGTGATTTTATTTTAGTTATTTTAGTGGCTCGGCACTTCAATCGTACAATAGAATTTGAAAATATTTTACTCTTTCATTATTAATTCTTTTAAACAATTGCATTAAAACCGACAAAGCTTTCTTTACATCCGATGAAGTTGTCTTTGATCCAGAAGGTATTTCAGCATTATTCCTAAAATTTTCATAACAACCTTCATGAGGGTCCAAAGCCTACTTGATTATTTGATTGTCCTTCAAAGCTTTGTTCATGTTTCGTTTCGAAACATCTCGCTCTAAATAAATAGATTTTTAAACAAAACTTTTAAAAGTCACTTGTCAGGCGCTCCTTCAATACATCCGGCATCTTCGTATCATTGCTTTGTGTCGTCTCCTCTTTCTCTTTATTTCTCACCATCTAAAGTAAGAAATATAGAAGAGTCAAAAGGCAGAAAAGAAAAACGAGAACAGCAAGCGTGTACGGTGCAAAATAGCGGATATACATTAAGCATAGTTCTTTCAAAAAGATAGGTGCATCTTCGTATCATTGCTTTGTGTCGTCTCATTTTATCATTTTATTGCATTTTAAAGAGACCTTAGTGTTTTCAAACAGTAATAAGTGTGAGTAGTACAGTACAGCCAGTCAGCCTAGTTGTCTGGGTAAATAAAGACTAGCACCCAGGGGTCGAATATAACCCGCGTAAATAGACGACCTGAAATCATGAAGACACAGAGAAATTGACGTACATTGGCGCCTTATGGATTCGTGAATAAGTGAGGCACCAAAGAGAATCTTTTAAACAACAATGTTTAAATTGAATATCTTTTTACATTATATTCTTTGATATATAACTTTTTTTTTTGTGAATTCTTTCTGGGAGTGAGACAAATGCGCACCTGGACATTTGCGCACCTTTTTTTTCGCACTTAGCCCATTAGCGCACCTTTTTTCGCGTTTTAAAAAAGCTCTAAAAGCTAATATTAACCAATTTCTATTCCAAAAGTTGTTTTTCTAGGTAATTTGTGGGTGTCGAATTCAAATTTTGACATAACAGAGCGTGTGGAACAAATTTGAAAGACAAAACGGCTAGGTCAAATTACAGAAAATTGTTGATTTTTCTCTTTGTATAACTCCGTCCGTTCGCTTCCACAAGCTCTGATATGCCAAAATTTCGATCCTACGCCCTAAAATTACCTAGAAAAACAAATTTTGGAATAAAAATTGGTTAATATTAGCTTTTAGAGCTTTTTTTAAAACGCGAAAAAAGGTGCGCTAATGGGCTAAGTGCGGAAAAAAAGGTCGCATTTGTCCCACTCCCTTCTTTCTTAGAACTTCTGGAGATCCTGCTAAATTTTTGGATAGACTTGCTTATCGATATAATCAATACAAACGGCATGCTCATGTTTGACCGTTCAGATCTCGTTTTCTAGAACAGCTATCAATCTGAAATTTTTTTCATTGGAAAGCCAAGAATGTCAGCTTTTGATTGTTATCTCACACATAGCAAATTCTCTTAGGTTAGTGTCTTAAAAAGCTTATCAATATTTATCGATACTCAAATATCGATAATCGATACTCTCGATATCGACAAGGTTTATGGGGTGCTTACTCATTAAAAGTCGCTATATATAAAATAGCAAACAAAAGCTGACATTCTTGGCTTTCCAATGAAAGAAATTTCAGATTTAGCTGTTCTAGAAACTGAGATCTGAACGTTCAAACATGAGCATACCGTTTCTATTGATAATATCGACAAGCAAGTCTAGTTTTGGGCTGCGCAACAAGCAACTGCAGAACTTAACTAGAAAGTATTCAAATGTTACGCAAACAATTGGTTAGTTGTGCATTTGCTTGTTGCTCAGCCCAGTTTCTTTCCAAAAGTTGTATTTTATTGTGCTAAATGTTTCTTTTTCAGGTACAACTTTCTGCTTCAAACGATACATGAGCTGAAAATGTTTTGGAAGATCTTGCTGTTGACACTTTTTGGAGGGATTCTCGCGTCGAACGAAGAATCGTATGTGGAGGAGTTGCTCATCTCAAGGCTTCCGTCGGATCATCACTTGGCACAGTTCCGCTTCATCATTACGAGCCGCTCCCTGGAACTTGGGCCTAACTATGAGCTCTTCCCGCGAGTACTTGGACAACTTCTACAAGCTCATGGCATTCAGGAACTAGAATACATTGCAACACAAGGAGTTTGGCACTCAGATCATTACGGACCACCCCCGCAACCCGCCTCATCGACAGGAGCCTTTTTGAGCGCCAAATTCGACGGGCCGTCAAACACCGTCGATGATCGCTGGCTTTCGGTGGTAAACTCTTTGAATGGCGCTTTTTGTGCATCGTTGCTGTCGATGGTGCCAGCTGAAACGTATAAACAAAAGAATGAGCGGAAAGGCGACTATCCAAAGGCAAAGAAACTCTTTTCGCGAGCTGGCACCCTTCCCAGAGAAGCACTTTGTACAGAAAATTTGACGCCTTGGAGAAAGTTGTTGCCTTGCAAGCAAAATGGGCTGATTAGTCTACTTAACCCGCATAAGCTCTACGGGTCACTGTTTCACTCGATGGGCTTTCATATTCATCCAGAGTGTAAGGACAATTCTTGTTGGTATCGACTTGAGCTTTCAGCTATCGTGCTCTTTGATGTCCCCATCTCGGAAAATAGGCGACTTGATTGGTCTTTGAAGTCATTCTTCGACCGACCAATTTCCGGCGTGTGTAATGCAGCGACACGCAGCACCGTGCTAGTGCATCAACACGAAGAGCAAGCGGATAGCGATAAACCGGCTGATGTTATCACGATCAATGGGCAACAGTTTGCCGTATACCCAACAGAGCAGATTCTTGGCGAGAAAACCGAAGGCAACATCTTTGTGCGTTACACCAAGTCGGTTGATTTGCATAAAAAAAACCCACCGAGAGCTCTGAGCATCTCATCAACACTTGGAGGAAAGGATACATTTTCTGGACTACTGCTCACAACAATCAAAAACAATGAAAATGAAAAACACACGGTTGTTTACGAGCAAGTGTTGCCGTGGTGGGTACGTTTCCATTATCATACGAAACAAGTTCTGTGCCATGACTCTAAACAGGAAATCGTGAAACCATATGTGGCAAACAGAGTTTTCTCGGGAGCAATTGATCGAAAGCGCCCGGCTTACATCCAAATGGAGATCGAGCTTCCAGCCAATTCAAAATGCATCGTCTCTTACAATTTTGAGAGAGCTTTCCTAAGAATGGCCGAATACCCACCTGATGCGAATCATGGACTTTACATCCCGGCCGCTACAATCACACTCATGAAAAGGATTTCTACAGGTCTTCCCGAGGATAGCCGCTGTACGGAAAGGCTAGGCAACAGCTCCGAATGTGAACCAAGGGCAAAGCAGATGGTCTTTTCAAACGTTTTGCTAGTACCGATGCCAGTTCCCGACTTCAGTATGCCTTTCAACGTGATCTGTTTAGTTGGGACGGCTGTTTCTCTATGTTTTGGAGCTGTTCACCCCTTCTCAACGAGAATTTTGGTTCCAATCAACGAAAAACTTCCTGGACAATCAATTTGGAGAACAATTTTCCGTGGAATTCTCCTTGTACTGATGGCTGGCGCTTGCTACATGGAATACAACAACATCAGCCTGAACGCTCTTCGCCGAGAAATCGAAAAATTGCTCAGTTTTCAGTTTTAATTATCCTGAAATGTCGCATTTCTTGTTATACTCATTGTGCCAATCTCACTTATGCCCTTTATTCCGAAATTTTACGGGTTTTTGCTTAACTTTATTGTTTTCTAAGTCATTCTTGGATTGTATGTAAATGATCATGTTTGAAATAATAATAAACTAGGTTCGAAAATGTTGAAACAAGGAAACCGCGCTGCTCAATACAAGAACAATGGAAGAGCGGAACGATTTATGGTTGATCTCAGAAAGGTTTGGTTGAGCTTCGTAGTGAAGATTTCCATTTTAGAAATGTCTTGATCGTCTACGATTGAATCGAGGTGATTTATTGAACAAGAGGCGACAAATTGACATGGTAACCATTTTCACCCATTACAATGAAGGTATAGTTGGTTTTTAGGTGATCAAAGAGACTTGCACCGAACTTAGCAATGAGGAAATTGACAGCGATATGATCGAGCGATTACGTATCGAATTGTTGCAAGAGGGTTTGATTTCTTTTATGATCAAAAACGTCAGTGATATTAGAGTTTCTGGATATTCAAGAATTTGAGGTGGCTCGCGACATGGATATGCTTGAATCGATGAGTAGCAGCCAATCTTTGATGTGTCCGCTATGTCTGAAAGTAAAGAATTGTCTGTTTTGACACATTCAAGTTTGTGTTTAGTCCCCAGCTATGTTGCGTCATGGCAGACTGCATTGTAACTCGAATACATGCGGATTTGAATGTACCTTCTCGAGCGACATGGTAATTTTTTTAACAAGAGCTTTTATGCAAGCTTCAATTTTAGATGCCGGCTGAATCACAACTGCATGAATGGTTTTCGGCTCTTTTCACAAATCATTGTCAATCAGGATGTGTTGGAATTCCACGTGCCCAGCAAACTCAATCGTTGACAGTTTCTTGTTCACTTTGTGGTTACCATGCAACGTTTTAGGCATTTTTATTTGTAGAGATTTATTGCTGCTAACTATTTTTGTATTTTGTTGGACGGGTAACGCAAATAAATACGTGTAACGTTTGAAGCTTTATCAAGAAAGATCGCTTGAATGAGCGTAAAGTATTTGCACTGGTACGTTGTATTTGTTAAAAAGACTCTTGTTTTTGGTTAGATAGAATGGACCGACGGAAACGTGCTACTATTGGTGAAGCAGCAATGCCAAAACTTCCGGTTTGCGATTTTCCAAATTAACATTTTTCCAAATCTACAGGTGGTGGAGAAGGTGTTGTCCAAGCGCTTAATTGATGGACAAGTTCACTTCTTGATTAAGTAGGTTTTATGCGATGCAAGTATAAAATTTTATTTAGATGGGAGGGTGAATCCATTGAAAACTCAACGTGGGAACCCGAAGTAAATTTGTCGTGCAGTCACTTGATTGCCGAGTTTGAACGAGAGCGACGAAACGTTTGGAACTATACTTTGTCGGCAATTTATCTAATTTTAGAAACAAATCCAAAAAGTTGAGGAAGAAGACGAGGATAAAGTTGTGGATCGGATAGTCGGAATGTGCGAACAAAATGGAGAGCGTTATTTTTTGGTAAATTAAACTTTCTATTTGTTAACAAATTTATGTTCTAGGTCAAATACACAAATGACATGGCTCAACTGATGCCAGCCAAAATTGCCAACAAACAGCATATCGAAGCCGTTCTACGTTTTTATGAGGAAAACCTTCAATTTGCATCCTAATTGCTCACGATCTCAAGTTGTTACTCACGTGTTCATTCTTTTTCTATAGTATAAAGAATTTTATTAGGAATTGGTTTTAACAATCGCTGCTTTTGGTTTTTGAGATGTCCTTGTGGTGATTGTTCTACGGTTCACTAAAACGAATTCTGAGTCCATCTTCAAAATTATTTACCTTACCTTTTCCATGTTCGTTCATATTGTTCATTCGGTCTATTTTTGCAGACTTCGTCATTCTAAAATAAAATTTCCAAATAAAAGTTAGATTATACCACTAGTTTGTGAGTCTTCCTGGCTTCGCACATGATTTCTCGATTTACTTTATATATTGTCTTTCTAAACGAACACCGCAAATGGGAGAAGAGAGGCAAGACGGATCGTATGCTTTGAAGTCTCATTTGCACTCACTGGATGGTGATCACTGCATAAATGATTTTAACATGTTCCGATCGCCTAGACCATGAACATTATTTTTGACCAAATCAAATATCTACCTTCTGATAATCGCTGCTTTTTGGAACCTTCGTTATTTAACTGTGTCCTCTCTAAATTCAAACATTCTCAAAGCCAAACTACTGCCCGCACCTGTTTTCTTGTGTTTCGAAGCCTTTGGATCATCATCAGTTCGTTTTCGCTCCCTTATCTTTTGTGTCTCGAGACTTCTAAGCCATTTATAAAAACTAACTAGTTTTTGTCTGAGAAATTCATCGGAGTCTGGAATGCGGCGGTCTTCTGAAAGAGAATAAAATCATTGAAAAGTTCACAAAAGCCTTTGCATCTTCATCAACATGTGTGGATAGAGGAACGGTCGGGTCCTTTTCTTTATCGTTCTCCTCGTGATCCTCATATCCTACTCCCAAAGCGAACGGACCACACTCAGGAGAATCGAGGGGCATCGGGGGAATTTCCGGCACATCCACCTGAAAAAAAATAAATGACTGGGGTTTAGTAAAGTGAATAAACGACCTTTGTGTTCTGCGTCGGCAACTAGCCGTAGAGCCTTCAAAAACTACCAAAACTATTCAATATACCCCAATAAAGACATCAACCTATATATTGAAAAAAATAGCCAAAAAAAAAGCAAACTTACATCCGAAAAGATAGAATGGCTTTGCTTCTTTTTCTTCGTTAAGCACATCAATAGCGGTGTGGCCAGGATCGCTGTCAAAGCGAGATTCCACACCAGAGTTATACGCAATAGCTCGTTTAGCATTGACACAATTGCAATTTCTAAAGTGTTGCTTTTACAAAAATTGAAACCACGAACTTGCCTTGATTATTAGAGAATCGATAAACAGATGTGGAAAGTAAAAATGAACTTCAGCAAAAAATAAAAAGTGTACGGAAATAGGTATGCAAATTACAAATTTGCAAATTTTGCATTTAAATTTGAAAGTTGAGACTAAAAATCTAAAAGTTTGTCATTTCTATTCTTTAGCTTGATGCAGGAAAGTATCCTCCTTAATTGGTAAACTTTTGTTTTATTTGTTTTCTTGCTATTGTCTAGTCATTATCATTTTTCCACGCAAGTACGTGTTCCTTTAGTAAATTGCACAAGCTGACACCGCCGCGAAATGTGACTCCCACGGAAACGACCGGCAATCTTGACGAATTGGAGCTACGTCGTCGACAAAACATCATACAAATAGCTTGTGGAATCTTCAGCAAGTACGTTTTTTTCAAAAGATAAAGGTGAAGAAGCGTGATATTACTGGTTGCAAAGGTACAAGTCTTTCAGAAAAATGCTTTGTTTTCTAAACCGTCTGACTTTCGGGTTGATCCTTGTTCTTTACTTACCTAAATTTATATTTTGAGTTCATGTTCATCGTTATCAACGAATTGCATTCTCAATATTCCGCAACTTCTCGCCAGCTACTCATTGTTGACGAACGTCACTGATGCTACGGTGAACTTGGCTTTCTGATTCAAAAATAGAGACGGCTTTAGATTTCCAAACAGCTCAACAGCTCCCTTTTTGGTGCTAACGTGGTGATTCCGCCGACGTCAACGGAAATGGCGAAATTTTTATCGGAATGGTGCAATCAATTAATGCCAAATTGTAAGTTATAAGTTTGACTATTAACATTTCGAAGATTTGTTTAAAATTCCATAGCAAAATTTTACTTTAGATTCGGCCGCTCGTCGACTCATTGTTCATTCTGGTGCCGCCAAGAGCTACAGCTTTTCCACATTTCTCGTGCTAACGGATTTATTCTTTGGGATTAAGGTAAAGTTTTAGCAATAAATCATTTTAAAGACAAATGTGCAGATTTGGAAAGAACCCGACATGAACGAATGGCTCAAGAAGCAACTTGAAATTGTGAGTTGTGATTGTTTTTTTGACAAAAATTACATATTTTTAGGAATCCCCGGAAAACGTATTCACTCTTTGGACGGAACCAGACCCACCGAAAGACAAGGATAAAGCAACAATGTCACAAAAGTTAACAGTTATTTTGAATTGTCACTTTTTTACTGATGCTACTTCCTATGTTAATCTTAAATGTTCTTTTTATTGGTTAAAATTCGGTAGTAAAATGTAATTACAAATTTTTGGCAAAGGATTATTATGATTGAACTGCTTTAGGTTGCTGGCGAACGAGCCACACGCCCAAACACACTCCGTTGTCCAATCATCACTGGTGCCTCTTTATTGTCGGTTCACATCCCGGGAGTAAACTATCAGGATTACTTTCAGCTATATTTTGAGGTTTTTTTCAGCCATTTTTAATCAAATTCCCGTGTTTTAGGGTACAGATGAGATGGTGAGAGCGATAGAGATAAAAGCAACAAAACCGGATAGCATCAGTGTCACAAATTATGGTTTAATTTTCTACATCACCTAAAATGACATTTTTAGACCGCCACAAGATCTATTCAGTGGCAACGATGAGACCGGAGTTGACAATTTACATTTTCACAGAGGTATAGCTAAATATTTATTTATTAAACTGATTTAGTACATCGGTGACATGTTCATGCTCAAGGGACAAGTCATAGAAGCGCTACGATTCATCAATAATAACACAAGGGTGGGATTATTTATCGGATCTGGTATTGGTCAATTTTAGCATAATATATTTAGCAATTCTTGCCGGTCACCTCGTTGATAATGCCGATTTGGGATGACCCGGTCAAAGCTGTGAATATTGCCAGCTCGCTACAGGCAAGGGTTATCCTTTTTATTTAGCCTGTTTGTTTTAGGCCCAAGTACATGGGAATCCCTACAATACGAATGATCTTTTGTTTTGTATTGGAGCTTTCGATGATCTGGCACACGAGCTGAGGTATATTACTGCTTTGACAATAATATTAAATCATTTTCAATTTAAAATATATTTAGCGAGCCATCGACTAGCAATCCTCCCGCTATTCAACATTATGATTTGTTTCAAATTTCTGGAGTCTCCCCAAAGGCGTTTGTGTTTCAGTTTTTGCAGAAAGTCTTTATTTTTTAGTTGTGGAAACGCATTTGAGGTGCCGAATCAAGTTAAAGGTCGATGTCTTATTACGAGCCCATTCATGCTTGTTTTGATGGATCGAATCAGGGGTAAAAATTAGTTTTAATAGTCTCAATATTGCCTAAGGAAATACATAGAGCATTTGCAAAAAAACTTGTGGAATTCCGAGAAAGTCAAGATTTTGTTCATGAGTCAGATAAATACCATTCGTATGCCCAGTCAAACCTTTTTATCTTTTTATTCAGGCATTCCGATTGAGATGGCCTACATCGCCAAGCCGACACCTACTACTGAAAACAAAGAAGTGAAGGAACGAAAGAAATGTACGATTAGTTAGTTTTTTATTATGATTTGTTTGTACAAGATGCGGCAGGATTATTGCAACCGCCTCAGGGCATCAATTAGTTCCAACAACTATCTTGACATACTTAAGAAAGATCTTCTGTGAGCCAAAAATCACTTTGGCAACAGGATTTGGTGCTTTATGCAGGATGATATGCTTATGCTCATAAGGCTCGAATGGCTCAGGACTGGCACAAGCAGGATTTTCCTGATTTGGCCACCTTTAGTTGCCACTCTCAAGTCCCAATCTTAATCCGATGGATTTCAGTGTTTGGAATGTTCTTGAAGCAAAAAAGTGCTCAAGTGCAAAAAAGTGCATTCCAGCATCGATTCGCTTAAGAAATCTCTTCAAGCAGCATGTGCTAAACTCGATCCCGCTTACCATTTGGCTACGGTGGATGCATTTCCCAAATGTCACCAGGCCTGCATTTCTGCCCATCTTTTTAAAAGCAAGTAGTTTTTCTTGTTTAATATATCTTTAAAAATCAATTTTTAAAGTTTCTGAGTTGATTTCTCTTTTATCGGTTTCAATCCTTAAAAAATATTGGTTGCAATAATCCTGTCGCACCCTGTAGATTTAACTTTGTTTTTGTTTGTTAAAAGAGCCACTAATTTTGAATAGATTAATGCTTTCGGTGCTTTAGTGAAGTGAATAAACACTTGAAAACTCATTGAACATTTTTCGGGTGAAGGAATGATAAAAATGAAAAGTATTAGTAATCAGAGAAAATAAAGTTGTGTGTAATTAGCAGAAAAAGCCACAAACAGGTGGATTTGGTGAAAAAGTACGATCTCCTAATATCGAATGCCATTTTTTAACTACGGCATGGCGTCAAACACAGCCTGTCTATCAGCATTTTACTCCAAACACTCAGATGACTCTAACAATTTCATTAGAAGAACCACTCTGGCTTGACATTTTCTGGAAATCAAACGGCACTTTGGTACTTCTATTGAATGGTTGCGCAGCGTTTGTGATCTTTAAATTTGCGTCAACTGAAATGGCAGTTTATAAATATTTCCTCATGAACATTTTGGTAGGTGAAAAGAATTTTCAGCTCTTAGCCATGTTTAAGTTCTGGGCTTTCCTCTTGGATCTGTTTCTGAATTGGTACTTTTGCCCAGTGGCTCTTTTCCCTTTACCTGGCGGCTATTGCTCGATGACTTGCTTGATGGCGTGGACCCCGCAATGGACGAGATGGCCTGGAACGGTGCGTTTACGAAAGTTCTCGGTTTGAATGATTAAATTACAAAATTTTCTTCAGGTGACTACTTTGTTGATTCTCGAGAATTGCTCCGTCTCTTTGGTGATCTCATTTCTGTATCGTTGGTGGGCGATCGAGCCGACTGTTTGGTTTGCGAGAACGCCTAGGCACATGATTGGAGTGAGGATTTAACATTATGCCAATTTCCAATTTCATTACCAAACCCATAAATCAACAAGTCTTTTCATGATCTTCAATCATTTTCAGACCTGCGTCTTCTGCCATCTCACGATTATCATCCCAAATGCAAGCATCGTTTCACTGGCTAAACAACCAATGGAATGGCAATTTGCATACATCGTTAAGGTCTCTAGAATCTCTAGAAGATATCTTTCTCTTCCGGATTTCTCTTAGCACAATTTCAGAATTACCCCGATTATTCCTTCATGGTCAACTACTCGAACTGGATGGTTTTCCCGCTAGAAACGGTTGGTGTAATGATCCAATCTTTTGTCTCATTACAGTATATCGGAAGAAAAAGTTTTGTTCACTGTTCAGCCAATAAAACTGAAGTTACAGGAAAATCTTGTGATTAATTCTTTAAAGCTATTTTTTGCAACGTTTTCAGGTCGGCACTGGTGGTCTGATGGTGTTCATCTTGTGGATGTGGGCATTTGGAATTGTGTTGATGTTGGGTGTGGCTGGCTTTGGGATCGTTCAAGTTCTCGTCGCGCTACGGAAAGTCGGTTTAAGAAAGAAGAAGAGTTGAGATTGTTTTTTCCAGTACCAGGCGTTGATGAGCCAAAACAGTTACAAATCTCATCGACAATTCCTCATTGCGCTCGTCATTCAGGTAACCGAAAAAAATAAAGCTTACAAAGCTTACAATCAAGCTAAATGCACTAAAGCTTACGTCGAACCTTAAAGTTGTACTTTTTGACAAGCTAATCTTAAATCTAATTTTAAATGAGGCTGCAAATTGTTGAAGGCATGGCATTTTTTTTCCTTGTTTTTTTTTATCACTAATGAAAATACGGAAATTAGAAAAAAAAAGATTTTTATTTGTGGAAACCTAGCTTTGTGAAGTGTAAGGATTTCATTTTTTTTTTGATTGCTCAAACGGATCTCGAAGTTTTCAGGCTGTTTTCCCATTCACCGTTTATTTTCTGCCGGTCGCGATGGCGATGATGATTTTGGTGCTCGGATATAACGATATACAAAGTGAGTATTCAGAAAAAAAAGCTGCAGTACGAAGGGTTTAGATAAGATTTAACCCATACATGGGTACTAAAAACTACAAAAATAAACTATAAACACTTCTAACTTGATTTAAATCTACCAAATTGACATGATCTATAGCTCAAAAAAATAGAGAATCTTAAGAGCTTTCGAATCGACTAAAGTACATCCAAAAATAGGAATGCTAAAGAAAGTTACAGTGGTTTGTAGTTCTGACTCGATCGCTTTGACTAGGCGCGAGTACGGTCTATTTCGAATCAAGACTACAAACCACTGTAACTTTCTTTAGCATTCATATTTTTGGATGTGCTTTAGTTCATTCGACTTCTTTTTATTTACCTGTAACAACTTGAAGAAGTGATGGATCGAATTTGAGACCCTCCAAGTCAAGAATGTAGATCACTGAAGCCTGGAGCTCAAAAAATAAAGAAACTCAAGAGCTTTCGAATCGACTAAAGCACACCCAAAAATAGGAATGCTAAAGAAAGTTACAGTGGTTTGTAGTCTTGATTCGAAATAGACCTAGTCAAAGCGATCGAGTCAGAACTACAAACCACTGTAACTTTCTTTAGCATTCATGTTTTTGGATGTACTTTAGTCGATTCGAAAGCTCTTAAGATTCTCTATTTTTTTGAGCTATAGATCATGTCAATTTGGTAGATTTAAAGCAAGCTACAGTCATGTGCAAAAGTCTTTTAACACTCAATTTTCTAAAAAGTTACATCGATTTTCTCTGATAAAGTTCATGGCGCTCTTTAAGCTGTCAATAGTTTTAGTTACACAAATATATGTACAATTTATTTACACAAACGCTGTCGCTATACAAAACTTATTCATCGAGAAAAAAATATAATTGTCAAAACACCCCTGAAAATCGTGGTGCAAAAGTCTTTTAACACTTAAAAAAATTTTTGATTATTTTCGTTTGCTTCGTATTTTACTGGTACTATTTTATTTTTTTGAGATGCCAGGAGCGTATTTGTCAACTCCGGATAAAAAAAATGATCGTCGAGATAAGGAAGTAAAGAATGCCATGGCAAGACGTTGCTCGCCTCTTAGGATGTACGCCCACAACAGTTTTGTTTGTTACGGCTAAATGAATGCGTCTGGAAATGTGCACAGATGTAGGAAAAAGGACGACCGAGGATTACAACAAAGAATGAAGCCCGATTTCTGACGAAAAATTTCAAGAAGGATCCGAATTTTACGTTGAACGATGGAGTCATTCTTTTCAAGCAAACTTCAAACAAGAATATTTCCCGCTGGACCTTGCATCGACGCTTGCTTCAAGCAGCATTGCATACTAGAAGACCTGCTCGCAAGCCTATGATGACAGTCAAACACAGGAGGCAACGCCTTCAATTTGCTCGGACCTAATCAAATTGGACAATCAATGATTGGGCTCGAGTGATTTTCGTTGATGAAACAAAAGTTGATATTTTTCCTTCAAATCGAAATCACCTGATCCGACGTCCAGTCGGAAAGCGATATCAACTCAAGTACTTGTAACCTACAGTGAAAAGAGGCGCAGGATCAATTATGTGTTTCGGTAAGGATAGTTTTCTTTTTTATGCAGTCCAACGTGATTTCTTTAGGTGCGATGTGTAGAAGTTCAACAGGTCCGCTTGTCCTCGTAAAGTCAACAATGGATTCCCGCCAATATATCGAGATATTGGACAGATGTCTACTTCCATTTGCGACTGCTTCGATGAATCCAGGATGGTTTCTTTATCAAGATAATTCGCCAGTACACAAAAGCAAATTTTTGATGGGCCGCGTTGTGACTCTCTCGAATGGAGGAAAAGCACATTTACCGGGATGGTTTGGGATCAATCACGTTTCCTTGATCAAGGCTCCACGATTCTCACCGGATTTAAATGCTATCGAGAATTTATAGGCCTATTTGCGAGGAAAACGTTTCAATTCTAAAGTCGTGCTATGGTTTTACATCAGAAAAATTCGGAAGACGATTGGACCTGGGATTCTTCATGAATTAATTAGATCGATGCCTACTTGTATTAAAGAAGTACTTTTGGCAAGAGGAAGGCCGAGAAAATATTGATTATAGCTTAATTTCGTCTTGTGTTAAAAGACTTTTGCACCACGATTTTCAGGGGTGTTTTGACAATTATATTTTTTTCTCGATGAATAAGTTTTGTATAGCGACAGCGTTTGTGTAAATAAATTGTACATATATTTGTGTAACTAAAACTATTGACAGCTTAAAGAGCGCCATGAACTTTATCAGAGAAAATCGATGTAACTTTTTAGAAAATTGAGTGTTAAAAGACTTTTGCACATGACTGTAGAAGTGTTTATAGTTTACTTTTGTAGTTTTTAGTGCTCATTTCTAACCTATAGGTTTAATAGTTTAGAAAATGATTTAACACATTATTTGGGCGCTATTTTGGGCGTACAGTCGCGTAGTCGTAAATTTGATGGCGCCTGATAACATTGGAAAGATTTCGTCCATGATTACTGCTTTCAGCAACACCTAGCTTTGTTAAACTTGAAAGATTGATTCATTTTAGTGATCTTCTAGCATTTATAGTCGTTTTTCGTACTTTCTATCATAAACTTTCCCGTCTACCGTAACCCATTGCCTATACTCAAATCTAAAGCCTTGTTTAGATATCACGTACTACATGGTGGCTGTTTTCTGTATGCACTCGAATGTGAACGCTTTCGTGATGATTCTTGTGACGAAACCGTTCCGAAACGGAATCCTCCAAGCGATACCCTATTTGAATAAGCGATTCATTGAAGTGTCTTCGGTGCAAAACTCGCAAAATGGCTTGTCGAGAGCGTTGGCTGAAGAAGCTTCTGGGTATTGAGGGGATTATTGCAATACTTTCATTGAGAATCTTTCTGAAATCAATACAGGGTGCGCCAAAAGTTCCCGTACTTGTATTTTCTGCATTTTTGGTAATTTTAGATAATTGGGGCCATTTTTTTATGCCAAATATCTCGCGTTACAGAGCTCTTCCGGAAAAGTTAAAACCGGATTCGGAATCAGCGTAAAAAACTCTATCAGATAGGATTGGTCTCGTTCAAAAAGCCCACCTTAACTTGACAAAATTCCCTATTGAAATCAAAAATTCAGTAAAGTGGAGAAAATCTCGGAAAGTTATGGTTGTTTTTTTTAAATATCTATAAAAAAGGAAATTGCAAGGAAGAAATAAAGATTTTAAAGTAAAATGCAGATCCCTTTATTTCCCCGAATCCCTTTTTGAGAGAGGAAAAGGCTGGGGTATCCCATGATAATAGAGGCTGGCAGGGGGCCAAGCATTTCCCTCTCTTTCGCCCATTCCCATTTGACCCCCCCTTTTTTTTGTTGTTTCTTGAACCCCTTGGAACACCCTAAATCTCCCCTTCTTTCTTCTTTTCCACCCAAAATGAGTGACCCATTTTGACCTCTTTTCTTTGCACCTTTCTCTAGGCTTTTATCCGCCTACTCCTACACCAGAATCATTAGCTAGCTTTGATTACTTGAGAGTTGATAAAAAACACGAAAAAATTTAAAAAAAAGAGATGTTAATTTGAATGAAATAAATAAATTTGTTGAATCTTCTCCAGTTTTTCCTACCAGTTCAATACATGAAATGGATCGGCGTTGGGATTCGAGCCATCGAGGTAGAAGAGATCGGAACATTAGGCAAACGCAACCAATGAACTACACGTATTTTGGTGCCATTATGTCAGTCTTGATCTTGAAGCTCTAGTAGATTCTTGACGTTATCTGTGCTAGCCATATATTACATATACCATATCGTGTTGCTTTTTATCGGCCCTTTTTGTGTTTACGTGTATTAATCTTGATTCTTGCGCACTTTATGTATCTTGGGAGAAGAGAAAAAAAAAAAAGGGAAAAATAAAAAAAAATTTTTTAAATAAGGGAAAAGGAAAAAAAAAAAAAAAAAAAAAAAAAAAAAAAAAAAAAAAAAAAAAAAATAAAAATATATGTCGTAGCCGATAAAGGATTTCAGCCGATTAGGTCTGAGACTTCTTCGGCCAGCCGATTAGGTCTTAAAAATGAAATCTTGAATTATGTATTGACTCAAGTCAATACCACAAACTCCAGCTCTCTAAAAGGCGTTTAAAAGCTAAAAACGCGTTCTAAAGAGTGCGCTTTTTATCATACTGTAACCAAAGGCTATAAAAAGGCCCCTTTCGTCATTTTCTATATGATTCGTCATTTATTTGAAATAGAATTGTTTGTTTTTGTAAGTCAATTTGAGCCCTTTGTTGGATCATCGATAAAACTTGTTTACCACTAATCTGTTTATAATCGAACATAGCCCCTTATTTCATTCCTATTTTTTCTTTTTGTTACTGTGCTTTTTTTGTTTAAGCTACACTAATTTTTGTTTTTTAGGAATAGAGAGAGAATCTCTTTAGAATGCGTTTTTAGCTTTTAAGCGCCTTTTAGAGAGCTTGAGTTTGTGGTATTGACTTGAGTCGTATTGACTATAAGTCCAGCTTTCATTTTTGAGACTTCATCGGCTACGACATATATATTTAGAGTTAACAGAAACAACGGTGCTGTCCGTGGCATTGTTGTTTGAAGTACGCTCTACATCTTGTTAAATCTTGAAACATTCAACTCAGAAAGACTCGATTTCCCTCCAAAGCCTCGAAAGACATTTCTTTTGATCTCCCAGTTGGTAATAAATTGTAGGCCAACCGCAACATTTGTGCTCTTTTCTCGGCTTTTTCTCGACTCATCAGCCACACGGCCGTGTATCGGGGAAAAAAAGGTGAAAACAAAATAAAATATCGATTTGCGTTTTCGCAGTAACATTCGGGTTTTTGTGTTTTCAAAGTGTTATAGCAAAAATGTTTGGCGAGTTTTAGAACAAGAAGAAGAACAAGAAGAAGAAGAAGAAGAACAAGAAGAAGAAGAAGAAGAACAAGAACAAGAAGAAGAAGAACAAGAAGAAGAAGAACAAGAAGAAGAAGAAGAAGAAGAAGAACAAGAACAAGAAGAAGAACAAGAAGAGGTTAGAGAACTAGCACCATAAACGGATGTGTTAGTGGAATAGCCAGGTTTAATTACTCAAGTAAAACGATTTCTACTTTGTCGGTCGGTTTAATTGCCCAACAGGTCGTTATAATCTTAAAATCTTTACAATACACCGTTTTTTTTAAAACAATACCTTTTATCAGAGATCAAGAAAATGTCAGAAATATTCTTGGCTTAGCAACACAGATTTGCTTCTTCCGATCAATTGAATAGTGAGATTTAAATCGAAACCATTGCTCCACCATGGTCGACTGGCCCTAGATCTCACTAGGGAACGGTTTCAACTTAAATAAGCAATTCTTTGGTTGGGTTTTACAGATGTGTGGAAGTTATAACTGCCATAGGTTGATATGGCAATTATAACTTCCACACACTTCCACCATTGTCTTGTTATTGCTTAGAGGATTTAATATAGGATTTAATAAACTATTTTCAAAGTTTTTATTAATAAATTGCTCAAAAAGCCAAAAATTACTAAAAAAAATTTTAATTTGGTTGACAAAAATTCTTCGAATCCGCAGCGAGTGGATCCGAACCCACGACGAACGGACACGGGGGCGAGCAAACTAGCCACTACGCCACCGGGTTACCAGCAGGGCCCAATGTGAAATCAGTTATACCATCGAGCTTCAAAAATCTTTCGCACTCCCAATTTTCGGTTTTTACAAAGGTTAAAGGCTTAATTGGGTTGATTTTAAAACTGGGTTTTGCTCAGAATTCAGAAAATCAGATTCCGATGCACAAGTTGTAGTTGTAGTTGAATGTAGTTGAACTCAATGCTAAGTTCAAACAGTTCCCTAGTCAAAGGGTTCTTGGGTAGAGGGTAGAGGGTAGAGGGTAGAGTCAAGGGTAGAGATTTTTGTAACCTTCCAAAGCTTCGACGATTTTGTAAGCCTTGCACCGGTGTAGAGGAGAAAAACGAGTCGGTCCCCGGGGTGGGAATTTCTGCTGGATGGAGGGGATGGCGAGGGGAGAGTCGACATCTCCCCACATTGTGTCCGTTTTTCAGAGAGAGAGAGATAGAGAGAGAGAAAAGAGGGGTCAGTCATTCACTCTTCACTCTGTGGGTACCCGCAGCCTTACCCCTTCAAAGAGACATCGATTCCATTCTTCCGCACTCTTCCCCATCTTTCCCCCATCGCCTCCAATTTCTCCATTGTATACCCATTTTTCTTTTCATCTTTCCCCCCTCACCATTCCATTTTCCCACTCACTAGTTTGTTATTTTTATTCTACTTTTACCTTTCAGCGTTTCACTGGCCAATGGATGACTGAAGAAAAGAAAAAAAAGAAAAGAAAAAGAAAATCCTTAGATAAGATAGCTATTAGTTTAGAAATTCACCGTTTTGGAGTAGTACAATAATAAGAAATTTTATTCTTTCAAATTTCAGAAGCTCAAAAGGAAAGGAGAATTTTGTAGAGATTAAAGTAGACTTCGGCAAACAAAACCAAAACCAAAACCAAAACAAACCAAAACTCAATTTGCATATAAATTAACATGTAAATTTAAAATTGTAAAATGCAAATTTTAATGTAAAATGCAAATCTGGCTTTCACTTTTTCTCGCTCCACAAAATCTCGCGGCCGAAAAAAGGACCAAAAGACGACCTCGAAATTTCGAAACAAAAAATAGCCTATGGGATAGATTTTTGGATGCTGATTTCAAATCTGCAAACAGATTTTCGCTAGCTCCTCCCAGTCGCGAGATATTGGCGAGTTTTGGTTAGTTTTGGTTTTGGTTTTGGTTTTGGTTTTGGTTTTGTTATGGTTTTGGTTTTGGTAGTTTTGGTTTTGGTTAAGTTTTGTTTTCCGAGGTCTAGATTAAAGTCTAATTTAAAGAGATTAAAGTCTAAAATTTAAATTCTAAAAACTTTGAATACTTTTTCGTTTGTTTAAAGTCTTTCTGGTTACAAGTCTAGCCTGGTTACAAGTCTTTCTGTTTACAAGTCTAGTCTTGTCTGATATTCTTTTAAAAGATTCACGATGACACAATTTAATAATGAGAAATATTTTTGGTGTCAAGTTTTTAAAGATTTTGTTATATTTATTTCGTGAAAAGTTCTCGGTAACTTTGTACTTATGTACAGGTTTTCAAAGAAATAAAATTTAGACCTATTGAATGACTAAAATAGTTTCGTTTATTTATGTTTAATTTACGGTTTAATTTACGGTTTAATTTACAGATTAATTTATGGTTTAATTACAGTTTAATTTACGGTTTAATTACAGTTTAATTTACGGTTTAATTTACGGTTTAATTTACGGTTTAATTTATGGTTTAATTTACAGTTTAATTACAGTTTAATTTACGGTTTAATTACAGTTTAATTTACAGTTTAATTTATAGTTTAATTACAGTTTAATTTATGGTTTAATTTACAGTTTAATTTACGGTTTAATTACAGTTTAATTTATGGTTTAATTTATAGTTTAATTACAGTTTAATTTATGGTTTAATTTACACTTTAATTTACAGTTTACTTTATAAAAAGAAACATCATTAAAACAGTTAACAACTACGCGATTGTACACCCAAAAATGCCAAAGAATCACAAGCAACGATGACTGGACTTTTGTGAGAAAAGCTAAACAAAGAAAACAAAGAGATCGATGGTGATCGATAAACCAAAGCAGAATTAGGTGCCAAAAGTTGGTGCTAACTGCTGTTTTGGTTGGTATCTGGTAACGAAAGCTGTTTTGGTTGGTATCTTCACTAGTTGTCTTGACCGATAGCTCAACTCAAAGATTTTCTCGAGTTTTCTAACTAGAGAACTGCTTAAACTTTGAAGGAAACCTCAAGAGTCAGAAAATGAATTAGGTACGATTCGATTGCAAAAAAAAAAAAATTAACTATCCGAATGTGGTGTTCAAAATTGCTTTTGTTTCATATTTTGTGCATTTTATGTAAGAATTTTAATCATTTTCAAAAGACGATTTCTCAAAAATCAAAAACTCAAAAACTCAAAAAAACACTTCTACAATCAAATTTTGAAATTCTCTTGAAATCTTGTGAAAAAAAACAATTGTAAAAGAGAAATTTCTACCTTAAATTTTGGCTTTAATTAAGAAAAATTCCTTAAAACTATATTAAATGTGAATTTATTTGTTTGTTTTTTTTTTGTGGTTTTTGTGTTTTTGCCCGCTAATCTCGTCTACAAACGTCACCATTGGCCGAATGCCGAATCGGAAAAAGAAGAGGGAGTGCCAAGAGAGTCCGGCCAACCCTTGGCGAGTATCCAATGGAAAAAGAAAGTAGAGAAAAATGGAGAGAGTTTAGAGAAAGAAAGCTTTCAAAGGGAATCAGTTAAAAGAAAATTCTCTTTCCTTTCCTTCCCTTCTCTTTCCCTTCCTTTTCTTCCCTTTCCTCTCCTTTCCTTCCTTTCCTCTCCTTTCCTTTCTTCCTTTCCTTCCCTTCTCTTTCCCTTCCTTTTCTTCCCTTTCCTCTCCTTTCCTTCCTTTCCTCTCCTTTCCTTTCTTCCTTTCCTTCCCTTCTCTTTCCCTTCCTTTTCTTCCCTTTCCTCTCCTTTCCTTTCCTTTCCTTTCCTTTCCCCCAAGACCCTCGATTTTCGTTTATCGTCTGCGTCTCTTCTCCTTCCTAGAACACTATCGATTCACCTTTGTTTTCCTTTTAATAACTAAACTTTATAAGCTTTTATTTCAAACTACCCCTTTAATAGAAGTACAGAGCTAGACAAAATGACTCAGACAAGAGTTCTTTGTTGTAACTTTAACCAAATCCGAATTTAACCAAATCCCTGGCCAAATACCAAATTTTAACCACTACTGGCGTAGATTGATAAAGTTTTCGTAATAAAGAAATGAAAGAATTGGGAAGAACCTCAACCTTTAGCTTTCCGATCGCTTTCCGGACAATCGCTCTAACCATTCAGCTTTCCGATACCTTAACTGGTCGAGAGAAAGAAGGAAAGACAAGGGGAAGAAGAAGAAAGAAAGACTGATTCGTATCGACGATCGACTGGAGACTAACTTGAGCATCTCGAATGGAGTTGAAACTTCAAAAGTTTTATCATTTTAAGCATTGTATTTCACAACTTCAGTTCTCTCTTCAGCTTTGAGTTTCAAGTGTAAAATAAATTCTTGTTACTCTTTAGACAACTCAAAACTTTATTAATTGATGGCAATGATCATGCATTAAGAAAATCTTCAGCTAAACAATTGAGTGAGAATTTTTAGCAGTTTCAGAGATAATCGATGACAGAAAAAGGACAATAAAACGGGTATTCTTCAATGATTGTTTATTCAATTCGTTGCATAACTTATTTGCCGATCCCCAATTCAAATCCGAATTCAAATCCCAATCGATTCCCCTTCTTCATCTTCTTCATTTCCCTTCTTCATCATCATTTTTTCTCTTTTCCTTTATTTATTGTTCTCTTTTCTTTTTTCGTTTTCTCCAAATCGTCACGCTCTATTTTGCATTCATCCGATTGCTCTTTTTCTTTCTGCAATAACATTTCCTCATTTGTATAGAGATTTGATAGGAGAAAAGGCTAAAAACATACGAAAATCAAGGAAATCGAGTACTCTAATAGAACGCCTCCTACAGAAGCGTCTCACACGCATCTTAAACGTTTTAAGCTTAAATTTACTCTCAAACAAACGCTCATATCTTGATACCAGTACATTTGTTTCTACACCCTTTAATATCAAATTAAAGTAGAGAAAATGGGTAATTTTTTAAGATATAACACTTATTATTAGCATTAATCAGCGATTAGAACAAAATGATTGAAAAATGATGAAAAATCGGCTTTTTTTGTCACTTTTCAATCATTTTTTTCTAATCGCTGATTAATGCTAAATATATTTGTTATATCTTAAAAAATTACCCATTTTCTCTACTTTAATTTGATATTAAAGGGTGTAGAAACAAATGTACTGGTATCAAGATATGAGCGTTTGTTTGTGAGTAAATTTAAGCTTAAAACGTTTAAGATGCGTTTGAGAAAGCTATAAAGGGATCGCTTTAAATTTTCGCATTTTCACGTATAATTTTTTTATAGAAAGATCTCTGTTTTCAATTTAAACAGATTAAATTAACTATTCAAGAAATCAAAAAATCAACAGAATTCTTATCCGAATCATTGTCTCTATCCAATTCAATATTTCCAAATTCATCCTTTACTCGAACAATCCATCTCGATTGATGGATTGTTCAAGTCGAGCATCCTTGAGAAGTCTTGCGCCTGTTTCCCTGTTTCCCTTGAAAGATTTCTTTCCGAATTTTCGATTTCATAACTCTTACCGTAGTTTAAAAGCGAAAGAAATGAAAAATTTCGAAAGGGGATTCACTCTCGTTTTTTTTTTCGGTGTTACAGCTCGATTCACGCAGAAATTTGCGTTTTCTTAAGAAATTCGAAAAGAAATTGCGTCAGATTCTCCCAGCCGTTCGTTTAAAGGCTTCGTTAAAGATTTGAAAGTATTTTAAGCCCTATTTTCATAAACCAATATACATGATGCCAAACGCTTTTCTAATGACCTAAGGATGACTTTCTAATGACCTAATGACCTAAGGACCTTCTAATGACCCCAATTTTTCTTATAGCCAATCGATTGAGCTATTGGGTTGGGGAGAATGAGTCGGCGCCGAAAATCAAAAAAATGTCTAAAACTTCTATTCGACTTCGTCAAATAATATGCGTTTGATATCAGTAGAATGGTTAACTAATTCTCTACAAAATCACATTTAAAAGAAAATTCAAACAGCGCCTCCGCTCAAGAAAAAGCCATTTTTTCACAAAAACTACAAACTGTGATCTAGAAAAAAGCATTGGTGGGATCTTCCTGCAAATTTGGCAACTTAAGTAATTGAATGTGCTCTATCTTTTTTATATAAACACCAAAGAAGGTTTATGTGAAAGAAACTGTTCAAATGATGAGTCGGACTCTTTGCCATTTTTAACCAGCTGCGTTTGGAAGTTCATAAACTCCACGAAAGAAAAGCTTTGTGGAATCTCTCAAAAGTGATTTTGTAGAGAAATAGTGGATCCTTTTGATGAAACCAAACGTATGTTTAAAGAAGGCTTTATGTGTGCAAAAAGTCCCTTTAAAGTTGGGCGCCGACTCATTCTCCCCAACCCAACAGAAATTGGAATATCATTCGTTCATTATCAAATTTCTTCATTTTTTCAGCTTTTTTTATAAGAAATAATGATAAATGGCTCATTTTATGATTGGATGTATGGCTTTTCAAGTTTTCTTCTTTCAACTTTTCTTCTTTCAACTTTTCATAACCCAAAATCGATGGTGAAAGTTTAATCTGTTATCTTTCTTGTTTCAAATTTTCATCACTCAAAGTCGACTCTGAAAGTTTAATCTATTATCTTTCAATTGATTCAATATCTTCTAAATTCAATTCAATTCAACTGTTCAACTTTTGCTCAAACCAGCTCTAGCTCAAACCAGCTCTAGCTCAAACCAGCTCTAGCTCAAACCAGCTCTAGCTCAAACCAGCTCTAGCTCAAACCAGCTCTAGCTCAAACCAGCTCTAGCTCAAACCAGCTCTAGCTCAAACCAGCTCTAGTAAATCAACTAAAGAATCAATCTGTGAATGTCGTTTAATCAAACCAAAATCCTATTAAACTAGATGAATAAAGCTTTAAGCACACTCAAGTTATTTTGACATTTCAGGAAGTTTAGGATTTATAAAAGCTACAAAAGAAAAAGATGAAAAGTCGCTTATCTGAAAGAATTTCTTTCAAGTTCAGTTCTTTTTAAGGTTAAATTTTTTAAAAATTTAATTAACTTTAACTTTAACTTTAACTTTAACTTATGCTTCTTTAAAGTCTACTTTTTACCCACGTAAACACACTCTTTCTGGCGCATTGTTTTTTAAGTTTTCTCAAAACAAAAGCAACTTCATGCAAGGCAAAGAAGTTGCTAAGTTCAAGTACGCTAGAAAGGGTTTGAAAGGGTTTTTTTTGAGCAAAAAGTACAAGAAAATAGCTAGGTGTAGCTAAATAGCTAGAAGATAGCTAGATACGAGTGTTTTAAGCTAAAAAAAACAAGCTATTCTACTTGGTCATTTTCTTCTAAACCCCCATTCTTGAAAATGGTTGTTGATTGGTGAGGGAAGACTCATCCCCATTATTTCTTATTTCATCTATTCCCCTTTCCCTCTTTTTCCCCCCTTCTTTACGAGGTTAATCTCCTCTCCGGGCATTTACAGATTTCATCCCGGATTATCTCATCCAAAGTCTTCTTTTCTTTTTTTATTTCCTAAAAAGAGTGGATGTCCATTTAAAACGAAAGCTTTAAATTCGATGAGCGAAAGGCGAAAACATTTCTCGGAAAAGTGAATATTTTAAAATAGATTTAAATAGAATTATGGAGAAATAAAAATTTTTATATACCGTATTCTCTCTAATAGTAGTGCACTCTTTAATAGTAGTGCACTCTCTAATAGTATTGCGGTCCGAGAGGGGATTGAAAAAAAAAATATTGGGTTGATGCATAATTATCCGGACTTCTTTTATAAATGATTTTATTTAACAAAAAATAACATAAATAGTTAGAAAAATATGTTTAATTGATTATTCTGGAGCAATCACCGCCACACAATAACTGTGCCATTGCTTGGAAGACGATCGATCCACGAGCGAAGAATAAACGACTTTGAGGCAATCCACGCTAACACGTCTACAAGTCACCAAATCGTGTAGATCTATTTGTTTGCCAATTTTTGAGCGATCGATTGACGGGTAGTCCGTTGGGGCTTCTCCAGTTCTTTGAGATCGCGAAACGACTCTCGGCAGACCACCCTTTTCGAAGTGGAGAGCATGATATGGAGATGGATATGATTGTCGACACGCATTTTGTTCACTAAAGAATAACGAATATTTAAAAAAGGGAAGACAAAAGCTTTCCAACAGCACGCAAAGAGTCCGGATAATTATGCATCAACCCAATAGTAGTGCGCACTGCTATTAGAGAGAATACGGTAATTATAATTATAATTTATATAATTTTATATAAGTAAACTTATCAAAAAAAAATATCCGAATATTTTCAAATACAAAGAAACCTTTTTCTTCATCAGAACACATCAATGTTCAATTTGCCTAGGCTTTGCGCTCAATTAAACAATTAAACACACCTTTTCTAGAGCACTCAACAAAAATATTAGGGTCCGATTGCTAAAATCTCGAGCTGATCATCACTTTTCTGGCTTTTTTTTTTTTTGATGTGCGTCGATGAGGAAGAGAGCTTTGATAGCTTTGATGAAGAAAGAGCTTTGATGAAGAGAGCTTTGATGAGCCAAAAAAAAAGGTTTTTTGTATTTTTAAAAGTATAGCCACAAAGATTATGCAAGCATCCCCTTAAGCATAAGTCTTGAATCTTCTTTAAACATCTACATTTAAACATCTACATCTATTAGGTTGATGCATAAGTCTTTTCGTTCCTTTTCGTCTGCCGTTTCAAGCCAACAAATGCACGAATTAAACTACAATTGATTTCATTAGAAAAAGCAATTATTTTTCTGCAAAATAACATTAAAACGGGTTTAAAAATATTGAATGCCTGGATTTTCTTGCGAGTATAAAGTCGGGTAGTCAAAAAGGGCTAACTCGATGATGCGGTTTAGACACCTTAGCTAAAGAAAACCTATCTTCGTGTCAATAGATAAAAGATAGAGAAAAAAAACGTTTGATATTTCGCCAAAATTTCAGAGAAATTCATTCAGCCAATTTTTCCGTAGAGTTTTTTATAGATTTTTACGAAAAAGGCGTTTTTCACTCTCGAATTTGCTTGAAAGTGAACCGAAATTCATTTAAAAAGATGCTAATTGAACAAAAAAACACTTTTTTTTATAGAGCAAACTATAGATTAATCGGTGAATTTGTTACTTTTTAACAGAAGTACGAAAAAAATGAAAAAGACTTATGCATCAACCTATTACATCTACATTTCTTTAAGCATCTACATTTAAACTCTTGACGTCGTAGCCGACCGGATAGGAATCTTATCTCCTAGTCAAGGGGTCAAAGGTTCGATCCCGGTGGCCAGAAAAAATTGGTTCTTTTTCCCATCATTATGGGTTTTTTTTTGTTTCTTAACAACCTTTTGGTAATAGGGGTAACTAAGCGTAAAAATTTCCTCCGTTGTGTTGTAATTGATTATTCGTGTCGAATAAATCTACTTTGTGCTCAAAAATGCTCAAATAAAATCCATTCTGGTGCGCTGAAAACTGGGATTTTTGGTCTTAAATTAGGAAAAATCGGCATCCTTGTCTTATCTATTGTCTATTGTCTATTGTCTTTTGTCTATTATCTTTTAATTTAATAATCGGCAGATTAAACGCTCGTAAATCATTCTTAAGTCGAAAACCTTGAAACTGTGATTTTCTTTTTGTTTTTCATAAGTGAGAGGGTAGGCTTATTTCTGTAAATTTTTTTTTGTTTTGCGCAACTTGCCATAACTTTCTTCTAATTCATCCAATCTTTATGATTTTGGTGTCATTTTGTTGCACTTGTTGAGATCTATGAAATGAAGCCAAAAGCATAAAGATTGACTCACTTAGAAGAAAGTTATGGCAAGTTGCGCAAAAAATTTGGCGCAGGCAGAAAGACAGACAGATAGACAGACAGACAGACAGTAAGCGGGTTACTGTAGCCACCGTGAACTTTAATCGCATAATGGAAAGCAAACTTTGTAGATCTCAACAAGTGCAACAAAAAGACACCAAAATCATAAAGATTGACTGAACTTAGAAGAAAGTTATGGCGAGTTGTGCAAATTAGCCTACCCCTGCGTAAGCGAAAGGATTTTAATGCACCAGAAGGGTTTTGTTTACATTTTTTTGCGAGCATAGAACACGATTGAAAGCTTCAATGCAAGTTTTATGAGGATTTCCTTTATTTTCCGGTAGTCCATACGCTAGAAAGATTGCGTTTACATTTCCAAAAAGCTCAAAATCAAGGGGATCATTTCATTGGCATTTTCGACGTAAAACCCAACGCTTGCTTGCTTGGCCTGCTTGCTTGCTTGGCCTGCTTGCTTGCTTGGCCTGCTTGCTTGCTTGGCCTGCTTGCTTGCTTGGCCTGCTTGCTTGCTTGGCCTGCTTGCTTGCTTGGCCTGCTTGCTTGCTTGGCCTGCTTGCTTGTTGGCCTGCTTGCTTGCTTGGCCTGCTTGCTTGCTTGGCCTGCTTGCTTGCTTGGCCTGCTTGCTTGCTTGGCCTGCTTGCTTGCTTGGCCTGCTTGGCGTTCGGCCAACGAATTGGCCGAACGCCAAGGAGGCCGAAGATAAAAATTGGCAGAAACACGCACAACATTTTTCCCCTTTTCCCCATTCTTTTTCATTACTTTTGTGGGTATCTGTTTACCAGACATCTCTTTTATTTTCTTTCCACTGAATATCTTTTCCTTTTTTTCTTCTCTAGAATTTACTTGGCTTAATGCCAAGAAGTTCGAAAAACAAATCACTTTTTTCGCTTTAAGAGAAAACTTCCCCTTTTTTTTTTGAAAATCAAAAATATTTTCTCGATTTCGTGACAATTTTGCAGGGTTTATAAGGGAAAAAGTGAAGATTTGAACATTTTTATAATATAACATAAGCTACAAGTATATACCGTAAATACTGTAATAATACCCCAGCCCCATAATGACGGTGCGGAGTGTTGCGTAGTCTAGCTTTGAACAAGTTTTTCTCGACACTGGTTTATGCTACAATACGCGCTTAGGTATCAAAAAATAGCTGAGATTCAGGGCTATGTCAGAAGTTTTGATCTAGTTTATCTAGTTTATCTTTAATAAGTTCTCGAGTCTTTGTTTAGCTTAAATTACGATATTTTTCGCTCTAGATTGCTTACCGTAAATACTGTAATTGGACCCCACCCCCATAATGACGGTGCGGAGTGTTGCGTAGTCTAGCTTTGAACAAGTTTTTCTCGACACTGGTTTATGCTACAATGCGCGCTTTGGTATCAAAAAATAGCCCTGAATTTCAGCTATTTTTTGATACCAAAGACGCATTTTTTGAAAGTACGGGTGCTTTGAAAAAAATGAAATACTAAAAAACGTTGGCGACTAGGCGACTGTACGAGGGGAGTGGGGTACTATTACAGTATTTACGGTGGCTTTTAGACAATAGTTTTTGTGAGCAAATCGGCAAGAATAGAATAGAATAGAATAGAATAGAATAGAAAATACAGGTTTGCGAGTGTTTAGAGTCTTTTTTTTTGTAGTAATTTTTGATTCAGAAGTGCTCGACCAAAACGCTCTCGTTCGTGTCTGATCAATGCTGGCCTTTCACAAGGGTGTGATCTACGGTAGCTAAAATTATAATCTTATAAGAAGGTTTTCTACAAAATACCCTTAAAAAAAGCTAAGCAAAACCTGGCTCTGTGTATTTAAGTGAAATGTGATGACTTTTTTTTCGTAAAATCATGATGCTTTCTTATAAGATTATAATTTTAGCAATATACTTGTAGCTTCTGTTATATTAGGTTGGCAACTTAATAATGAGGCGTCACTTATGACGTTAATCATGCCAAAACGCTTATGGACCTTCTATTAGGTTGATGCAAAAGTCTTTTTCATTTTTTTGTACTTCTTTTGAAAAATAACAAAGTCATCAATTAACCTATGGTTTGCTCTAAATGAAAAGTGTTTATTGTTGAATTTCCCATCTTTTTAAGTCAATTTGGGTTCACTTTCAAGCAAATTCGAGAGTGAAAACGACTTTTTTTCATAAAAATCGATAAAAACCTCTATAAAGAAATTGGCTGAATCAATTTCTCTGAAAATCTGAAAAAATATCTAACTTTTTGTGCTCTATCTTTTATTTATTAACATCAAGATTGGTTTCCTTAGCTAAAGCGTCTAAAATGCATCATCGAGCCGTCGCCTTTTTTGACTACCCGACTTCAGGCTCTCAAAAAAATCTAGACATAAGACATTTTAAACTCGTTTTAATGTCATTTTGCAGAAAAATAATTGGCCTTTCGAATGCAATAAACCGTTGTTCAATTGGTGCATTTGTTACTTTTTAACGGAAGTACGAAAAAAATGAAAAAGACTTTTGCATCAACCTAATAATAACTCAAATTTTTCTTATAGTCAACCGATTCGGGCTAGAAATTGGAATATAAATGTAAAAATGTTATAAAAAGAAAGAAATTATAATAAACTTGAAGTAATTCTAATAAACTTGAAGTAATCTTCGACATTTTCGACTTAAAACTTTTCTTTTCTTTCGATTTTTCGACTCCTTTCATAAAATCGTCAAAAAAATCGTCGTTTACTTTTATAAAATCGTCGTTTACTTGGTCACATCGAAATCTATTCTCATTTCTACTTTTAATTTAACTTCAAAGTTGATTTTCTATCCACGTAAACACACTCTTTCTGGCGCATTGATTTCTAGCTTTTCTCATCTAACATTGCATCAATTCAAGCTGAGAAAAAAAAGATGATTTTTGATTTTTTTGATGAAAGATGATTTTTCTCGAGCTTTAAATCGATATTGTTGTTTGAGCTTTTTGGCTTACTTTGATTTTGACTTGCTTACTTACTAGCGATCCTTTGACTTTGACTTACTTATTTACTAGCGATACTTTGACAATTCATTTAGTCGAGTTTTCTTTTAGAGATGTATTACTTTTTTTTTTTTGCAAAAAGCATCAAAAACTTTTTCATTTCTTAAAGAAAAAAAAAATCCCTAAAAGCGAGAAATTCTAGTTTTTTTCTCGATTCGTGGTGGGGTTGTTTGTGGGTGAAAAAAAAGGGAAAAACGCGTAAAAGAAAAAGCAAGACATAGAGGTAGGCGGAAAAGAAAGAAAAAAAAGAAAAGACGGGCAATGAGCCAATTTCGAGAAAAGAACGAATGTTGGGGAGGGTTGGGGGTGGGGGAAGGGCAGACAGCGAGAGTGGGAAGGGCAGAAGGGCACTCCACGAGACAACAACCATAGCTCTCACTGCTCTGCTCCACTTTTGCCACTTTTTGAAACACTTTGATTTTTTGGTTTTATTGCTGAAATGTTGGTGAATCTAAAGATCTAAAGTTCTAAATTGAAGCATTCAGAGAACGACTCCTTAGTCGTTCTCTGAGCGCTTAAATTTAGAACTTTAGATCTTTAGATCTTTAGATACGAGCTTTAGTAAGCTTTAGAAAACTTTAGAAATTTTTTTTTTAAAGATTTTATATCAAAGAATCAATTTGATATGATTAAAATAAGCTTTTAAAATCGTATTTTCTTTATTTTGAGTTGAAAATGAGGGGGTGGGACAAATGCGACCTTTTTTTTGCGCACCCGGACATTTGCGCACCTTTTTTTTTGCTGGAAAGGTCGTAGAGCTTCAAAAATGTTTTCATATAAGGGAATCGTATGCGTAGATTCCGAATTTCGACAAATCAGACCTCGCTGACACGTCAAATTTTGGCTAAAAGGCAAAAACTGCGGAAAAGCGTTAAGTTGCGTAGTTTTTGCCTTTTAGCCAAAATTTGACGTGTCAGCGAGGCCTGATTTGTCGAAATTCTGACTCTACACATACGATTCCCTTCTATGAAAACATTTTTGAAGCTCTACGACCTTTCCTAAGGCCTTTTCCAAGAAAAAAGGTGCGCAAATGTCCAGGTGCGCAAAAAAAAGGTCGCATTTTTCCCACCCCCTCATTTTCCATTTTCATTTTCGAAACATTTTCATACCATTTTACCCCAAATGTACTCAATGAACTTGGTTTTGGTTTGGATTTGTCCAAACGAAAACCAAGTTCATCCAGTATTCCGTCAATAAAAATTCAAGCAGTATTACGAAAAAGGTCGCATTTGTCCCACCCCCCAAAAATGATTCTTTTCAATTGATTTCCAATGAAAAGATCTCAAATTTGGTTTACCGTAGTTATTTTGTTTGGTCAAATTTGGTATTTTGTCGAATAAAAAGAAAAAGAAAGCATTTTTTCATTGGAAAAGCACTTTTTTTGTGCTAAAATTTTATAAAATTGAACATTTTTTGTTTATAAATCGAATTATTTATTGATTTTTTGATTCTTCTTGATTATATATATGTTGTGTCCGATTTAGATTTCCGTCCGATTTAGATTCAATCTAAATCTTATATAGATTGAACAATAATACGTCTTATACGAATTGAACAATAATATAAACATGCTTAATATATGTTCTTAAGCGTTTTCTGTAGTTTTCTGCATTTTTCAAAGGTCTTTTATTGATTACAGTCTATATCGGACGTCCGATACAGATCGAACAATAATATAAACATGCTTAATATATGTTCTTAAGCGCTTTTTTGCAATTTTCTGCGCTTTTCAAAGAAATTTTATTGTCTTTTTCTGAGAATTTTTTGTTTTCTTGTTTTCCTATTAAATGCTTACTATTATCCTATTAAAGTTAAAAACTACAGAAAACGCTTAAGAACATATATTAAGCATGTTTATATTATTGTTCGATCTATATAAGATTTAGATTGAATCTAAATCGGACGTCCGATTTAGATTGAACTTATCGCGGACGTCCGATTTAGATTACAGTCTATATCGGACGACTCAATCTAAATCGGACGTCTTATATAGATTGAACAATAATATAAACATGTTTAGTATATGTTCTTAAGCGTTTTCTGTAGTTTTCTGCATTTTCAATGGTCTTTTATTGATTATTTCATAGTTGGGTTTTCTTTTCAGAAAAAGACAGTAATAGACCTTTGAAAAATGCAGAAAACTACAGAAAACGCTTAAGAACATATACTAAACATGTTTATATTATTGTTCAATCTATATAAGACGTCCGATTTAGATTGAGTCTAAATCGGACGTCCGATATAGACTGTAATCTAAATCGGACGTCCGCGATAAGTTCAATCTAAATCGGACGGAAATCTAAATCGGACACAACATATATATATATGCTTTATTCATGGGGCGAATAGAAGCGACTCAGATAATCATAACTGCATATAACACTAATGATTAATTAGACATCGAAATTTTCAATAAATTTAAAACTTTAATTAAAACTTTAATTAAAACTTGATTTTATTTTAAAAAAATCTTTTAACATTTGCTCATTTGCTAAAAAAGTTTTCTTTTAGTAATGATCGCTTCCGGTTTCATATTTCATTGTTTATATTTTGGTAACCATTTTGAAACAAAAAAACTAAACTATTTACTAATGTTTATCAAAATTTGGATTTTATTTCAAAGTTCTTTTAGTGAATCAAATGTAATTTGTAAAAAAAAATTCGGTTCGGTTTATTTTAACCAAGTTCAAAACGGGTTTTTAAACTTTAATAAAGTAATTTTATGGAGTAAAAAGCTTTTAAAAGTTTTATAAAAGCTTTTTAAAAGCTTTTTTTTTGTTATTTTCTTTCCTACAGTAATATTTTCAAAAGTAAACTTAATTTTTGACTAGAAGAAACTATTGCTTTTGCTAAAAACTAGTTAAAACGTTTTCATATAAGGGAATCGTATGCGTAGATTCCGAATTTCGACAAATCAGACCTCGCTGACACGTCAAATTTTGGCTAAAAGGCAAAAACTGCGGAAAAGCGTTAAGTTGCGTAGTTTTTGCCTTTTAGCCCGAATTTGACGTGTCAGCGAAGCCTGATTTGTCAAAATTCTGACTCTACACATACGATTCCCTTCTATGAAAACGTTTTTGAAGCTCTACGACCTTTCCTAAGGCCTTTTCCAAGAAAAAAAAGGTGCGCAAAAAAAAGGTCGCATTTATCCCACCCCCAGCTTTTCTTAATCATTTAAAAGTACATTTTCCTTGCTCTAACAACTCAAACCTTTTTTTTTTATACAATATATTGATTATTTAAATCGTTTTAAAACGATTCTTTGTTTCAAAAATTTCCTTTAGAAAACACTTTTCAAAAGTTGATTGAAATTATCGAAAAATTAGCTTCAGATTTTAATAAAAATATCAACTTCAATGCCTTTTCCTGAAGAAAAAAAAACTTGATCTCCAGCTTTAGCTAGATCGATTATTGAAACTTTGCTTTATTTATCAAGTTTAATCTCGCAAAAACAATTCCAATAAGTTGAGTTCACTTTTTCTCTTTCACAAAATCCAGAATCCATGACTTTACGCTTATTTTAAGCAATTTTCTTTTAGTTGTTTGAAAAGTGAAATTTGAAATTTGAAATTTGAAATTCCCCCAACCCAACCCAAGAAATTCCCCCAACCCAACCCAAGACAGCCAAGGGTAACCTTTACTCTCCAACTATTTATCGTATTCACAAACGCACAGGTAAAATTTTTGTCTGAATGAATTGTGTATGTGTAATGCTCATTTTTGGCACCCGGCCAGGCATTGAATCCAGGGGAAAGGAGGGGAAAGAGCACTGCACTCACACACACTCCCCTCTGTACTCTTTGCCCAAAAGAGAAAGAGAAAGAGAAAGAGACTGGCCGGTCCATACACATACACAGCAAAAGACACACATAGACAGCCTTTTCTACATAAGAAATAGAGGAGAATTGGTGGAGATTCTCGAAGGGGAAAGGGAAAAGGCGGACGATTTTGGTGACTACGTAGTGTTAGGTGGAGAGGTGGTGGAGCGGTTCGAGATAGCAGGGGAGAAGGCGAGCATTATAGGGGAAAAGGATCGAGGGTGCATCTAGGGAAGAGTTGAGATCTGGAGGAGAGTAGGATAGAGGCAGAGAATGCTGGATATTGGAAAAGTAGCTAGATTTAGAAGATGGAGGAGAGCTAGAGTAAGGCTGGAGTTGGAGAAGGCTAGGAGAGGCAGAGATTGGATAAGAGTCGACTCTAGAAGTTAGAAAAGCTGAAGAGACTTAGATATTTATAGATAGAGTTCTTTAAAGAAACCTAGAGAAAAAGGGAAGCTGAGAGAGGAGAGGCGAGGAGGGATTCGAAGAGTTGAAGGGTGAGCAGAGAAAAGCAATTCGATTGGAGAGAAAGATGGTGAGAGATTTAGGGGTTTAGATGGAGAAAGAATCTCTGGCTGAGTTGAGTGGAGTGGAGGGGGAATGGAGGGGAATGGCCGGCCTCCTCCTCTCTCTTCCCTCTTCTGTTGCCTCTTCTGTTGCCTCTTCCCTTGCCTCTTCCCTTCCCCGTCCTCCCCCATCGCCCCTTTCTCCAAACATCGATTTATCGACCCTATTTCAACCCAATTTTCTTCAAGTTAACTTGAAAATTTTATAAAGTTTTTCTTTTTTACGTCTTCCTCACCCTTTTCCCTATCGAATGATACTATTTTTAAGCGAAAAAGTCGAGATTTTTTATGAAAACTTTTGAGAGAGAACTAGTGCTTTTATGAGCTGAATTTCGGGTTTTTTTTTCAAGAAATTAACGACATTTCTTTGGAATACAGTAAACAGGGAATTTCTTGGGTTTTCTAAGCAATGCTTTATTGATTTCGCGTCTACTACTGGACTACGGTAGCCTAGAGAGGCGAGCGGCGGCTAAAGTTGGGCGCTCGGCCAAGAAATTTTTCTCTAATTCTCTTAAAATTTCAACATTTTCAGAACTTTTGACAAAATGTGAACGAAAAAAAAGGTTGTTTCAAAGTTTTAAAAGTGGATAGGGGATCTTTTGATTGAATTGTTGTTTCAGATCAACGTTTAACTTTAAGAAAAGTGGAAATTAGAAAGAAAAAAGCCTAAAATTTTTTTAACATTTCTTCTCATTTCTTTCTAAATTCATTATTTTTCGAATATTATGTGAAATTTTTCGAAATTTTTCGAAATTTTTAGACTTCAAACTTGGATTTCTCGATTTTCATGAGACAGGTTTAATCATTTTTCATAAAGTTTCTAAGCAATGCTTTATTGATTTCGCGTCTACTAGTGGACTACGGTAGCCTAGAGAGGCGAGCGGCGGCTTATTTTTCGAATATTATGTGAAATTTTTCAAAATTTTTAGACTTCAAACTTTGATTTCTCGATTTTCATGAGACAGGTTTAATCATTTTTCATAAAGTGAAATAAAATGTTTCAAAATTTTCTTGGTTTTTATGAAATTTGAAAAATTAATGAGTCTAGCTTTTTTAAAAATTTCAATTCTCGTTTTTTTTTTCAAATAATAATAAGAATTTCAGTAAATTTTAGAATAAAATAGATAGATTTTGTAGTTTAAAAGAAAATTTACATAGAAGATCTTGTCTATGAGTCTAAAAATCATTGTGAACTACTGTAATCTTTGAAAAGAGAAAAAAAGTAAGAGAAAAAGAAGAGCTTTTCATAGAAAAACCCTCGATTGTTCGGAGTTTCTTCGAAAATTTTAAACTCCCTCCATTTCTTTGCTGGGTTACGGTAGTCGGGCCTGCGTATCGACCTCGATACTCAGCCAAGAGATTGAGAGGAAATGAGAGGAAAGAGGGGGATTTCAACTGGGCAAATGGATGCACTCTGGCAGTTCTCCAGAGCTTTTTCCCCCTTTTTTCTTTCCCTTTCTTTTCCTTTCTTCCTCTCTCTTCCCCTTTCTTCCCCTTTCTTCCCCTTTCTTTCCCTCTCTTCCCCTTTCTCCCCCTTCTTCCCCTTTCTCACTTCCCTCATTCGACAACAAATCTCTCTCTCTCTCTCTCTCTCTCTCTCTATTTCAACAATTTTCTTTTTCTTTTTGTTTGAAATTGAAACCCAAACTTTTCTCTTGACATCTTTCTCCTGTTCTCGATCTTTTTTCAGTGAAATCTATCGTTTCTTGATATTTCTTCAAATTTTTCTTTTAAAGAAAGAGAATTTTTGGTTGCTGTCCCTTCAATAACCACATACACGCATTTCTTTTCCCAACGAACCAAGGAAAAGATAGATTTTTTGTGAATATATTTTGACGTAATTCTTTGAAAATCTTTCATTTTGTAGCTTCAATGCTTTAGAATTGATTTAAGGCAAGAAAAGTTTGAGTAGGATTCACGATTGTTCTAATGGGAATCTTTCTGAACCAGGCTTTTGGCTTGATTGAGCTTTGCCTCTTTTATAGGCCCTTAATCGGTTTGAACAACTATAGTTAACCCAGGTATTCCCTTCTTTCTTTCTTTCTTTCTTTTTTTTTTGCCCTTCTTCCCCCTTATCTTTCCTTCTTTCTCTTAGCAATAGTACCGGATAGTTTAGTGGTTAGAGCGATTGCCTGGAAAGTAAGAGTTGAATCAAGGTTCAAAGCAAGGTCGAGGGTTCAATCCCATCTCCAGAAATCTACTTTTATCAATTCCTTTACTTCTTTATTAAACTCTAACATCAGTTAAAGCTAAATTGCGAGAACTCCGATGTCCCTTAGGCCAATTGAAACTTAGGACTTTTAGCTGGTCAAGAAATCGATCGAAATATAGGATAGATCTTGCTTTGTATTTTATAAAAGATTAACTGTAAAGTATGCAGTAGCTATCACAAGAATATTACTATGCCGATCGTGCCGTGTCGATCGTGAAGTGCCGATCGTGCCGTACCGATTATGAAGTGCCGATCGTGCAGTGCCGATCGTGCAGTGCCGATCGTGCCGTGCCGATCATGAAGTGCCGATCGTGCAGTGCCGATCGTGAAGTGCTGATCGTGCCGTGCCGATCATGAAGTGCCGATCGTGCAGTGCCGATCGTGAAGTGCTGATCGTGCCGTGCCGATCATGAAGTGCCGATCGTGCAGTGCCGATCGTGCCGTGCCGATCGCAACCGATCGATCGAATCAATTTTTTTTCTACTCCTACAAAATTCGCCTCTGCCGGTTGCCCAATTTTGATTTTTGATTTAAAAGTCAGCCTCTTCATGAGTCTAAACAAAAACTGACATATCAGATTGTTTTGCAGTGACTTAACCGTTCAACTTTTCATCGAAAACCTAAAAAAGAGCCAGTTCTAAAGTTTGATAACTTTATTTGAGTTTTATTTGAGTTTTTGAATCTCCAACGCAGTTGTTTTGACAGTTAGACAGACTTTGACAGACTTCCTCCAACTACCTCCAACTACCTCGTCTCACCAATTCCTTTGAAACATCATATCTTTGAAATTCCTACGATTTTCTTCAGTTTTGATTGTTTTTTTTTGATCAAGTTTTATTCTATAAAACATGAGAATTTTCAGGTGAATGCCTCGACACACTTGTTAACATACTTTTCCCTTCACAAAATATTCTCCCCGCGCGTCCCCCCCGCTCTACAGCGCCAAGAGTCACTCCCTTTACAAAAGTTGGTGAGTTTCAAAAAAAAAAATGATAACTTTGTAATAAGTTTGACAATATAGATAGAGTTTAAATGGTAAACGTTTTGTTTATAGATTTGTTTATAGATTTGTTTATAGATTTGTTTATAGCTTAGTTTATAGCTTAGTTTATAAATTAGTTTATAGATTAGTTTATAGATTAGTTTATAGATTAGTTTATAGATTAGTTTATAGATTAGTTTATAGATTAGTTTATAGATTAGTTTATAGATTAGTTTATAGATTAGTTTATAGATTAGTTTATGCTTTGTTTATAGATTTGTTTATAGATAAATCAAATAGTTTTAATCTTAAATCTAGCGCACTTTATCTCAGGTTCGGAATAAAGTATCTATATAAAATAGATCATAGTTCAGTTAGGTAGAAAGCTGTCACAAAAGGACAGAATATTTAATGCCAATCACTGGATAAAGCTACTGAAATTTCACGTTTCAAAGGAGCTAATTTAAAGGAAAATTCTAAATGATTTTCTAAATGATGAAATCAGTTAGCAAATTCTGTTCTTATTCTTGATACTTTTAAAGTATGCAATGAGTGCTTTGCGATAAACTAAACTCATTGAAATGTTAGAAGTTTTGATCTAGTTTATCTAGTTTATCTTTAATAAGTTCTCGAGTCTTTGTTTAGCTTAAATTACGATATTTTTGGCTCTAGATTGCTTACCGTAAATACTGTAATTGGACCCCACCCCCATAATGACGGTGCGGAGTGTTGCGTAGTCTAGCTTTGAACGAGTTTTTCTCGACACTGGTTTATGCTACAATGCGCGCTTAGGTATCAAAAAATAGCCCTGAATTTCAGCTATTTTTTGATACCAAAGACGCATTTTTTGAAAGTACGGGTGCTTTGAAAAAAATGAAATACTAAAAAACTTTGGCGACTAGGCGACTGTACGAGGGGAGTGGGGTACTATTACAAAATTTACGGTAGGTTTATCATTTATTTGTTAAAATCGACATTTCTTAAACAGTTTAAACATTGCTTAGTTCAATTGGATTAGAATTGGCTTCAATTGGATTAGAATTGGCTTCAATCTGCTTAGAATTGGCTTCAATTGGCTTAGAAGCTCTCAGAAGTTCTCAACAGCATCAACTGTTCCCCAGAATGTTTTACTGAAGTCTTAAACAAATTCTAAAGCCTCCGATTTTACTAAATTTACTGTTTCCATATTTTATTTATCCTAGATCTTACGGCAAAATCGATATTCGACTCTTTTACTCTCCCCCTTTCTCCCCCTTTCTCCCCCTTCCCCTTCCCCTTCCCCCTTCCCCTTCCCCTTCCCCTCCCGTTTTCTCCATTGAGAAAAGGCTTGGCCGATCGCCAACAAAGTCTTCGTTTTTCGTTTTCCCCAAACATCCCAAACACTCCCTGCACATCATTTCAATAAAGTAATATAATAAATAGTCTGTGGTGGAGAATATTTCATGTAAGTGATTGTTTTTGAATCTTTAAGTTCAAGCCATGTAGATAAAAAAAAGATAAAAAGCTATATAGCTATAAAAAGATAAAAAGCTTAGATAAAAATCCATGTTTCAACTTTAAACAAAATTCTTTTAGGATTCGATTTCTAATCTCTCTTGGAATTTAATCCGTTTAATTTCAAAAACAAGAATGAGAAGCGTTACTGATTTCTTTTTTTTTTTTTTTCGTCGTAGCATTTTTGCCTAAGAATTTTATTTGAAAGCGAAAAATTGTAGATTTTTTACAGCATTTTCTCTCGCGAATGATTTATTGGAGGTGATTTGTAGTCAGAGAGGGGCAGAGTCAGCACGGAGAGCAAGTCAATTATCGAAAATCAAAGCCCCCGAAAAAAAATGGATGAAGAATTTGCAAATGGGGAAAAGGGGAAAAAGGGGGGGGAGGTGTAAACAAGCGTTGCAAGTGTAGGGAAAACCGCAAAATCCAGCGGTTGAGGGTGATTCTCAAAAATATTATTCGGTTGTTCGGTCATCCCAAAAATGTATCTAAAAATACAGTAAAGTTCTCGGATTTTAACTCGTATACAGCGTGCTGAATATCTTGGCTGGTTGGCTGAAACCCTTTTCTTCATGGGTACCGTATTTTCTCTAATAGTAGTGCATCCTAAGCTTCGCCTAAATTCCTCGAAATCTCAAGAACCGTTTATCAGAATCTATCGATGTGGGGTCGGAAAATGTAGCTGACGATGAGATCTAGTGGAGGATTAGTGAGAGGTACAAGCAGTATAAATCAGGAAGCCAGTCACAATTGTTCAAGCTGAGCCTGGCCTATAGGAAGCCCTGAGTGTCCGTCAGTCAGAGCTGACTCTAGATCTGGCTAGCTGACTGTAGCCTGTCTTTCTGCCTGCTTGGAACATAGCTACCGGATTCTCTCTAATAGCTGTGCACCCTGAGCGTCGCCTAAATCGCTCGTAATCTCGAGAAGCGCTTATCAGAACCTATCGATGTGGGGTCGGAAAATGTAGCTGACGATGAGATCTTGTGGGGGATTTGAGTGTTGAGTGTTCTGCAAGAGCTTGGAAGCCGTAAAATAGTGATCAACTCGGCTCGCCGGGGTGCACTACTATTAGAGAGAATACGGTAATGTGGTCAGATTCGGACGTCACAGCAATATATGCTTTTCCAACACCTTTTTTATAATAAACAGAGTTCATTTTGTTTGTTATGAACCCGATACCGATTAATTTCCCTTTTTAGCAAATCCTTTTTAGATATTGATGTGAAAATATCGAAAATTAAATTACTTTAGAAAGGAAACTCAAACTTTGTTTACTTTAAGCGATTTGGGACTTCTTTTATTCAGAATATTCAGAAATATTCAGAATATTGGGAATATTCAAAATTAGAATACTCAGAATTCAAATTTCAGAAGCGCCGATCTCACCAAAGTCTCTCCGCCGATCGAATTCCTCTCAGTGATCGGGATAAAAGAATCATCAATTGACCGCTACCTGAGATCTCTTTCCCTTTCCTCTCTCCACTTTCCTCTCTCTCTCCAAATACGGGTCCCTGCTTTTGTGTGTGAACACACAAAACAACGATAATAAAACTTGCAATAATCGGTGAGTTTATAAGAATTTAAACGTTTAGATTTCTTTTTGACATTTAACCCATTCGAAACCGCAGCGTTTTTTCTTTTTTTTCGTCTGCCGACCAAGCCCTTTTTTGACATTTTTTCGCTGCAGCAATTATTCGCTGCAGAAGTTTCGAATGGGTTAAAAGCTTGAGAAACAAAAATATAAAATAGATTTTAAAACATAAAAAAAGACTTTGATTAAGAGATCGACTTTTAAAACAATTTGAAAAAATTTGAAACTGAAACTTTTTTAGCATCAAAATTTCTGCGCGTAGCTTTGTTTCGTTAAAATTTCGACAACATTTCCTATTTCTAGATACAAGATGATCGGCAAACTGATGAACTCGTTCAAGCGACAAACAATCAATGATAGCAAGGTGAGCGAGAATGGGAGAGCATTCGTTTTTTGATTCAACTTATTTGGAAAGTTGGAATTGGAAAGTTGCATTGATTTTGAAAACTCGTCTAGCAGACTGAAAAAACAGCAGACTGACGTCTAGCAGACTGACGTCTAGCAGACTGACGTCTAGCAGACTGACGTCTAGCAGATTGACGTCTAGCAGATTGACGTCTAGCAGATTGACGTCTAGCAGATTGACGTCTAGCAGATTGACGTCTAGCAGACTGACGTCTAGCAGTTTCTAGCAGACTGACAAATTCGCTTTTTGAAATTGAAACTCGACATTGAACAAAGATTAAAGAAACTTGATATCGTAAGGTGAAGCGATACAAATTTAGAATCTGACACTGAAATACCATGGATAGATAGTTGAATGGAAGTAATATCTACTATATATCTACTCTATATAAAAAGCAGTGTCTGTCTGTCTGTACAGGCGTTTTCTCAGTGATGAATGAGTACAAATCTAACTATGCACAGTTTAAGGGTAAAATATTATTAATAGTTTGCTTAAAATAAAAGCTTTATAGATGATTTGTTTAAAGAAAAGCTTTGTAACAAGTTAGTAAATCTTGTTAGTTAGTAAAAGTTAGTAAAAGCAACTAGGTGATTAATTAGGCAATTAGTTGGGTATTGTTTTGCGAATTGATACAAATTTACCAAAACAAATAAGCTAACAAATATTCTAGATTATTAGCTAAATAAAATGAATGGAATGAATGGAATGAAAAGAGCCGAACAACTAATTGAGTCGATAACCTCAGGAAAACTAGCAAATTTGAAACTAGCTTTTTTTTATGGCTCCTTTTCTTGTTCTTAGGTGGATCTAAGGTTCTTAGGTGGATCTTTTTGACTGAAAAATCAACAAGAAAAATCTCTGTGCTATTGAAATATAAATACTTTATTTAGAAAGAAATAAAGTGCGAAAATGACATGAAAAATGTACCAGATAAAAGATGACAAAGTCACTTAAAATGTAACGGAGTAGCCTGTTTTAAAATCAGACCATTAAAATGGAGATCAAACGCAACTTGTCGGGAAGGCCATTCCAAACTTTAATCACACGATTTACAGGAAAAAGCTCTAGAGGATTTAGAGAAAGCAGATTGCAATGGATGCAAGATAAAAGAGGCACGCCTCGCTGAAAAATGTAGCAGATAAAAGATGACAAAGTCACTTAAAATGTAACGAAGCAGCCTGTTTTAAAATCAGATACGGTGGAGACCTAAATGAATGTAAATTTTGAAAATCAAATTCATTTTAGACAAACGACGAAGAACCACCGGTTGTCACCGCTAAAAACGCTGAAGCCGAAAAACCGAAAACTCCGCTAAGGAAAAGCGCTCGGCTAAGCGCACAAAAGGTAAGTTTTTAAAGCTTTTTGCTTAAAGCTTTAAAGCTTAAAGAAAAAGCTTTAAAGCTTAAAGGAAAAGCTTTTTGATTGTTTAAAAAAAGCAAGATTTTAAAAAAAATCTATAATATTAAACGAATTATAATTGAAAAAATTGTGATTTACTGCAACAAAAAGCTCTAAAAGGCGTTAACTTCGGTTTTCCAATTACAAATCAAACTATAAGTTTTTGTTAAGATGCTGTAGATAGCAGTAAAAAGCTTTAAATTGTTTTAAATGAAATTAAAATTAAAATTCTAATATTTTTAGAGTAATCTCCACGATTCGGGCACTGAATCGGATGATGAAGAGCTAGAAAGACTCGAGAAAGAAAAAGGTGGGCTTGAGAAGAAAGGCTTGAGAAGAAATTTAAGTTTCAACTTTAATCAGATATTGAAATCAAATCCTGAAATAATAAAGCCAAGAGACACATTTCGCTTTGTACACTTTAGTGCCAAAGTTTCAGTTTCAAAATTGACCATATGATAAGTTGAATTCTAGAAATAAACCAGACAAAAGCTCAAAAGCTCAAAAGCAATCATTTCAAATTTTAGTCTGCGATGAGACGGCGAAAATCTACGGTAATTTCTTGAATAGCCGCTCTCCACCAACGGCTTTTCTCGGCTCACCGCCGTTCGTCTCCGAGTTGGACACGGAAAGGTTTACACTTTGAAATTTTTGAAAAACTAAATCTAGATGGCTTTTATATGCAATTTTTTCTATTGTTTATTGCTATTCCTCATCAATCTGGCTAGTTAGGCTACAGTACTGGACAATGAGAATGACAATGACAATGACAAATATCATATTTGAAAAACGATCGTCTTTTTCGCTCGTCTGTAACTCTAGAAATTTTAAAAGCAATTCCTAAATCTAGATGACTTTTATATGCAATTTTTTCTATTGTTTATTGCTATTTGCGAATTCCTCTCAGTGATCGGGATAAAACAATTATCAATTGACCGCGAACTGAGCCTTTGACCTCATCAACCTGGCTAGTTTAATCTACAGTACTGGACAATGACAATGACAATGACAAATATCATTATTTGAAAAACGATCGTCACTTTCCCATCTTGTGCGCGCTGAAATGCGTCAAAAAAATACCGTATTTCTGAATATTAATTTTACCATTGTGTAGCCCTTGAAAAGAGCTTTCAGAAAATGTATAACACTAATAGTTTAAACTCAAAGACAACGGAGTTACAGGCGCGCGAAAGTGACGACCATTTTTCAAATATCATATTTCATTGTCCATTATTGTAGGTCAAAAAAAGAGTGTTTCAAAATTTTTTACCTCAATTTGAACTCGTCTGCTTTAATCCAGTCTAATTTCAGCAACTTTTTTTAATATCATTTTGCACATTTTGCACATTTTTAATATCATTTAATATCATTTTGCATCTTTCATCTTTCTAGTGACTTTACCGTCTTTCATTTTTATTTATATAATGTTTATTGATTTTAAGTTACCTAAAGAATTCCAGATTTCATCAATCTTTTCTTTAAACTTTAAAATGTCCCAGTGACTAGTAGTTTCAGTAGTTTGACTAGTAGTTTCCAATTCTGCAACTCCAAATTGAGTTTTGTTGCTTTAATTTCTTTCATGTGTAAGTAAATCCAATCTAATCGATCTTTTATAGTAAGTAAATCCAATCTATTAGCATTGTTCTAGAATTTCAGCCTTAATTAGTTGGATTGGCCTGAAAATCTGGCTCTTTAGAAAATCTGGCTTTTTAGCAACCCTGGCCTTAACTCTGGCTCTCTTTTTAGCAACCCTGGCCTTAACTCTGGCTCTCTTTTTAGCAACCCTGGCCTTAACTCTGGCTCTCTTTTTAGCAACCCTGGCCTTAACTCTGGCTCTCTTTTTAGCAACCCTGGCCTTAACTCTGGCTCTCTTTTTAGCAACCCTGGCCTTAACTCTGGCTCTCTTTTTAGCAACCCTGGCCTTAACTCTTAAAACGAATCGATCAATCGATCGAGAGGGAACTTTTTCCACATAGGGTGAAAGGGGGAAAATGGAAACATTGTGTGTTGTGTGTGTGTGTGTGTTTGGATGGATGAAAATCGAGAAATGGGAGAATTGTTTGGAGTGAAGGGGAGGAGAGTGTATTCGATAGTGAAAAGAAAAGAAAAAGAAAAGAAAAAAAGGGGAAAGAAGTCGCTTCCCTTGACATAGAGAAAAGACAACGAGTGAGTCAATCGATTTCTCGTCACTTTACTGAGTTTGTGTGAAGTGTATGATTGTTTAAAACATTGTCATTTTCAAAAAAGTCTTCTTATAGTCTTATGGTCTTCTTAGATCAAGGACAAATTTGAAATCAGCTCATCCATTTGTTTTTAGAGCTGTTGATAGAATTTTAGGCCTAATAATTTGCTGATTTTGTTGACAAAACGAGATTTTAATTACAGTCTCTTTAAAGGAATGGAAGGGATCAAAAAAAATGTTTTCTTTATAGCTTAGCATCAATCAGAACCAAGCTTTCATTCTGTTATATAGAGTTTTTTCGCTTTATATTCTGTTATATAGAGTTCCGTTTTTTCGCTTTCATTCTGTTATATAGAGTTCCATTATAGAGAGTTTCCGTTTCCGTCGACTGTAAAATCTAAGCTGAAGCTCGAATTGTTTCAAAAATTCATCTAGAAGCTTGAATTTGAAACTGATTTATTAGAAATCTCGAGTCAAGTTGAAACTTGAAACTTTTGGCGACTTTTCGTCAACTTAGCCAACGTTTTTCCAAACACTAGAACAAACTAGGACAAACAATCAAACACTAGAACAAACACTAGACTTATAACTCTGCTTGGATTGTTTTTAACCCAAAAACTCTTTTTTTTCAACTAGTTGATAACTAAAAATCGGCAAAAGAACGAAACTAGATAGTTATCGAATGGAAAGGAAAAAAAGGAAAGAAGAAGAAGAAGAAGAAGAAGAAGAGAAGTCATAATTTCGACGCTATAAAGAAGTGTTGGGGAAAAGGAAAAGAACAGGGGAAAAGGAATGAGTGAGGTGGGTGAGGGGAAAAAGGGAAAAAGGGGCACGCTGCGGTGGGCGACTCGGCAAGGGTAGACACACAGCGTAGGATATCGGGGTGAGACGGGGAGAAGAGGGCAACATCCACACCACCCCTTCTTTTCCTTTTCTCTCCACTACTCGTTCTTCTTTTCCTTCACTCATCATTGTTGCATTTTAACTGCTCTTGAACCAATGGAGTATCTACTGTAAATAGTCTAATAGAAGCCCTATAGGAACGTCGAGTAGTCTAAGTCTAAGCCTAAGTTTAAGTCTAAGTCTAAGTCTAAGTCTAAGACTAAGTCTAACTCTAAGTCTAAGTCTAACTCTAATTCTAAGTCTAAGTCATCGTCGTGTCGTCACTCAAAGAATTGTTCATATCTTAGCACTAGTCGGCGTGAGTCAATGTTTTAAAATTGAAAATTTCCAGCTGGGATAGCACGGGTGGCGAGTCGGGGATTACAGCCGGGTTCGAGTCGAACGATTGCTCGCGTGAGTCAGTCGATTGTCCAACACCACCGCAAATCGACGATGGAATAAGACGGGGAGCATTTCAGAGGACTGGTTCGTCGAAAGTGAGTTATGAATTGAAAATTTCAGAAATCAGTTAAATCAACTATTGAAACATTCATTGAAAAATCATAAAATATGTATTTTTATTTGCAAAACGAAAAAAATCATCTTGAAAAACCCCTTAAAGAAAATGAAATGAATCTTTGAACTGATACAATCAAAGTTTTGCGCACGATAGATGATTTCAAATCAAAGAAATAAAATTTCTAGATGATTTCTAGAGATTCTAGATGATTTCTAGAGATTCTAGATGATTTCTAGAGATTCTAGATGATTTCTAGAGATTCTAGATGATTTCTAGAGATTCTAGATGATTTCTAGAGATTCTAGATGATTTCTAGAGATTCTAGATGATTTCTAGAGATTCTAGATGATTTCTAGAGATTCTAGATGATTTCTAGAGATTCTAGATGATTTCTAGAGATTCTAGATGATTTCTAGAGATTCTAGATGATTTCTAGAGATTCTAGATGATTTCTAGAGATTCTAGATGATTTCTAGAAATTCTAGATGATTCTAGATGATGATGAAATGATTTTCAGGCGGCTTGCGAGTTCCCACCGATGTCCATGCATAATACGGGTGAGAAAAGGCGGCATTCGATGACATTGACAGCACTTTGCCCGCCACAACAACATCAACAACAAAACCAACAGCACCATCAACAACACCAACAACACCATCAACAACAGACAGTCGATCCGCCGATCGCCTCGAGACTTCGAAGCAATTTTGGTGAGTTTTAAATAAAAAAAAAGCGTATTAAGCCTCAATCTCACTAAATCAGGGAGAAAAATCCATTGAATTCTCTGGAGAAATGGAGAAAAGTTTTATAGTAAGTAAATTCAATCTATTAGCATTGTTCTAGAATTTCAGCCTTACTTAGTTGGATTGGCCTGAAAATCTGGCTCTCTTTTCAGCAACCCTGGCCTTAACTCTTAAAACGAATCGATCAATCGATCGAGAGGGAACTCTTTCCAAATAGGGTGAAAGGGGGAAAATGGAAACATTGTGTGTTGTGATCAAGTTGAACTTGAACATCTATCAGAAATCTATCAGAAAAGTTATCAATGTTTCAATTGAAAGAACAATTCTTTGAAGATTGTCAAGTAATCTCATTGCTTATCTCATTGAAACTTCAATTTCTATCCTTTCTATTCAATTTCTATCCTTGAAAGAAACCTTTTTACAAAAATCAATTAATATTTAACAAAAATTTTCTATTTAATTTAAATCTAAACTTTTAAAAAAATAAAGAAATTCCTTGAAGCACATGGAAATTTGATACTCAAAAGATTTCTTAGTGAAAAATGGAAAGCATTTGTTTTGGGAAAATTGTTGGAGAGATTTTGGACATACCGTATTCTCTCTAATAGTAGTGCGCACTACTATTTTTTGAACCCCCTCCTGGACCGCAATACCATTAGGGAGTGCAGTGCTATTAAAGAGTTTTATCATTTACCAAAGTAAGACAGATATAAACTTTATTCCAAAAATTCTTGCAACTCTTTCACGTACTCCTTTGGCTCCTTTTGACATACAGTTGTGGGCCGGCGAGTTGACAATTTGTGGCTTGACAAAGAACAAAAAGATGTTTTTGCACTTTGCACAACAATTTTAGATTTTTTGCGAACTTTTTCATGTGAAGAATAGCTAATAAATGAATAAAAAAAATCCTCACTTTTGCTTGCTTGAATAGCTTTAGAATGTCACATAAACATAAAGTCAAAAAGGTTTAGATGAAAAAGAAGCACCAGAAATTCAAATTTTCGAGGGTGCACTACTATTTTTTTAACCCCCTCTCGGACCGCAATACTATTAGAGAGTGCACTACTATTAGGTTGTCCAATAAGTAATGCGTGTTACTTATTTCGAAACTATTGCGAAATCGCTTCGAGCAAATATATGCTCTTTTTAATCATCAGCATCTTGTGTTTATTTTTATATATTATTTTATTCATTTGCCTTTGTTTTATAATAGATATGTTGTTTTGCAGATGAAAGACAAAAAGTTTGTTGTCCGCGCATCAATGCTGTATGATTTCAAACGAGGGAAAACTGCAGCGGATTGCCATCGAACTATCTGTGCCGCATTTGGAGAGGATTCAATTTCAATCAGCCAGTGCCAGCGCTGGTTTAAACGATTTGCGGGCGGAAACGAGTCGTTAGAGGACGAGGAACGCGCTGGAAGGCTGGAATTTCTTCTCATCGAAACCAGCTTCATTCTATTATGACGGACTTCACTCTTTGCTCGGACGATGGAGAAATGTTGTTGATTGTTGTGGAGAATATATCGATTAATAAAGTTTTCTTTTGTTAATTTTGTGATATTTTGAAAATCATGTCAAAACACGCATTACTTATTGGACAACCTAATATTAAAGAGTGCACCTCTATTAGAGAGAATACGGTAATAGCAATGAAGTGCAATGAAATCCAATGAAATCAAATGAAATTCAATGAAAAATGTCGCTAAAATGAATGCTTAAATCAATTTTGAGTTGAAAAATTTGAAACATTAAAGTCAAAACCAATAAGAAAAAGATTAGCTTTAAAAAAATTTATAAGAAATTGGGAAAATATTAAATGAGAAAAGTTTCCAGTTTGCTATTCAAATGAATTCATTGGATAGACGTTTGGAACTAATTTTATTTTCATATTTTTAGAGACTCCTCGTGAGATTGCGGTGGCGGCTCGTCGAACGCCCGTCCGTGTACTCGTCAATCGTCAAACACCACAGGTTTTTTTTTTCATTTTATAAAGAAAAGTGCAATTCCCATTGAATAAATGATCTAATTTAAGAAAGAAACCTTTCTTCAGATCCCCACCAATCAATCTTCGCAAAAAATTGGCAACTCTTCATCAAAATCGGTTTCAAAATCGGAATCGGTTTTGATGGAGATTTGGCAATGTTTTGCAAAGATTCATTAGTATAAACGAGCTAGTTTAAGAAAGAAAACTTTCCTTCAGATCCTCTCCAATCAATCTTCGATATAAACGAGCTAATTTAAGAAAGAAATCTTTCTTCAGATCCTCTCCAATCAATCTTCGCAAAACATCGGGAACTCTCCATCAAAACCGATTCCGATCATCGGAAAGAAATTGGTGGGAAAAGCTGAAAAGCTTCAAATTAATTACTACTGAAATTTAAAACTGAAAAAAGTTTTGAAAATTTTGTGAAATGAAACAATCATATTTTCAGCAAGATGACGATTTTGGTGGCTCCCTTTCTCCTCCATCACATCCAGCCGCGAAAAGGGGACGAACAAATGGATACGGTCGACCAACGCTCGATCTTGATAAAATGTTGGAACACCGCTTCTCATCCGACAATTTCATTCCCGCTTGCGAGGATGAAGAGAAAAATTGTTTAAAGGTTAGTTTTAAGGTAAAAGATTCAACAAAATTTCTATTCTAACATTGTTTTTAAAAGATAAAATTGTTGCTGTTAAAGGAAGAAAAGTGGTTGCGTGTTTTGCAAAAAAAAAAAAAAAACCTTTACAATATTCAAAAATTCATTAGTGATGGCTCGTGAACATTAAATAATTTTTATAGCTTTCATCGCTTCAATTAACATTAGACAATCATCGTTGAAATAAAGTGCAAGGACTATCTTGTAGAATAAACAATATAATATTAATATTAACTTTTCAGGAGGATTGGTACATCCCGACGGCTTGTCCCCACGGAAACTCTCAGCCAATCCCGTGCGTTCAAGATGGATGTCATTTTCGTCCCGTTGAGATCGATCTCTAAAATGGGTGGGTTTTGGAAATTCGAAATTCGAATTGAGATTCGAAAGCTGACTTGAAACAACAACAAAAACAGTTTTAACTTATTCATTCAAGATTGGCAAATTTGAAAAGATAAGATTGCTTTGCTTTACTTTTTACGGTTTTCATGGTTTACTTTTCATTCGATGCGGGAATAATGATGTTCAATTGACATTAAACATTGAAAAATACATCCAGTAGACCAGTAGACCAGTAGTAGACCCAGTAGACCAGTAGTAGACCCAGTAGACCAGTAGTAGACCCAGTAGACCAGTAGTAGACCAGTAGACCAGTAGTAGACCCAGTAGACCAGTAGTAGACCAGTAGACCAGTAGTAGACCCAGTAGACCAGTAGAGACCCAGTAGACCAGTAGTGACCGTGCCAGAGTAGACCAGTAGACCAGTAGTAGACCAGTAGACCAGTAGTAGACCCAGTAGACCAGTAGTAGACTAGTAGACCAGTAGTAGACCAGTAGACCAGTAGTAGACCAGTAAAAATACATCCAGTAGACCAAACCAATGTGACTTTTATCCATGCAAATTTACAAATCTGAAATGTAAACTGTATTGTGAAAGTTCATATATGTAAATGTAGTAAAAGATTGGCAAATTTGCGATTTACTTTTCATTTGATGAGGGAACGCTCGCTTAATGATAAAGTCAAAACTATCGTTGCCAACTGCCAGCTTTCATTTGATCAATCTATTTTTGCATCATTGACTGAGCCTTGTGAAAATTGGGTTTTTCAAATGTAAACTGGCGTTTGAATTATGGTAGTTTTCGGAAATGGATGCCTTTTAGGAAAAGGATGATTCAAAAAGAGCAGCATTCAACAGCATTCCATAGCTTTTCGTTATCAAATTCAACAGAGAAAAATTGACTTTAGTTTCAAGTTTAATAGAGTCTATTTTTTTCTATTCTATTTCAGTTTCTATTCTATTCAATAGTGTATCGTTGCACTATATAATTCGTCTAACAGAATGGGGATGTCTCGAGAGCGTCTTGCAGTTGCATAGTGTACAAAAGTTCAAAGACAAGTCAGACTTGGCATGGCTAATGACTTGATCTTGATTAGAGCATTCTATTTGAAAAAACATGCTAAAGTATCTTATAAAAGCGGTTCCAGGTGCTCCATCGGATCATTCATTTTCTTCATTTCTTCATCTCCATTTCCGGAAAGGACAGAGTGACTGGGCATCGCGTTTTCACGTCCCCTTGCTCAAACACATCACTACGACACTCCAATCTTCAACTACTTCAGAATTTCGAACAAAAGGATAGAGTTCAACCTAGATTTTCCAACTTTCTAGTCTTCCAACCAATTTTTGCATTCAAAAAAAACGTGATGCCCATCCCTTGTCCTGAATGACACAAAAGAAGTCATCTTTAGACAATCCTCTCTTGCACTCTCGATTTTAGTCCATTTAACTGTTATCCCTCTACGTTTGAAGTCAAAAAAAAGGTGCACTTTTTGGTCTTTTTCTTAAAACCTCTCGAAAAAACCAGGTATTCCGTGGAATTAAGGGAATCAATGTTTCAAAAAATCCATCTGAATTGAGGAAAATTTAGTTGAAATTGAAAATTTAAGGCCTAAATTGAAAACACCGATGTCATAAGCTGTTTTCTGCGGCCCAGGCCAAAGTGGCGGTTTGGCAGAGGGGTTAGCGCGCTGGCCAACGGGGCGCACCCTCGAGGGTTCGAGTCCCTCGTCCGCTTTTTCTAGTCCTTTCTCTTCTTTAGCATGAGGATTTTTTGAAACATTCTTTCTCCAAAACCGCCATCACCCAAATCTCCTAGCTTCGTTTAGTTCAAAAAAAGATTTGTTTTTATTTTCGAATGTTTCTTCACCGGGATCAGGTCATCCATTTCCCCATTCTAATCACGAAATTGATGTGTTTTTGTTTTCTTCACGCACAAACTCTCTGCACTTCCATCTGATAAAACTGGCCCGCGTCGTCTACCTCGATAGTCCTTTGAAAATCTTTTACTTTATTTGAAAGTTGGAGTTGTTTTTTTTTATTATTTTAAACGATTGCCCCATTCTCAGCGCGTGTTTTTCTAGGGTTAGGGGTGATTTTTGAGGAAATTTTTGAGGAAATCTTCCAAATTTTCCAAATTTTCCCCAAATTCTCCCCATTTTCTTTGTTACAAGTACAGCTGTAGTCACTTTTTTTTTTGTTTCAAATCCTCCATTTGTTTTGCCAAATTCAATGGTTCTACCGCCGAATAGCCTCTCTTTTTTTGTTCATTTTTCATTTTTTTACAAAATGGGTTTGAAAATTTTTCACATTTGCTGAAAAAACGAGAAATTTTGCCGGACAAAATTTCAGGCCTTTTCTTTAGAATTTTTCTTTTCTTTATATTTTAAATCATTTTGGAAACGTGCGCTTTTTATATGGTAACCATTTTGGGGGAGTACGATAACTTGAGCACATTTTAGCACTGATACCAGCAGGCTACTGTAACTCTAGGCTACATTAGTGCCTAGAGTCACCAGAGTACTGTAAATAGAGTGTGTTCTAGCATCAGTTTACTGTAGCTAAGTCAAATGGGTACATCTTGGCACTCTAGATACGGGACACTGTATCTAGAGTGACTTTTAATGGACCACGGTAGCTACAGGGTACTGTAATTAGATGGTACTGTAACTGTAACTGTACTGTAACTACAGGGTACTACAGGGTACTGTAATTAGAGTGTAGTTTAACGTCAGTACTGTATCAGCACAAAAACAGAGCACTGTAGCTCTTGAAATGCTTATTTTCTATGGATTACGGTAGTTCAAGTGGACTGTAGGCTCGCGGAGAGTAAAGAGTTACAGTACTCTTTTCTTTGGTGGCTTTGATGGGCTATGGTGGTTGAGGTAGAGTTTTGCATCGATTTTTGAAAGTTCACGATACCTCTAGTGCACTTTTGAATCGATTTTTGAAAGTTTACGATAGCTTAAATGCTCTTTAAAATGATTACTGTAGAAATGGCGGATTCTCGTTTCCTATTCCACATCCCTCGACAGATTACGGTAAACAGCGAGTCAGTTCTACTTTTTAAATTCATTTTTCCTTTCTTTCCTTTTGTTTTCTATTTTTTTTCTATTTTGTTTTCTATTTTTCTATTTTTCTATTTTGTGCACTTTTCCTACAGTAATTCGGTCATTTTAAGCTAATCGACGTTGAAGAAAAGCGAAGAAGTTGTGTAACTGGATTTTGGAATCAAAAAAAAACAAACAGCACTCAGCTTTCCTTCAACAAACCCCACTGTGACCCCTCACCGATAGTCTCGCAAATAATTCCGTTTCAACTTGTGCAAAAAAAAAAACAACAAAATGTTTATGTTTCTGTTTGTGTTGATTTCTCTAGAAATTACGCCTTAGTCTCTTTTTCTTCTTGACTAGATTCGGAGCAATATCCAGCCCCCCTTTAACTACAAAGAAAAAAAACCAGAAAAAAATCGAAAAATAACCCACCCACAAAAGGTTCATCGAAGTTTTAAAAAGATTTTTGATCGAATAGAAAGCTAGAAAGCTAGATAGAAAAGCTAGAAAGCTAGAAAAGCTAGAAAGCTAGAAAGCTAGATAGCTAGATAGCTAGAAAGCTAGAAAGCTAGAAAGCTAGAAAACTAGATAGCTAGAAAGCTAGAAAGCTAGAAAAGCTGTTTCTCTAGCTCAATGAAATGAACTTTTTATGGCTGAATTCTATTTTGTATTTTCCTTTTTTATTCTTTATATTTTTGTTATGCACTTTGTGAAACCGGTATGAGCTCGTCAGGAAAAACAAAAAACTAAAATTCAACCCCCAACGTCCCCTTTGTGAATCTGCGAGTTGATTAGGGGAAATTTGAAGGCCCCTCAACCTTTGAGCGATGGCTCAGTGCCAGTGTGCTCGGCTCTCAGTCGAGAGACTCGTTGCCTACTCGTAGGTTCGAGTCCCCTAGCGACCAAAAAAATTTCCGAACCCTCAGATTTTCCCAAATCAATGCCCGTCAAATACCTCTTCTTTGGAAATTACGGTAATCGAATAGTCGATCGCAATGCGTGTCTCTTTTTTAAACAAAAACTTATAAATCTCGAAAAGCTTAGCAAGAAATACAAAAAGAAAGCTCTCTTGAAAGCTTAGAAAAGCGAAAAGCTTAGAAATACAAAAAGAAAGCTCTCTGGAAAGCATTTTACGAAAGAAAACTATTTTGTTAGTCGAGGGAAATTGAAAGCCAAAAATTCGTAGATCGAAAGATCGAAAATTTGTAGAATTTCCCTCATTCTCTGATGAGTTATTGAGGCTTTCTTCTATAAAAGAAGGCTTTCTTCTTCTATTCTATAAAGAAGAAGAATAGAAGAAGAAAGCCTTCTTTTATGGAAGAAAGCCTGAATAACTCATCAGAGAAAATAACAAAATAATACTTTCGATAAAAAGTTCGCAAAAAATTTTCCAAAAAAAAAATTGCTTTTTAATTTTTTTTCTCTCCGGTTTTCCCCCGGGTATATGGCGTTTAAATAGCGTATTTCTTCGAATAGAAGACCGGGCAAAGAGTATGATTGCGTACTCCTGCGTAGCAGCCCTTTTTAAAATTTCTTTTCTGCATAAAAGCTTTCAATGAAGTGCTATAGGGCTGGAAAATGGCTCAAAAATACGACATGAGCTAACAGATTTTTGAGCCATTTCCCAGCTCTATAGCACTTGATTGAAAGCTTTTATGCAGAAAAGAAATGTTAAAAAGGGCTGCTACGCAGGAGTACGCGATCATACTCTTTACCCGGTCTTCTCTTCGAAGAAATACGGTTAATTTTTTTTCTTGCGAATTTTTGAAACTCAAACTTTTTAAAGGAATTTTGGAATTTTGAAAATTTTGAAAATTTGGAAAATAAAATTTGTTTCAAAAAAAGCGCTTAAATCTCTTCAGCAAAATCGTGCTTCTTTTATGTAAAAGAAACTTTTTGAAAAGTTCTTGCCTGTGGCAAAAAAAATTGTTTTTTTTTTTTATTTTCTCATTTTCTTCTGCTTAGTTTCACGTGAATAGTATCAAAAAAAAAAAAAAAAAACAATTTTCGTGTGCTTTTTCTTCCCGATTCACTGTAATTGTTGTGTGTTTTAAAGTCGAATTTTATCTTCTCTCTTCTTTTCATTTTCTCATTTACACACAAATAACCCACTCAGCCAACGCGTATTTTCTTTTCTTTTTCTTTGTCTTTTTGTTATATTCGATCACCTCGTTGTTGCAAGTAAATAGTTTTTTTGAAAAAGAAATATCTTTAACATAGAAAAATGGATACCGAGGGATTCAAAAGCAAAACAAAAAAGGACACAAGGGGAACAAGGGACACTAGGGCTACAAGGGACACTAGGGGAACAAGGGACACTAGGGCTACAAGGGACACTAGGGGAACAAGGGACACTAGGACACTAGGAGAACAAGGGACACTAGGGGAACAAGGGACACTAGGGCTGAACACAAGAACTAGAAAAGAACAAGTAATGGAACGAAACAGATAATGGAGAATTTGATTCCCATTCAAAAGATCAAGTTTCAACTTTGACAATCAATCGAATCACTATAAGCTTTTAATAAAAAAAACGGGGGTGGGACAAATGCGACCTTTTTTTTGCGCACCCGGACATTTGCGCACTTTTTTCTTTGCTGGAAAAGGCCTTAGGAAAGGTCGTAGAGCTTAAAAAATGTTTTCATAGAAGGGAATCGTATGCGTAGATTCCGAATTTCGACAAATCAGACCTCGCTGACACGTCAAATTTGGGCTAAAAGGCAAAAACTACGCAACTTAACGCTTTTCCGCAGTTTTTGCCTTTTAGCCCAAATTTGACGTGTCAGCTAGGTCTGATTTGTCGAAATTCGGAATCTACGCATACGATTCCCTTACTTGGAAATATTTTCGAAGCTCTACGATCTTTCCTAAGGTCTTTTCCAGCAAAAAAAAGGTGCGCAAATGTCCGGGTGCGCAAAAAAAAGGTCGCATTTGTCCTACCCCCGCTTTTAATAAAAAAAACCACATTTTTAAGGGAAATTTTGGTAGAATCGAGTTAAAGTTAAGTTAAAGTTAAGTTAAGTTAAAGTTAGGGATTGATAGACTCTAGACAAAAACTAAAATCGCATTCGAATTTCTCAACCCCCGGAAACTCACGGAAAAGTTTCCAATCAAACAAGCATCACAATTTCCTTTTTACTTTGGTATTCGATCGTTATTGGATCTATGAGCATTGCAAAGAGCCAGTTTCAAGTTTTTATCGCCTTTTGGGCGGTACTAAAGTTCGTGGAACCCGTGACAAGGCTTGAAAGCTAGTATCGATCTAGAAATTCTCTTTTTAGTCCACTTTGAGCTCAAAGCTTTTGAAAAAGCTATAGCTTTGGAAAATTGAGAGGTCTCTCTCTTTTCCCAAATATTTGGACCACCCACCACGTTCCTTTCCTCATTTTTTTTGCGCCGCAAAAAAAGCCCTTCAAGAGTCGTCAAGAGAAGAACGGGCGAGTGGAAACGGCACAAAAAAAAAATGAAGGGCGAATGGGAAAAAGGAAGTGTGCTTTCCTCCACAATAGTACTAAATGGGGACTGAGCGAAAAAGAAAAAACACTTTTTGAGTCTCTAAAAAATCTCATTTATTATTTATCGACGTTTTTGTGTTAAGCAGAAAACTTTGAGCAAACCAGGATTGGGTTGATTTCATGAACACATTGTTGTCAACAAACTAGAGTTGTATAGATTGCTTAGGGCTTGGATTGATTCAGCTAAAGTTGCTAGTATCCTATCAGCTTTTACATATCGTGCTCAGGGTTTTTCCAACAATAATTCGCAGGTAAAAACCAGGGTTTGGCTGGTCTTCTGGGGCAAAGCCATAATTCTATAGCCAGCCAAGTCAGGCCTGGCCTTGTCTCATTATCAGGTTACGGTCAAAGTTCTTGCAACGACTGGCCTGAACTCGCTTGGCTTTACTGGACCTTTCCTACCCGGCCGACGCGGCAATCCTTCCAATCAGACCCAAAAACTAGCCCTATCCTAGCTTACAGATCCTAGACTTCAAAGAGAATATCCCTGATTGTGTCAGTCAATTTCAATTGACTTTGGTAAGCTTTAGTTTCTTGTGTTCAACCTCAAATCACTAAAGCTTCCGATGAAGCGAGCTGAAAAATGAAAGAGTTCATTAACTAAGTATATTTGGAGTGAACGGTATTATAATAATATCAGTTCCAATGCTTGAGTTTAGAGCTGATCATTGGGTTTATTGATGATTTGCGGAAAAAAAAACCTTGAGCCATTTTTGCCTATAAGCCTGCCAAAGATGAAACATGGCTTTTTCTCTGCTTTTTCCTGTTTTTCTTTTAATTTCAATCAAGTCGCGTCAATCGAAACTAACTAAAAATTTGAGCACTTTTCGAACCACCAAAGAGAAGGATTAACCCAGCTTGAGTCATTCAAACTGATTGTGAATCATACACGCTGAATTGTTGCCAATTTTTCCGTTTTTCTTCACCAATTGAATTTGATGCCAACTGAATGATGATAAATGTGACCAATGCGCCGAATTTCATTCCTCTCTCATAAAATCAATGTCTCCAAAAAAAACAGATTAGTAAAGTAAGGGAAAAATTTCGAGATAAGAAAAAGATCCCGAGAATGAGAAAAGAAAGGAAATAAGGGGGGAAAAAAGAAAATAGGAGATCGCCAGAAAAAAAGATATGTTTCAAGGGGGAAAAAATGAAACGCAAGGAGAAAAGACCAAAGATACTGAAAGGATCTCAGGGACGTCAAAAAATGTTGAGAGATTTAATGCAAACCGACCAAATTTTGAGGTAATTGCACTTTCAATTACTTTTTTACGAGCTTGTTTTTTGAGATTTTCCAAAATCTCCAGTTTTCAAATATAAGACATAGACAAAGCGCTTTCAGAACCTATCAACAACTGAAGCAACTTTTGAAAGCTTTAAAAAATGTTCTGATTCAGCAAAACGTAGGTGAAAGTGACGAAAAAAGGAGCGCGTAACAAACAAAGAGATGATGATTCGTTAGTGTGACTAAAACGGGATGTTGTGTCATAGCATGAATGCACTTGATTATCTCCTTGTCGACGATGCCACTTCAACTACAGGCGTTCGAAGATTGTCCGAAATCGTTGATGCCATAAAATACTCCGAGGAGCCGAGAAAGTGAGAATGAGGAGTTGGTGGAATCAGAGCAAACGATTTCACGGAGCGAATCTTGTCAATTTTTCAAAACATTGCAGTAGATAACCATTTTATGCTAAGCAATTGCGAAAAAATAATTAAAAGTTGAAAACGAAAAATTAATTATAAAAAATGCTTATATTAAGGCTTATCAGACGATAAATACGACATTTGCAAGATCAAAAACACCGAGATGAGGAAACAATACTCGCAATTGACAAGAGATCAAAATAATGTGGGTAAACTATTCCCTAAGTGATCATAAAAATTCTAAACTAGATGAAGTGATAATTCGAAGCCTCTATTGCAATGTTAAGTTCGCTGGATCAATGTAGTTTTTCACCTGATTAGTCGTCGGCTCTAGAAACCAATTTTACTTTTAATGATAAAAGACTAACCATTGGTCTTTGTTTCCGAATCTCGTCTTTGATGTTTGGCTGGTGGTGGTCCAACTCGCACCGCTAAAATAGAGTTGGTATAAACAAACAACTTTATACAACAATATACACTTTTTCCTGATTACACCCAAATCGAAAACTGACCTGTCGGCTGCGCTCCTGTTAAATGCATAGAAGAAAAATTTTGAGGCTTTCCTTGTACTAAACCAAAATGATCCTTAGAAAGGCTAAAAGCAATACCTGCTGACTGAGAGCCCGACGAAGAATTTGATAGTGCTGTGCTCAATCTATCCCTTGCTCTTTCAGTGGCCGATAGTCCCATTTCCGCTTGTCCAACAGGGATAACTCCTCGAACCGATCGATGTATTGCTTGAAGATTACTTTGCAGCTGACGATGTGGTGGCACCAATTGGACAGAAATGGGTGGACCAGGTCGCTGATGTAGTGGAGCTCCAACAACTTGCGAGTGCGGCGCCATCGGTCCAGGTAGCTGACGAATTGAAACCGGCAGTAATGATCCGCCAATCATTGGTTGAGGGGGCCTTTGTGGGATGGGATTGCTCAAATGTGACGCTTGCTGCCGCGAAGCCACCATCAATCCAGAAAACGGAGACGTCACTTGTTGTGGCACTGGGGCTTCAGATTGTCCAAAGTCCTCCGACCTAAAAACAAAAGGTTAATATTTTCCCAAAACTGAGATCACTGGATCACTTAATATTTCAGTAAACAAAGGCTCAAACATACAATCGTTTCCGTGGCCTACTCATCGCAACGACCGGTCGTTGCCTTGGAGGCGGAAGCGTAGGCCTGAGCACAGTTGGTTTTTGTTCATTTTGTGGTAATCTAAAACAGCAAATTTAACATGAAAGACGATAACAAAAGCTTACCTCGGAGGCATGGCGCCACCGGAAACATTCGTTTCACTGATAGATGGAAGCATGAGTGCTGGAGATGGAAGTTGCTCATCCATCGAAGACGAATACGTAGCACTGGCTCGAGCAGCAATCGGACGAGGATTCGCCTAGGACACTTGATAAGAGATTTATGTAAAAAGTGCTTACTTTGAGGATATCTGGATCAATATGGAAAATGTCGTTGAGCGGAACCGGGATGAGCTCAGTTCTTTGTTTACGAGTGACATCCAGATTGAGAAACTCAATCACATGCTCCTAAATTTAATTCGAAGGTTTTTTTTTTTACGATAAAACGAATTAACCATAACAGCCCGTGCCACAACTTTTTGAGTGATTCGCCGATCGACCAAAACTTCGGGCGCTACGCAAAGTTGTTCATTCGCACTACCCACAACAATCAATCCAGAATAATCTGAGAGCAAATGTTGAAAAACATTAGATTTCTTTCAACTCACTAATCATATTTCTTCGCAAGCTGTGCATGACATGTGGATTAAAATCGCAAGCATCCTCGCCAGCTACAAATAGAGTGGGGCAATATGTTAAGCAAATATCATCATCAGCTTCCTAAATAAATTTTTAGCAGAAATTATTTAAAAAGCTCACTCCTCGATTTCCGAATGCACTATGAGTGGGAAAGTTGAAATTGACAATAGCTGAAACACCTGGTGTTGTTTGAACCACCTGTAAACAGAGTTGTAATTGTTTATTTAAACCAAATGATACTCGATGGTTTATGTAGGTGCTGGTTCCCCATCCAAACAAAACAATCCGCTTATTCTTATGATCTTTGACAGCGTGCCGAACCTAGAATTTTCATATACAAGCGTCAATGTTAAGAAAATACCGCTGAGGAGACTTGTTCAATGGCTGTTAACATTGCTTCAGCAATTGTTAAATGATGTCGAAGCGCTGAAAAGTCCAAGCTGACCGTAACAAAATCCGCATTGCACAATTGACTGATCAATCTAAATCCATCTTTCTTTCGATCAATCTAAAGCACGAACTTGTAGGTGTATTCATTAGCCCGATTGCGTTGATCAAAATATTGCTCGTGATAAACGGACGGGTTCACACAAATGGCAATCACATCTGGTAAGACTCGGGACTAAATTGTGACAATTAAGATATGCGCAAAAAGTTTTACCAATGTTGTCCGGTTAAGTTCATCAAGATTGGGATCTTTAATCCTGATTTTGCTGCAAGTGGTCACTGCTTTTCCAATCTAAAGTTGATTATTTTAATAGTTTTAAAAGCCGAGACAAACTTTGATCCAACGCTTAGGAGATTCGACGCTTGAATCATTTGCCGCTTTCTGAGTAATTTGTGCGTTTGTTTCAGCACTTGTTTGCTTTATGAACTTATTCACAATATCGACACTTCGGTTTTTCTACAAGAAAAGTGACAAAGCTCCTTAAAATAAAACAAACCAATTGCCGACTATATCGCATGATTGTGAGATAGCTGACAAGCAAATGCTCTGGCAAGAAAGCAAGCAAATATCGATGCAAACTAACGGATTGTTTGGTTCGCTCCTAAAGTTTAGCGTTGATGATAGTCGACAAGACATACCTTGCTGAAAACCAACATAAGGTCGGCATAATGTACTGCATTTCGCTGACTCTCCACATAGTAAACGCTTTGCCAATTCTGAAAAAGCTTTAATTGGCAATGCCGTTAAAAAACCTCATATCCGTCCTGTTGACATGTCGTTTCGAGTGTGTATTGCGAGCAAACTATTTCAATTAGTCGTTGAAAGCAGTCACTAAATTTTGCAAGTTTAAAACTCTATCTTAAACCTTAGACCGTTTAGTTAAAAAGTCTTGTACAAGCTTCGGTCTGTCATCCAATTCACTATCACTTTCAGCACAAAAGCAACCAGATTTATTTTGAATCACATTGGCCATACCTCAAGGTTCCTTCGACAATCACAGAATCCTTTTCCATTGTAGCATCTTCGTTTTGTGGTTCCTCAAGTCTATAAAACTTTCCACATTTTACCTTTCACAAACTCTACCTTCTGACAAGCTCGATTGCATCGTCAGTAGTCCATGAGTTAGCACCGTCGCCAGACGCATCATCGTCATGTTTATGTTGTGGACGCGGTAACAGTTGACAAATTTTGCGGGCCGTCTAAAACGCGATGTTTTTAATTTCATTTAGCCTTAAGTAATAGAAGTTTGTAAAAACTTGCCATTTTAGATTCTTCCCATGCCCCAGGCTTTATTGGCGGCTGGTCTCGTTGCTTTTCACTCTCTCTCATCAAAAAATTGTCGTTACTTTCAATGTCGATCCTGTCTTCTTCTTTTAACGGTGCCTCGTTGAGATCATAAGAACTAAATAGAAATCATCAAATGCATTATGACAAAACTAACCTATCCATAAGCATTTCGCGGTAGAAAATGTCTCCATTTAAAATTCCTTTGTGTGGGCCAACGATCAACGATTTTTCCCAGCCGCAATTATAAAGCATTTCGTCAAAAGTTATCTAAATGAAATCATAAAAATCAGCAACAAAAACAAACCGCAATGAATTTGCGATCAACGAATCCATTTGGAGGTGGCGTAGCACCTGAGATTACAGATGTTGTCGCAATTTCGGGGTAGCGAAGCGATTGCGGAGTCCCAGGTGAAGCTAGAGCACACATTCTCTGAAAAAGCACATACATTCTCTACAATTTGTCTTTAAGCCACTAACCTCTTTTGTGTTTGAATGACTAAATGCTTGAATAAATTCGCTGAGTGAAGCAGAACCACGAGCAGCATTAGCCTAGACATTATTGATACTCGATTTAATTGAGTGAGCCCCACCATCGTTGCACTTTCCCGGCTGCGATTTGAACTACTGTAATCTTCATTTGAGATAGAGACGTGGAGTGGTTCATGGTTTCCAATAAACTAAACAAAATTGAAAGCAAATAAATTCATTAGGCGTACTCTATTCCGTGCCTCCCGTTTAGATCGACTGAGTGCAAGACCTTCTTGTGGCAAAGCTTGTCGACGATGAATTACCGGTTGATTTTTTCTGAAAATATTTATCGTTGATGCAAATGAATGCTCAAAATATTAACCTTAATTCCCTTGCCTCCCGAGAACGTTCTTTATTCCGTTGATAGATTTCATCCTTTGTCAAAAGCCATGTGTTATGATGTCTAAATAATACAATATAATTGAAATCCAGCGCGACAACTTACACAACTCCATCTTGGCATACTTCAAACAACAACTTGTTGACAACTTGATTTACCGATTGGCCTAAGTTCTCCCAATGTCCATTTGCCAAGCTTGAGAAATACTTTTAATTCTTGGAGATTCTTTTCAAAAACTTACAGCATAGAGCCAATCAATGGTTTTATTGATGGGACATATTTGGGTAAATGGGTCTTCGGTTTTTCCCTGGAAATTTTTATAATAAACCGCTGAATGCCTTTTAGCTCACTTCTTTGGAGATAAAATCCTAAATCGAGGCTGGACGGATAGTGCTTCGTCAGGTTTCATCTCCGGGAGCATCTGGTTGAGATCGCTATCAGCCATTGAGTCTTGTGAGCGGTTGCGCAAATTGTAACTGAAGTTTAGGTAATTAAGGTCTTGATTCGGAATTTACTTGGGCTTTCTGATTAGGACTTCATCGGATCGGACTGGTCGCAGAGGAGAGCAGCTTGCAAGAGTGCGAGCATTTCCATCAACCAATACGTTCTCATTGTCGTGCTTTGATAACTCATCGTTCACGAGTGGAACTGGTTCGTCTTGAGGAACTTCTTCAACTGTGGGTATATCCTCTTTGTCCTGAACGTCCATTAAATAAGCTGGTCCGTAAAAGATACTTTGGGTCCCTCCAGGTCTACGGCCTTCAAAATTTCCGGATCGACGACAATAGTTCTCTCATTGCCCACCGTCACCGAATTTGATCTAGACAATCTTAAACAAATTTTAAAAGCTTTCTAACTCCTCTCCAAGCAACTGTTTCGCAGGCGTAGATACTTCGGGAGTCGGGGCACATTGTTCATTTCTAGAGAAATATTTTAAATTTTTTATCTTGCTAACCTGAACTTTTCGTTTGTTTTTTGTGATGGGGAAGAATTGATCGACTTTTCTTTTCGCTGCCTTTTATGTGTCGGTGTACCCATCAATGGAACATTAACAACCACATCACTGTTTCGAAGCTAAAAAAGCAAGGGTGATGTTTATAAAAAATAACTTACTATGCTACTGGGCACAGGTTTCCGTCTAGATCTACGTCTCGTTATATATTGATCTTGTTTTGATAGCGGACTCTGCATACAAATTAAATTTGAAAACAAATAAAAAAAAAGAACCTTGTCAACGTCCATTGATTCGACGGCATTAACTTTCATTCGTTCAGATTTTGATCGAGTGACATGAGGCGGGTTTTCCACCGTCAAAGACTAAAAGATAATTTTAATCTTGCAAGCAAAGAGACCTCACCTTTTCCAAATTTTCAAGTTCACTGTGAGCCACAGACGATCTTTTCTTTGAAGGTCGGCCTCTTCTCTTCACCGTTTGCAAATCAGCTGCTTGGGCATCGGTATCGATTGGCTCATGCTAAAGCTCAAAATGTTTACTACTTTACTAAAAGTTCAACCTCTGCCGCAATTTCATGTGGTTCCGTGGGTAGATCAACGCTAAAGTAAATAAGTTAAAAGTATTAATCAAACACTCTATACCTTGATGGAATATCATCGTGGATCGACGATGGAGATGACACAACTTCTTTGGGCTCAGCAAGATCTACATTTCCTTCCTAAAACAAAAGTAAAATAGGAAAATGAGCCAAATCCCTATTTGATGCTTATCTCCATTTAATTGTGATACTCACGGACCCCTTACTCACCGAAAAGTCGTCACTCTTTTGTTCGTTCTTAATTGTTCTATCCTCAGGCGGCAATAGTTTTTCATGGATGGTCAATTCGTCGTCCTAAAATCAACTTTGAACAATTAGTTAACAGTCTTCCTACAACCTTCTGTTTGGCTTGGTCACACGTTCGAGAGGTTTCTAATTTTGCTGGTTTCACTTCTAGGGAAGCGGGCTCCGGCTCCGGTGTCATCGTCTTCTCCTCAGTCATTTTTTGCTTTGCCCTAAAGTGCGACCAAGTTAAAATCCAATTAAGCATTAAACCATTCCACTTTTTTCTCAAACAATTGCTTCATAAAGTCAGACATCTCCGGAGTTGGAGAGCGGCGTTTGTGTCTTAATAAACATCGGTACAAAATTGGTTAGCTCAATGCAAACCTTTGCCCTTCAGCGGTCTTTCGAATAATTCCCAGAGCTGATTTAGGATCAACTGGCTTTTCCTTTTGTTGTCTTTTATTCACCACTGGGGCAGAGGCATTGATGATTGACGGTACAGTGACTACCACGTCACCATTTCGAAGCTAATAATATGCAATATTAAATTAAAAGATTTTCTTACAAGGCTACTGGGAATCAATTTTCGTTCGGATCTTCGACGACCACTCTCTTGCTTTTCTGGTGTGATTGACTTCTGAATCGTCCATTTTGAAAGTTAAAACAAGGATATAATACCTTTTCAGGGCGATCTGGTGTTATGGTCTCAACAACGGGCTCTCGTTTTTTTGAGAAAGGGCGTCCTCGTTTTTTCACAGTCTTCACTTCGTTTGCTTGTTGAGTATTTCTGTCCTAAAATGTTCAGCAGTTTGTCGTTTGCAGAGTGTCTTAAAAACAATAACAAAGTTTATTATTTAAAAAATATGCACTTTAATTTTAACATCAGTATCAGCAGTGCTTTGATCCTTGACCTTGTCCTTCCGAAATGCAGGACCAAGCAAATCAGCAAGCGAGAAGGAGGCCTCGTCCAAAGTTTCATTTTGAGCAGAGTTACTTTGTTCGTCAGGCGTGAAGAACGAGAACGAGGCAGTTTTGTTCATTTCTTTTCCCTAATAAAACACGTTTTGGAATGAAAAGGAAATCCCTACCAAATCCATTGAGAGAGCATCATTCACAATATCTTTCAACAAAGGGCATTTTGCTTCAGAAGTTTCAGCGTCAAGTTGCTGACTTTGTGCTTCTTGTGCTTCAGCGGTGGTATTTCTTGGTCGCCTTGTGTAGGTAGAAGGCAAATCCTAAAATGTTAGGTAGCAATATTCCAAACATAAAATTAACCTTCATTGTGAATGGCGCTTCTTTATCTGATGCTAATTCTTGTTTCGCGTGCTTCTTCGCCTGGACGCCAAGAGAACGCAACTAAAAAGAGTTTTAAAAGCACCCAACAAATTATTACCCGAATGCCAACTTTCTTGATAGGACGTCGCCCGCTAGTTTTGCTTTGACTAGAAGCCTCATTCACCTATAATTAGTTTAAACTCTAATAAGTTTAAATGTGTGCTACCAGATCTTCCAAAAGTGGAACACTGACTTTGCTATCATTTACAGTAATAAAGCTAGATTGGCCTTGCTCATCTTTGGGCTCTTCTTTAATGGGGTCTAAATTGTTTATCATTTGCATAAGCTAAAAAAACTAACCTGTCCTGACAGCTTGACTTTGTTCATCGTTGGGCTCTAAATTTGTTTATCATTTGCGTAAGATAAGAAACTAACCTTTCTTGACACGTTTAGCACGTGGTTTTCCCTTTCCCCAATAACTTTCAGCAGAACTGGTCCCGTGAAGTCGAGTCTAAATACTAATTCAGGGAATCAACCAGTTACAGAATACCGGCACTTCTTTAGAGAAATACGAAGGCAACTCGAAGTTAGATGAAGGCAAATTTCGAAGGGTGGGTGTTGCAAGGAAATCGCTGTATGAATTCTGAATTAGATCATGGTTTATTTACCCTGTAAAACACAAACAAACCACAACAGCGCGGTTTCCATCCAAAGCAAAACATGGTGAATTTGGCTGATCCGCAGTATGCGGTGAGTATCTAAACATTCAAATTTTACTTGAAAACTACCAACAATACCTTGGTGCAGCTTTAGACTTTCGACGCTCTGCGGCTGGAAGGGTCGGTGTTGCAAAACCAGATGAATCCTTGGTCGAGCTTTCTCTAAAAAATGCTTAGTGAGATAGAATCAAAACAATATAAGATATAAATTTTATACCCAGTTGCTCCTTGATGAATTGAGCGCCTATTGTACGCAGCTGATGTGTCTGGCGAAAATTCTCGCTTCAGTTTTCGCTCACGGACTTCTCTTTCTAAGCAACATATGACTAATACTAGCACAAAAATAGATACTTGGAGCTAAATCTTCCAAAGGCTCTTCCCGCGAAATCACAGAATTGCTTCGTGAAGCGTGACTTGCTCGTCTTGTTGCGTCCTTTTCAGCTGTACCACCTATAAAACAGTTTTGTTAGGTAAAAAGAAGGGGTATGTCAACCTGAAGTCAATCTTTCTACGGTGCTTGATCTAGAAACCGTGCGCCGTTCACTCGTCGACGTTCTAAAATTTAAACTTTATTCAACACAAGAAAGATTACATAAGTTGGCCAAGAAAAGTTGTTAACGCAAAGAAAATTCACTTCTCATCTTCGGGCCCAATTTCTTCAATGCTACCACTTTTTGAAATGTCGGATTGAGTCGCATGCTCTTCGTCCAAATTTTGATCCATTAAGCTAAAATGTTGGTACTTTGGTGATTGGGAGGGGGCACTTTTGGCTTGCTTAGTCGGATCTAGTATTTTAAGCGATTCATCTCGATATTTTGTGTCCTAGCCTGCTGTACTTTAACCACCGAACGTTATCTCAAAGCTGATTGCACTTGGAAAGCTGCAATACTAAATTGAAACTTGCTGGAAATACTAAAAATTAGCAAAATTAAATTAGCACCAATTGCTTCAGCATATCTAATTATCACGGACTAGAAGAAAAGTATCGACAAAACCCCTCAAAACACTATATTCGATGAAGCCAAGCCAAAAGTGGCCCCTATCAACATCCAAAAAATTACACTGATTATAGAAAAGTAACAATAAAAAATGACAGAATGGAAGTTTCCGAAGGGAAAATGAAATGAATGAGAAAAGCTTTTTCTCGCATTTTCCAATCCTCACACAGAAAAGCGAGTTTTACTTGTTCAACTGAATATCTTGTCAATGGATTTCAAGGTATAAAGTGAATGGTATGAATGCGAAAATCTCCGTCTCCTTTCTCACAAAGTTCAGCCGCTTCTCGAACTCTTGTTAGTTCACTAAGAAAAATTCAAAAATTGTTGTTTGTCGTTTCTCATTTTTTGCGAACATACGTAATTTTGTATCGTAATCGTTTCTTTGGCGACAATTGCTTCGCTTTGGGACACCGGCTCTTTTGGCACACTTTACCTTTGATATGACTATCTTTTTAAAGTTGCACGCTAGCTTTTTTATCTTTACGAGTTCTAAAGATATAAATTGTTTTGTTTTCGATGTTTTGCACATTGTCACATTTCCTATTTTCAGAATGATCAAGGGCTTTCAAACGATCAACAAAAGACTTCAGCCGTTGCTTTTTCGAAGATTTGCAACTACTTCAGGTTTGGTTTAATTTTTTAACTAAAATTCTGTTTTGTCTCTTTAGCTGAACCGCCAAAAGAGCGACAACAGTATGAGGAACCATGGAAAAATCCCTGGAAACATGCTCTGCCGCCACAAGGTGACATTTGCCTTTATTTTGTGAAAGATTTATTTTTTAGAGAAAACCTTCACAGACTATGAAGAACTTCAAATCGACTTTCGACTAGTCGAGGAACTTTTACCAAAAGAGGTAGAATTTATCATTTTTTCCAGAACATTCTTATTTCTAGACAATACCAGAAGTGCCAAATCATGAAAGCTACCCAACACCAAGCGGCTGGAAACCACCTCTCGGTAAGCATTTGTTGTGCAATTTATATCGATTTGTTTGTTTAGACCCGCCACCAAATCTTCCGTATTACGTGCGAAGACGTCGCGATCACGTTTTTCCGCTTTACCTTGAAAGGCAAGTTAGTATTAAGCTTGATTTCTCTATGCGATTTATTTAGAAAACGCGATATGCTAAACGAAGACACACTGGACTTTGATTATGTCGAGTTGGTGGCGGTACGAAATGTGGAAGGGGATGTTTTTGTAAGTTTTGACGTTAAAAATAAAAATTTAAAATTTAATAAATGAGATTTCGAGCAAATATTAATGTTTTAGGCTTGCGAAGCGGATTTGAGAGCGTATCTCGAAAACAAACTTAACCATCCCGTTGCTACGCACGTTGACGAAATAAAGGTTTGCCATTTTTCTATTTTTATTCGTACATACATCAATTTTAGGGCAGAATAAAGGTCAAAGGAGCCGATCGTTCCGCAATTGAAAGTTTTCTCTTTGATAAGGGCTTTTAAAGGTTTTTTCATTGTTATTTTCGAGATCTCATTTAGGGTTTATGAGGCGTTACATAGAGTGTGTTGTTTTTTGTTAATTTTTATGTTTTGTGAATAAAGTTTGCAATTTAAAGCTTTGATTTTGGAGAAAAGTAACAATACACTCTGAGTCAAGAGTACCCGAGTGATATAAAATATTTTTGTTTGCAAAAACATGAAGGATTATGGGCGGTGCTCATCTTTTATGATTTGTTCAAAGTTGTGGTAAAAAAAACTCGTTCACAGAGACGTTTTCATTGACATGGGCGTGTGCACAGGGGCAAAAAGAACGAATTGAACGAATCTCGAATTAGTCATCCTTGTTAGCGAAAAAGAAAAAGAGAATCGATGGGGAAAGCAAAGAAACCCCCTCAATATTGAAAGTTTGCAATAGTTTTAAAATGCCTAAATTTTATTCACTTCATTGTTGCGTATCAAAACAGTTTAACAAGGAAAAAAGTGAGACTTGGGACTATACAGTAGCTCATCTCTTCTTTCTAACATTCTTTTTCCAGGGATTCGCAAAGAAGAAACGAAATCGATGCCTGCTTCTGCTGGATGCACAAACTGCTCTACGAAATACACGCTCTTCAACAAAGAAGTAAGCTTTTTCATCATGCAGTTCCTGTTTTTGGAGTTATTAAAAAGTTAAATTTTAAGGTTGGATGCCCAGCCTGCCACTTTTCCTTCTGCAAGAAATGCCTCTCACACAAAGCGCATCTTCCCGGATCAACAAAGGAATCCATTGTTTGCATTAAATGCTACAAGTAATTTCTACAGGTCAAGCTTTTTAATCAGAAAATCTTTAGCAAACTATCCCATCCAACCTCATCGAAGCCTCAGCAACACGGCTCATCTGGGCATGATGCACCAAATCGAATGGTATTTTTTAAAATTCTTTGTAATTTTTGAAATTTATTTGTGTCTTTTTAGTACCCTTCCATTCACGCTCCTTCCTCATCATCTGCGCAACCGCCTCAAACGGTAGTTTCTTTTTTAATCGTTAAAATGTAAACTTTACCTAGGCTAATTGGTGGGGAGAAGGCCTTCCACCGGCATCAATGCGCGTGGCGACAAATCCCAATCCATGGAATAATGTTCAACAAAAAGTTTGCCGATGATTTATCATTTTTTAAATGGCTTTAGATACAACCTCAAGTTAATTCGGCACATTTGGATCCCTTAGAAAAGCGCTTGAATGAAGTTCGACAAATTGAAAGTGGTTTTCAAAAAATGTTTTAACTGTTTTTTTATCCACGCCATTTTAGCTCATCAAAGTCCGCACGAAAAAAAAACGCCAACTTTGTCAGAGATTGAGGAACGTTTGGCGGCGTTGAGGGGGTGCGATGTGGAATTGGTTAGGAACCCGCGTGTTGTGAGTTTTAAGTTTTTATCTTCATTTTAGAAATTTCAGTGGTTTGACAGCAAATCCGACGAGCCGGTGGAAAGCTCGACAGTTGACGGGCTACTGCGAATGGCCTATGATCGAAATCGAATCGAAGAGAATCGAGATCGAGAATTGGAGGAACGATGGAAACGGTAATTTGTTGTCGTTTTAATGGTTTTGAAATTTTCTTGCTTAGAATCAAAACACGTGGAGATGATTTAGCAACCGGGGAGCAGCCTGTTAATCCTGAAGATTTTAGTGGTTTGCTTAAAATTTTGATGATAAAGCAGGAAATTTTAGATGATCCAACTCGCTTTTCTACGATATCGGCCGTTTCGGGAAATACGGAGTTCTCTGAAGCAACCAAAGATGAAATGCAACAAATAAATGGTACTTAGCTAAAGTGTTATAAAAAGTCCACACAATTTATTTGGTTTCAGATTTGATGCTGAACGCGCAAAAGAGCATCAAGCAAAGCCCACACCCAAAGCCCACCGAGGACGAGTTAAACAACGAAGCAAAAACGATTCTGGCTGAAAGTATGTTGTTTTTGTGATACTTGAGAGCATTTTGACATTTGAAAATTTGGGTGAGCATTTGTAATTTGCTATTTCTAGCACGTCAAAAGTCATTGGACATCGATAAAGTGAACTCGGAAATAGCGAATTGTTACAATCGACGAATCGATAACGTGAAAGTAAGCTTTTTAAGACATTCACTAGTTAACAACATTTTGAAACTTTTTACTCCTATTTACCTTTAGTTGGGTGATGATGATCGATCTTCTTCATCGGAAAGCTTGGATGAGGCGACGCTTCGACAAATTATGGAAGAAGCCGAGCGGGCTGAAGATGAAAACACGACAAATGAGGTTTCTTTTAACAAATGTTAGTGTTAGCTCTGTTAGACACAAGACTTTGCATCCTATTCAAATTATGGATCTCCAAAAGTTTCATTAGGACAAACCATTTCCCAGCTATCATTTCCACAGGTACGGCAAGAGATGAATGATTGGAGAAACAGGGGAAATCCATCCGGTAGCTCTCCTTCGAAAGAAAAAGGATTTTTAAGGATGATCTTTAAGAAATAGATTGTGTTTACTTGATGAATCTCATTTTCTTTTTTGTACATTGCCTTGAGATTTGCTTGTTTGTCTGTGATTTTGTTCTACATATGTGATCTTTTGCAAAAAAAATGTATAAACTCACAAAATGCTGTCGCCAAAAATAGCATCAAAAGCTTACACTCATAGAAGTCGTCATTGAGTGATGGATCAAGTTACCCAGACGTCAAAAAAGACGATGCAATCGCAACGAGATATGGGTACTACGGGGTGAAAAGGTACTAGATCGACTAAATGATCGACATAACTTTATAAAATGGGTGCCTCTTAGGAAAATATGTGCGCATGAATAAAGAGGAACACAAAGCCTTCCATAAGTACCAACCATAGCTCCAATTTTTGCCATTTTAAACACAAAACTTTGTACACTCAACTAGCCAACTAGCCTTCTCTCTCTCCCAATTTTAACCCGCTTTCCAGCCTCAGACCCCGTGAAATATTGGCTCCCGGATTTTTTGGCCGCAGCTGTGAGTTTAATAATTGGATTCGAGTAGTATATTGGGACGGGTAAAGAGGGAGGCTTCAAGAAAAGAAAATCCCTCAAAATATTCACCGATGGTCAGATGAGAATCTCGAAGACAACAATGATTATTTTTCTCATGGTTTGGCTTTGGAAGTAGGTTTTTGAGTTGGGTACCCGTGTATCTAAAAAGGATTAATGTTGGAACCAACTCTAGAGTAACACTTTAATTGAAACTTTACTGTTATTCCCTGTTTTTTCTTTTGAAAAAAATCTAGATTTTCTAGAAGGTGCAAAGTGTTTTGATTGCTCTTCTTGCTTTTTGCCTTGTCCGTTCAAAAGCCATGTGTTTCAAGCTTTGACACGGCACGAAAAAGATGTCGTCGGTTCGCGAGATAAACAAATTTCCTCGACAGCGGGGCACACGGGGATTTTAGACAAGAATCCACCCGACAACGGAGAAATCTTTTCATTTTTGAACTCTGACACTCGTTTGATTTGATGGTGATTTGAGCTAGACGACTTCTTTTGATTCGTTGATTTGAATTCTCGCATACTGTAGGGAATTAGTGTCTTGACTTTTTTTCATTTCTCCTTAACTAGTTTTAATTCGTTGATTTGTAAATTTGCAATTTGAAAAATTTGCATATCACGCTTTGGATTAGTTGATTGATTATTCTATTCTGCTATTTTGTTGTCAAGTTAGTTGAAGCAATGCATATCAACATTTAGAACTGAGTCACAAATTTGTTAGAGTACGCTGTACGTTGTCTAGCTTGAAACATTGGGGGCTAGACTTGACTAGATTTGTATAATGCTCTCTGAATTGTTTGAATCTCTTTGAAATCTCTTTGAATGTTTCCTAAAACGTGTTCCTTGTCTCTTTCTACCGTAACATTGTCTCTGTTTTTATCCAATCTATCTACTTTTTGCCTGATTTCAAGAAGGTTCACAAGTAGAGTGTGCTCATGTTTTCTAAAAAGTGCTAAACTACCGTAATCTTGCAGTAGAAACTTATTTTCATTTTCCAAAGTCAAAATGAAGTGTAACTATTGCTTTTTTTCTCTATTTTTCTATATTAATCTTTAGATAATTTTGAAAAGCATAGCATATATAGAAAATGAGTAACGGCTCAATGAATGGGGTAAAATGAGTAACAGCTCTCTTTCTTTGTTGTGCTGCTTCCTGAAGTTTCTTTTCTTTCGTCTTCTTTCTTACGTTCTTTCACTAAAGAAAAGCAATTAATTCTGGTAGATTTTTAAAATATCGAAAATATACAGAAAAAAACTGTCCTGGCACGTTGTTCGTCTTTTACTCCTTTGGTTGACCATCTTCTTCCGTTGTTCGTTGTTTTTAAAAATAAATACTTGTTTAAAACTATAAAATTCCAATAAGGATAGAAAAAAAAGAAGTAAAACTTTCAGAAATAAAAAAAGAAAAGTGCAAAAAGAGTGTTTAGAAAAACGCGCTTTTTCGAAAATGACTTTGCTAACGAGCACCTTTTAGAAAACATGATTTGAACGATTTGAGGAAACAGAAGAAGGAACGCATTTGAGAGGAACACATCCTATTCATATTTGAGATTTGAGAGGAACACATGCTATTCACAAGATACCTGTGGCGAATTGCCACTGCTCCGCAGTTAGTCAAAAATTCAATACACAAGTTAAAATTCAAAGTTGATGGATAAACTACCGTAATCAGTCACTAGACGATATTCAGCTGTCCGTTTTTTGTAGCTTGTATACTGAAAAAAACCCGTTATTTAAGCTTTGCTTTTTGAGCGAGTTTGTGGTTCTCCTTTTTTGCTTTTTATCATCCTTTTTTCACATGCAAGTGTTGAATTAATTGTGATAGTGCCAAGTTGCTCCAGTTTGAGCGAAGTTGCCCTAATAGGGGAAAGTTGGATAAATTGTGAGTTTTCAAGAAGGTCACTATTGAACCACACCGAGACACGGTCTCACAAGAAATTATATAGATCAAAACATCAACATATATTTCTTACAATATCAAAAGATTCAAAAAGTAGATAGATTGGATAAAAACAGAGACAAGGTTACGGTAGAAAGAGAAATGGGACACGCTTTAGAAAACGAAGACTTCAAAAGGCTTATAGCCAAATCTGCAAGGCGTTTACACCTTTAAACTTTGAGCTAGAGACTTCTTTTAAGCTTAAATCTTCAAAGGTACCCTAAAGTCGCGAGTATAAGTTCTGCCTTAATTTACATTCTCTTTAATTGCTTTGAATTTCTTTTTGTTGGGTTTTTATACATTTTTATTGTTATATAAACTTTTATTATTGTTCTTGGAGCGCGGGATACTACAGGGTGACAGCCTATCACCATTGCTTATTTGTTATGCGCATGGATACATCCAGACGATAGTTTTGAAGAAGAAGCTTCTCTTTCGACCGTCGACGTGGACTTTGGCCGGATGAAGAGGCCAGGGAGGGATCCATAAGACTGAGCACTGGAGAGGAGCAGGGCGGACGCGCTGAGCCACGCCCGGAGCAACAAATAACAGCATAAAATTGCTATAACCCTCAATAAATTTACTTCTATTATTGTTCTTAAAAAGCAAAAAAAAGTTATGCTGCAGCGGGGTTCGAACCCTCGACACACCGCACCGGAGACAGCCGTCAATTTGCATGCGAAAACCAAACAGAACTTATACTCGCGACTTTAGGGTAGTTAATCCAAAAAATACCCCTTCTTGCACTCTTGCAAACAATGAAAACACTCAATTTCCCTCCCTTACTTTTCTTTCTTTTTCTCACGGAACTCGACGTATTCAATCCACCTAATTTGTTCTCTTTTTCGTTGTGAAACGAGAAAAATCTTCCTTGAATTCTTCTTTCGAAAAAAAAGAACACAAAAAAGGTCCAATTTCTTCGCCCAATAGGGAAATTGACCGAGGAATGGACTGGGAGGAAAAGGGCAAAAAAAGACTCCAAAAATTTGCTCTCACCAAAAATAAACGAAGAGGTTCGTTATTTCGAAAAAAACGAAACGAAGAGCCACACTCAAATTTGTCGATGAGCGCTTTGGAAATGCTTTTTGAACTCCTCCAATTTTTGCTGAACTCCTCCAATTTTTTCTGACCTCCAAAATTTGTTCATCTTTCCCTCCTCAAATTGGATCCTATTTTTTCGTGGACCCAATTTCCCATTTAAAACTTTCCCCTTCTAAAAGTTTAAGCTTATTACTTTTCTCTTTTCATTACATTTGAAATTTTCCATTTTTTTTTACCGAAAAATTGAAACTTGAAACTTTCAATTCTTATGAGGTGATTGATTTTTGAAACTTGAGTTTTGTATGACAAGGCTTAGCGTGAGTTATCGAATTTTATGAGCTTGAGCCGCTTAACTCATCCATTTAGTCAGTTAAGTGTAGAAATGTTACGGGCTTTTGACATTGCTTGAGACAGACCCACTCAGTAGCCAGATCCACGTTGACTGGTTGACTGCCATAAAGCCAGGTCAGGTCAAGCCCAGACCTGTAACTGTAAGCATGCCCAGACTTGTGCTCAGAAATTCCCTTTGAGCCAAGCCTGCACTAAAACAAGCAAGCCAGACAAAGCCAGAACCGGAAAATTGCTTTTAGAATTGACTCTGGCTACGTGATTTGTCATTTCGTACTTTCCTACATAATTTCACTCAAGCATCGATTCAACATTTCGTTTATTACTTCCTGTTCACTAATCAACAATCCACGTTTCCATCAACAATCCACGTTTCCATCCAGAATCCACGCTTCCATCCACAATCCACGTTTCCATCAACAATCCACGTTTCCATCCAGAATCCACGTTTCCATCCAGAATCCACGCTTCCATCAACAATCCACGTTTCCATCCAGAATCCACGCTTCCATCAACAATCCACGTTTCCATCCAGAATCCACGCTTCCATCAACAATCCACGTTTCCATCCAGAATCCACGCTTCCATCAACAATCCACGTTTCCATCCAGAATCCACGTTCCATCAACAATCCACGTTTCCATCCAGAATCCACGCTTCCATCAACAATCCACGTTTCCATCCAGAATCCACGCTTCCATCAACAATCCACGTCTTCCATCAACAATCCACGTTTCCATCCACAATCCACGTTTCCATCCAGAATCCACGTTTCCATCCAGAATCCACGTTTCCATCAACAATGCACGTAACGCATTGTAATATTAGATATAATTGAATATAACCGTCCGAGACTTTTCCTGTTGCTGATTTTAAAATTTCCCGCTTTTTGCTTGGGACCTTATCTCATTAATCTTATCGTTGAACTTTTGGAAATCCGAAAATTGAAAGGATTAGTGTGGAGGTCAGCTGTTCAATATCGGTTGCATTTGTTTCCTCATAGTCATCGAGTTTGAGATGTGAGGCGTCACTCTTTGGTATTGATAACCAGGAAATACTGAAAATCCTTTACACTTGAGATATCTTTTTGTGAGGCGACCAAGGAAAGAAGGAAATAATAGTTAAGTTTAGTTTCCGAGTTGAAACTTCTGCAATCATCCTCCAGCTAGCCTCAATCGAGCTTTGAATAATTTCATTGACTATCAAGCAAACTTGTTGGATTTAAGATTAGATTAAAGAAGAAACTTGGCAAGATTCGAAAATTTAAAAAGCTGTGATCTTATCGTTATCACCTTTGAAAAGTTGATCATAATTTGTATTTCAAAAAAGAAATTCTTGATGCCTTTAAGGATCTTCAATTAAATTAATCTTAACTTAGTTTTTTAAAAATTAGATCTCTTAAAATTAGATCCCAAATTAGTTAGCCTATCACAGTTTATCCCATCCTGAAGTTGAGGTCATTGATTTGTGGTGTTGGATGTACTTTGTTTGACAAGATGGTCTTGATTTCAGATTCAATTATTCTTTTTAAGTGCTATATTTTTTGAAACAATACGTTTTTTTAAATGAACGTCTTTTCTATTGTTTCTCGATGAAAGACCCGTTGTTTCAAAAAAGCTCAAAAAGTGACCTCTTTCCAATAATGAAAATAAGATTTTTCAGTACAAGACTTATAGATTTTTAAAGTTTTTTGATAAAAAAAAGCGTCTAATTCTTTGTTCGGATACTTATGCGAAATAATGAGCACCAGTTTGAGGCTCTGTTTGGGGAAAATCGAGTTGGCAGCCGGATTTTTATGATAATTGAATAGAAATACCAAATCTACATAATTTTGTAGATCAAAACTGAATTTACGGCCTTATAAAATCTTTAAAAACATCAAGAATTCCTTTTTCGAGATTTGATTATTAGTTATTCGACTAAAGGCAAAAGATACCTTCAACCCTTCAACCCATTTTTGGATTATACTCCCATTTTCCCATTTTCCGATATGATTTTTTTGTCTAGTCCTTGTCAAGTCGAACTTTTGCTCATTTTATTGTTTCCAAAGAACTCTTTATCCACCACATTACGTCATTTGCTACCTCATTTGCACCCAATTGCGTCTTTCTTTTGTCACGTTCCCCGTTTGAAACTTTAAAAAAGATTCTCCTGTTTATTTTGCACCTGGTACGTTAACTTGTTTCTAATCTAAAAACAGGAAAACTAACTAGGGAATGTTGTCAAGTCAAACCCAAGTTTCCACATGAGCCCTGGCCGATTTGATAGAGTTTTCATCGGGGATCCTGAATCTGCTTTTAGTTTTTTTCCGGAAAGCTTCTGTAACGCAAGATATTTAGCATACAAAATTTGTTTTTTTGATATACAAACTTTTCTCATCATTTTTTTAAATGTGCTCTGATGGCCTAGTGGCTAGTGTGGCCGCGTCTCGAAACTTTTTGCCCCTGGTTCGAATCCCATCAATGAACTGGGAAATGGCTCATCTCCGAGTACTCCAGAAAACCCAAGCCGACACCGGGAATCGAACCTAGCATCTTCGCCTTGTAGCTTAGTAATTTACTAGTCGGCTACCAATCAACTTTCAGCATTTCAGCTTAACTTCACCTTATGAAAGCCCCAAAAAAAAGTTTCGACTCTATTTTCAGCATTTATACTAGACCTGCTTAAAGAGTCTGGGGCAAAAGTTTCAGACAGTCTGCCTTGCTCTTCGATTTTTTTTACTGCCCAAAGCTCCTTCGAGCATGAAACCCAGTTCCTTCGTAAACCCTTATTTTAGGCTTCATTTTGATACTAAACATGGCTAGGTTCTATTTTGCCATTCTTTAGATTACGATCATTTTAGATAAAAATTTTTTCCGGACTTGTTAAGCTTGTCGATTCCGAAAGATTGATTGAAATCTAAAGAATGGCAAAACAGAATCTAGCCATTTTTAATATCAAAATGAAGCCTAGAATAAGGGCTTGCGGGGAAACTGGGTTTCATGCTCGAAGGAGCTTTGGGCAGTAAAAAATCGAAGAGCAAGGCAGACTGTCTGAAAATTTTGCCCGGATTTTTCCCTCGTTAAGCAGGTCTAATTTATACGCAAACTTTATCTAAAGTACTATATCATTCTCTACAAAGCAAGCCCACAATTTGCCCATTTTTAAAACACATCCTTTTTTCCGGGTACTCTGCGTTTTTGGTGCCACCGGGAATGAGTAAAGCGGGAAAGGGGATTGGGGGAAAATGTCCGCCTTTCAGAAAGTTACCATACAATTTTGCTCACCAAACCAGGAATTCAAAGCAAACTTTTCCATTTTTGAAAGCCCCAAAGCCCAAAACTATGACCTAAACCCGGAACTATCATTTCTCTAAGAAAAAAAAAATGTTTGCGGGGTATATAATACGAAAAATTGTCGCCAAAAAAAAAATATCTTTTCTTGAAACTTCCTCATTTGAGGGTAATATCCTAGACTTTCCTAGACTAGGGAAAACGGGAAAACGGGAAAACTTTTGGGTCTCTTTTTTTCAATTTCCCAAAAATATTCGAGGTCTCTGGTGCTTGGAAGAGACGGAAATTTCATTCAGAATGCGGTAAAAATGGGGAAATTTTATGAAGATCCGTGAGTTGCGAGAAGTTTATCTTCAAGCGGGCAATTGAGTTTCATTTTTCACTCAGTACTTTAGCGGATCGAACATTTATGTGGTGATCATTTGGACGGCTCAATTTTCCCCTTTTTATGAGTCTAGAGCAAGCAAGTCTAGAGAGATCAAGCCAAAAAACAACTTTATTTTTTGATCTCTTGAGAAATTTGAGTGTATCCATTTGAATAGCGAAAAGCTAGTGTAGAATGTTCTTTTTTTGATTAGAATTGTTTGATTGTGCTTTATGAGAGTTGAAAGATGCAGTTGTGGCGAATAGCCACTAAAAGTTATCTAACTCTGACAGCCTAAAAATTGGAAAAATATTGAGGAAATCGGTGCGCCTTCATTTTATTTCGCGCCCCAAATCATTTATTGTTTTGTAGCTTGTTAGCTGAGTATCTTGTGTTAAAGCCTATATAAGGCAACTGTTGTTCATTTGTTTGTTGTTATCTTTCATTTTTCTTTCTGCTTTCCTCTCATCGTGTGAAAGTTGTGTCCTAATTAGGACGAAATTGTTTCTGTTTTTATCGTCACTTTTAATTCAATTGTCGATCTTGTGTGAAAGTTGCTCAAGTGAGAGCCCAAAGATTCCGAGTCAATCGGCTATTGAATAAAGTGTTTTTAATTCAAGTGAGATCAGATATCTCAAACAAGAAATAACGTGTCTTGAGTGAAGAGTACCAAGCACGCAAAGAATATTTCTTTACAGCAGTTTAGCCAAAGAAAAATCTCAGTTTTCTCTTTTTGAAACGCTATAACTTTGCCTCAAAAACTTTCACAAACGGCTAGAATCATTTGTTCACGAATCATCTGTTCATTGTTTGTTGCTTGTTTCTAAAATGTTACAACAAAGCTCCAAGAAAAATGTTGAGACAAAAAAGGAATCACTTTGAAAATTTTTGTCTCAAACAAAAGAAAATAACTTTCACAAGGCCAAAATGAGAGAAAATAGTTCAAATGGGAAAAAGAAGTCCTTTTTTTAAAGCCCGACATTGTTTAGAGTATGGTATTTCTGGTGTCTTATTACACTGTGGCATCTTTTTGGTGAATCATCATCAGTTATACCAATTTGTTACATTGTTCTCAAAATCTCTTTATCCTCTTTTTTTCTCTGATACTTTTAAATTCGAAAAGCAAACAGCTTATTCTGAAAGCTAATTCTAAAACATTGTAAACACAACTTATTTGTGAGAATTTTTCGGGTGAAAAGCCTCGTGATAGGATTTTCTGTGAATTCTTTCAAAAGCTCAGTTCTAGAACAATTTCTAGAACACTTTAGTCGGCAATGAGGAACAGATGAAACGTGGGAAAGTTTCTTGTCACAACAATTCTCAAGAGTGACCCAATGAGAGCTATAAGAGAAAAGCTTTGAAGCTAATTGCATAAATTTAAGTCTTAACAATTTGAGTTTGAAACAGAAGCAGCTATCGAGATGGTGAAATAGAAAAATCTAGTTCAACTAATCTAACGTTTCCTTCTATTGACTACTAACGTCTTCCAAAAGACGCCTACCGTTCTCTAAATGTTTTAAATGTTTTCCGCCTAACTTTTCTAACAAGAAAAAGCTGCAGAAAAAGCTTTCGTAAGCCAAACTTTGGGCTACTCATTGACTACTCTCAATCGACTTAGGCAATCCCAAGTAGAGTGTGTTCCTTGCAGACAACGCGTTTTCGAAAAAGTGCGCGCCAAGGATAAGCTACCGTAACCCTATGCTTTGCATCAGCAAGTTTTTCAAAATGCAAATGTACATTAAAATCTTGCACTCTTTTTTTTCTACTACTCTTTCTTTAACTCTATAACTCTTTCCTTAACTCTATAACTCTTTCCTTAACTCTATTACTCTTTCCTTAACTCTATTACTCTTTCCTTAACTCTATTACTCTTTCCTTAACTCTATTACTCTTTCCTTAACTCTATAACTCTTTCCTTAACTCTATTACTCTTTCCTTAACTCTATAACTCTTTCCTTAACTCTATTACTCTTTCCTTAACTCTATTACTCTTTCCTTAACTCTATTACTCTTTCGCTAAAACTTAAAAATTTTAAAATGCTATTTAAAATTAAAGAAAACATTTAAAACGGGAAAAGTTAATAAACACTATTAAAAAATGATATTATTTACGAATTTACCAGGCCTATTGTCTACATTTGCACTAGAACCATTCCAAAAAAAAATTGCACGCCCTAAAAAACCTAAATCCTTAAATAAAACTATTCATTACTATATTTTAAGAAAAGTTTGCAAATTTTTTTCGCGCGACCTTTATAGCTTTGCCTAAAAAGCGCACCTTTTATTGGGTTGATGCATAATTATCCGGACTTCTTTTTGCGTGCTTGTATCTTTTTTGTTTTGAAAGCTTTTTGTCTATTTCTTTTTTTAAAAATATTCGTTATTCTTTAGTGAACAAAATGCGTGTCGACAATCATATCCATCTTCGCCATATCATGCTCTACCACTTCGAAAAGGGATGGTCTGCCGCAGAGTCGTTTCGCGATCTCAAAGAACTTTTTGGTCAAGGAACAATTGGACTTGAAACGGACTTGAAACGATCGAACCATTCATAAACTGTTGCACGTCCAATTGTTCCTTGACCAAAAAGTTCTTTGAGATCGCGAAACGACTCTGCGGCAGACCATCCCTTTTCGAAGTGGTAGAGCATGATATGGCGAAGATGGATATGATTGTCGACACGCATTTTGTTCACTAAAGAATAACGAATATTTAAAAAAAAGAAATAGACAAAAAGCTTTCAAAACAAAAAAGATACAAGCACGCAAAAAGAAGTCCGGATAATTATGCATCAACCCAATAGAAAACGCGTTCTCGGAAGTCTTGTCGGATCAATTGTCTGACAATAAAAGTTGTCAATGAAAATTTGTCTGACAAATTGTCTGTCAACAAGGAGCACACTCTAATCCCAAGCTAAAGGGTTATTTTGTAGTTTTTAAGTGACACATTCAAAGCAGAAAATATTCAGCTAAAAAAAAACTACAATCAAATGAGATTAATTGCTCATTTTCTCCTATCAACTTTAATTTAAAACCCCCCATTCTCGAATTGATATGTTTAGATTTCATTTGAAATTAGAATCTCATTCATTTTCCGATTCATTCATTCATTCTTTCATTCATTCTTTTACAAGTTCCGTGATTGAATTTTTAAATCATTCAGATTTCTCGGAAACTTTCGACTTCTAAAAATCTCTGGACTTAGTTTATCGTAAAAAAATTGAAAGACTGAAATTTTCATTACTTTCTTAGACTCATAAATTTTGAAACACCATCATTTGAACTCTGCTATTTCAATGATTTTGCCGTAAAAAAAGAATGTTTCAAATAACTGAAAATCACTAAAAAAAACGTTATTTTTCTGGATTTAGCTGATAAAATGGATCATTTTTGATGAAATTTCAAGAAAATAGCTCATTTTGCCGAATGACGACTATTGAGCGAATCAAAAGAATGATATTTGTGCAAGAATCTTTTCAATTCACTCATTGTTTTGATGAGAAATTGCAGAGAGAATTGAATTCTTGATTGGAGAAAAAAAATAAAGAATTACAAATTGAAATTGAGATTGAAATTGAGATTGAAATTGAAATTGAAATAATAAGAGATGAAATCTTTGTGCTATTTAAACAGGGTAAACATGATCGCCATTTTCTCGATTCTCGACTCTTTTCTCATCAAATCCACCGAATAGCTAATGAAATTGGGGCTCTAAAATAGTTGAGTTTCAGAGAAAAATAGAGAAATTAAACTTTAAATCAAATTTAGAGGCGGTAATTTTTTGAAACTTTATTTTTTTCGTTATTTATCCATTTTCGTTATTTATCCATTTATCAAATTGTTTATTTTATTTGTTAAATTGAAAATTTAACCTGAATTTTCGATTGTTCATTGATGGGTTGGTGGTGGTGTTCATTGATGGGTTGGTGGTGGTGTTCATTGATGGGTTGGAGCAATATATTGGGGTGTTCATTGATGGGTTGGAGCAATTTATTGGGTTCGTGGAAAAGTCCTCTCGGATTTTTTGGGGAGAGTACCTTAAATTTGTTCAATTTTAATCCAATAAAACGTCAAAATTAGACAAATTTACTACTGGGGTAATCTGCTAAAGTCTCGTCACCCATTTAACCCCCTTTACACTCACCTCAGCCACACATCGTGCATTCACACAAACTCCTCGATAACAAGCTCGTTCACCTGACAATATTACATTGATACAAATTCAAATTCAAATTCCCTTTACCATTCACATATCCTGCACAATTCCCACCGATTTTCATCCTTGACATCCTTGACGATTCAAGAAGGACCGCGAGAACGATCGCAAAAGAGAAAACTGAAAATGAAAGAATTTTTGACAAAACATTCATCTGCTCATTCTTTTAAGCACTACTCTCCCAAAAAATCCGAAAGGACTTTTCCACCAACCCAATAGAAGAGTTTCAAAGAGAATTTGCCTTTTAAATCGAATCTAATCAGCTCATTCATTTGATGAAACTCGTACTTTGTGCTTAAGTAAACATACCATTTATGGTGTATCGAATTCCTTTATTTTTCAACATCAAATAGTTACCAACAAAAGGGGAATCTGTGCTCCAGAAAGATTGTCAAACATTTGATACACGACCCGCGCCTTTTGCCATTGACAATCCAACTTTGAGCTCAAATATCCTTGTGCTGGGGTGTTCAATTTAAATAGTTTTTGCAGCAATCGACAGAGAAAGACTGGCGCAATATCAGACTTAAAATGACCACACCAAGGGCTCAAGGCCAATAAAAGAGGGCGCCTTACGGCCCCCTCTTTGCCATTGGCAATCCAACTTTGAGCTCAAATTTCTTGATGTTGGGTTGTTCAATTTATAAATTATTGATATTATTAGATTTTCCAAGTCTTTCTCTGTCGATTGGTGCAAAACTATTTAAATTGAACACCCCAGCACAAAGATATTTGAGCTCAAAGTTGGATTGTCAATGGCAAAGAGGGTGGGCCGCGTATAAAAGGTTCGTCGCCCCGCCCCTTTTGCCATTGGCAATCCAACTTTGAGCTCAAATTTCTTGGTGTTAGGTTGTTCAATTTAATAAAGTCTTGATATTATTAGATTCGCCAAGTCTTTCTCTGTCGATTGGTACCAAGATATTTGAGCTTAAAGTTTGGTTTCCAGTGGGAAAATGGGTGGGGCGCGTTTCAAATGTCCGATAAACTACCAGAAAGGGGATCTTTATGTTGAGGGCACACACATTTAGCCCCTTTTTGTTTTTCTCCCATCGAACAACTACCCCTGTTTTGATTTCTGATGTTTTTTGATGTCAAGAAGTTCGAGTGAGTAAAATGATCTCATCGTTATTTCATCCAGAAAAGAAAGAGTAAACTCAAATTTCATCTAATTAGCCAAAACGATCGTTGATTCGAAAAGAAAAGAAAAGAAAAGAAAAGAAAAGGAAAGAAAAGGAAAAGGAGAAGGAAAGAAAAGGAAAAGAAAAAGGAAAGCTTTAACTTTCAAAGATCACTTTGATCTCACCAATTTGCATATATGAATTTTTCTATTTATCTTGCAAGTTTTTCATGTAAGAAATAAGATATTCAGTTAATGAGCTGTATGATTGATCAAAGCAAAGATTGGAGTCATTTTTGAGACCTTTTTGGGGAGTAGGCTAATTTCCGCCATTTTATTTGCGCAACTGGGTCTTTTGCGCGACTCGCCATAACTTTGTTCTAAGTTGACCCATCTTTATAATTTTGGTTTCATTTTGTTGCACTTATTGAGATCTATAAAATAACACCAAAATCATAAAAATTGACCGACTTAGAAGAAAGTTATGGCGATTTGCGCAAAAGACCCAGTTGCACCAAAAAAATTGGCGGAAGTTAGCCTACCTCCTTTTTGGAGACGATTTCATTTGCCATTTCATTTACCATTTCATTTACCATTTCATTTACCATTTCATTTGCCATTTCATTTTATTTTTCTTTATTTTATTTATTTATATCATTTTATTTGATATTTTCTTATTTTCTTTGCAAATTTTCATAAATCCGTTTTTTTGAATTTAAATTTTTAAAAAAATTACTTTAGATACATTTTCATATCCATTTTTCAAAGTTTTCAGCTAATTTTGGAGAATTTTTCATTTGAATCTCTTCCTCTCAATCAATCTAATTGAAAATGATCACCAAAATGATTGCATCCAAATGTTCCATCAACAAATTTCGAATGAAAATCCCCAAATCTCTTTCAAAAACTCTTTATCCGAACGGGTCCACAAATCCTATCGTTTTTTTTTTTGTTACAAAAGTGACGCATAAACCATGATTTTTCTTGAGTTTTCCTTTTCATAAAACGATTTTTTTCCCCCACACACAAAAGGGGGAAATCTGCAAATCTGAAAATCTGTGTAGTTGAATGAACCAATATGTTTCTCGTTGATCCGTTTATTCACAAATATAGATGATTCGTAATCTTTTCCCATCTTTTATCTTTTAAAAGTCTGTGTCTTTATTTTAAAAGTCTGTGTTTCAATGCATTGAAACACAGACTTTTAAAAGATTTGAAAAAAGACACATTGCAATGTGTCTTTTAAGAGCAATAACCTCTTTTTCTTTCTAAAATTCTATCAAATTTTATTTTTAAAAAGAAACTATCGTAAACTTGCTCTTGAAAATATTTCTATATTCTTCTTCAGCTAACTATCGTAATCTCAATTAGTTTTCATTTAATCAGCTTAATTTTGGGGATAGGCTACTTTGCGCCAAATTTTTGCGTTTTAGTTTACTCGATTGGTTTGAAACGATGAAAACAGATCCCGTTTCGGTTCAAAAGCGAACCGAATCGATAGATTTTCAATCGGTTGCCATGCTCGCAGATTTAGTTTTTTTTGCATTTAGATTTAGGTCCAAATTTTCGCATTTGCGTCATTTGCGCGACTGGGTCTTTTGCGCAACTCGCCATAACTTTCTTCTAAGTCGGTCAATCTTTATGATTTTGGTGTCATTTTGTTACACTTATTGAGAAGTACAAAATGAAACCAAAATTATAAAGATTGGCCCACTTAGAACAAAGTTATGGCGAGTTGCGCAAAAGACCCAGTTGCGCAAATGACCCTTTTGCGCAAATAAAATGGCGGAAATTAGCCTACCCCTAATTTTGACCACATTCAATAAGGGATTTATAAAACTCAACGAAAATTGAGCTAATCAAATGAAAACTCGTGATAGTAATACAGTTTTTTTTTAGAATTCACTCGAGTTAAAAAGCTTTTAAAAGCTTTTAAAAAGAAGATAGATAAGTGAGTAAAATTTATGGCTTTTAAAGTTTATTGTTGGCTAAGTTTGGCTGGGTTTTATTTCTAGATTCTTATTTTGTTTTTTTTTGGCTTGTTTTTAAAATTCTGAATAGTCTTTTTCTAGGGAAATCTTAAAAAAGAGGAAAAGATGTCTGAAATAACGCGACTCGAAGAAGAAATGGGATGCGAGACGAAGAATGTTGGCTATGATTTCGTGAGGTTTCTTTTCTTTTCTTTTCTTTTCAGAATTTATTTCAAAAAAGAAAATGAATCTATCGTCAATCCAAAAGATTTCATTTTGATTGATTTGATTGACAGAATTGATTTCCTGTTCATCAAATTTGAAAAAATATATATATATGCTTTATTCAGTTGAATAGCGACAAAACAAAATCACAATAAATACCCGGGACACCACTCAAAACACACCCAAAAGATAAATAGATACCTCAAGAAAGAATCACAGAGCAGTCAAATCAATTGCCGAAATTGCGGCTTTAAATCTAGCCAAGGTGGAAATATCACGAACATCAGGGGGTAAAATGTTCCAGAATTTAATAACTCGATTAAAAAGAAACTCCTGGGGGCTTTTAGAGGAAACGGAAGGTTGGCGTATGAGAAAAGGTCCTCTTCTGAAGGCCCTGGAGGCCCTGGAGGCTCTGGAGGCCCTGGAAAAGGCCCCCGTAGAGAGCCGAATTCAAAGAGACCAGAAAAAGGGGGTCGGGATGAATGCCTTTAACAATTTTAAAGCATTCCACTAAATCGATGATAAGGCGGCGTTGGTGTAACATTTCAAGACCAAAGAGTTGCAATCTATCAGAATAAGTAAAGGAGGAGAATTTGTGAAAATTAATTTTATAAAGAGCAATTCTGGTGAAGTGCCTCTGAACACAAAAACGATAATTTTTTTTCCAGATTTGCCCTCATCGTCTATGTCGGCACTCCGATCGCCTTTTTGGGAATCTTTTGCAATTTTATTTTACTTGTAAGTTGAAGAAATTTGTATGAAAATTAAATTGAAAGCAAATCTAAAAATTAGGATAACTGAAAAGATTGTCTGGGACTGGTAACTGGGAAGAAGAGGACTGGTAACTGGGAAGAAGAGGACTGGTAACTGGGAAGAAGAGGACTGGTAACTGGGAAGAAGAGGACTGGTAACTGGGAAGAAGAGGACTGGTAACTGGGAAGAAGAGGACTGGTAACTGGGAAGAAGAGGACTGGTAACTGGGAAGAAGAGGACTGGTAACTGGGAGAAGAGGACTGGTAACTGGGAAGAAGAGGACTGGTAACTGGGAAGAAGAGGACTGGTAACTGGGAAGAAGAGGACTGGTAACTGGGAAGAAGAGGACTGGTAACTTTCCAGGGTAACTGGGAAGAAGAGGACTGGTAACTGGGAAGAAGAGGACTGGTAACTTTCCAGGGTAACTGGGAAGAAGAGGACTGGTAACTTTCCAGGGTAACTGGGAAGAAGAGGACTGGTAACTGGGAAGAAGAGGACTGGTAACTTTCCAGGGTAACTGGGAAGAAGAGGACTGGTAACTGGGAAGAAGAGGGACTGGTAACTTTCCAGGGTAACTGGGAAGAAGAGGACTGGTAACTGGGAAGAAGAGGACTGGTAACTTTCCAGGGTAACTGGGAAGAAGAGGACTGGTAACTTTCCAGGGTAACTGGGAAGAAGAGGACTGGTAACTGGGAAGAAGAGGACTGGTAACTTTCCAGGGTAACTGGGAAGAAGAGGACTGGTAACTTTCCAGGGTAACTGGGAAGAAGAGGACTGGTAACTGGGAAGAAGAGGACTGGTAACTTTCCAGGGTAACTGGGAAGAAGAGGACTGGTAACTTTCCAGGGTAACTGGGAAGAAGAGGACTGGTAACTTTCCAGGGTAACTGGGAAGAAGAGGACTGGAACTGGGAAGAAGAGGACTGGTAACTTTCCAGGGTAACTGGGAAGAAGAGGACTGGTAACTTTCCAGGGTAACTGGGAAGAAGAGGACTGGTAACTGGGAAGAAGAGGACTGGTAACTTTCCAGGGTAACTGGGAAGAAGAGGACTGGTAACTTTCCAGGGTAACTGGGAAGAAGAGGACTGGTAACTTTCCAGGGTAACTGGGAAGAAGAGGACTGGTAACTTTCCAGGGTAACTGGGAAGAAGAGGACTGGTAACTGGGAAGAAGAGGACTGGTAACTGGGAAGAAGAGGACTGGTAACTGGGAAGAAGAGGACTGGTAACTTTCCAGGGTAACTGGGAAGAAGAGGACTGGTAACTGGGAAGAAGAGGACTGGTAACTTTCCAGGGTAACTGGGAAGAAGAGGACTGGTAACTTTCCAGGGTAACTGGGAAGAAGAGGACTGGTAACTGGGAAGAAGAGGACTGGTAACTTTCCAGGGTAACTGGGAAGAAGATAAACTTTTGTCACCCTGTCAGACTTCATTACTCGACACTCACTCGACTTAAGAAGCTTTTAAAAAGGAGATAGAGAAGTCAGTACAATTGGTGACTTTTAAGGTATATTGTTGGCTAAGTTTGGCTGTGAACTTCACGAAATTTTATCAAATTTCTCCTTCTTCGAAGTCTTTTTTAATGTTAAAAATGTTTGAATAAGGCTAAATAGTTATTTATAATATATAAAAGTAATGAAAGTATTTATACCTATTTATACCTTTTTTCTTGTTAACCTTTTGGTAATATGTTGAAAATGTTGAAAATATTTGAAATGTTCAGCGTCTTTTCTCGAAAACTCGCTCAAGACGATCACCCACTTTGTATTTGTTAACATTGGCAATTCTCGATTTTCTCATCGACCTTCTCTACATTCCTTTTTTCACAGGTGAATTGAATTGTAATAAAATGAAAGAAATAAGAAATAGATCTTGATATTGAAATAGATAATAAGATTCGTATAAGTGGAGGTTTGTATAAGTTGTAACTTTTTAAAAACTTTAAATTCTTTACGATTGCTTTTTTTTTGTAAAACTTGGCAAATTAAGCACATTGAAACCCATTGAAATCCTTAAAATTTGCTGTTTTTAAAAATTAAGCATTAGTTCAAGAAAATTGAAGAAAATTGAAGAAAATAAACGAAGAAAATGAACCAAATGAATCTTTAACCAAAATTCATTTCTAGTTGACGCATTGGCGATTTACGGGGAGAACGAGTTCTTGCACGAGCTCTGGCATCAATACGCAATGCTGCTGTATGGAACGGCGAGAATGGGTGAGTTTTGAGGAAAAAATGTTTGCATTTTTGGAATTAAAAACATAAAGTAATTGTAATCTTCCCCTCGAGCAGAATTTTAATCAAATTTTTTTCTTTATCTTTTGATTTGTTGCAAAGAATCTTACTAGGTTTACCGTATTTTCTCTAATAGTAGTGCACCCGGGTGAGCCGAGTTGGTGACTATTTTACAGTTTAAAATCTTTCACAGAAGCTCAACACTCAAATCCCCTACTAGATCTCATCATCAGCTACATTTTTCGACCCCACATCGTTAGGTTCTGATAAGCGGTTCTCGAGATTTCGAGGAATTTAGGCGACGCTCAGGGTGCACTAATATTAAAGAAAATATTAGAGGAAAGTATTTACATTGAAATATGATAATATTTAAAGGAAAATTGGATATGAAATTAATCGTGAAGTCAGTTAAAACTTCAAATCTTTCACACAAACACTTTTTGTTCAAGTTAAATGAAAAAGTTAAGTTTTAAAAGAAATAAAACTACTCTATTAACTGAAAAAAATGAGCTCTTTTAGCTGAAATCTGCGCATTTTCATGTTTATTTATTTTCTATATAGTATAAATTTATCAACAAATGAAATAAAGTGATTCTTTTTTTGAAAAGATGTTCTTCAAAAGCCAAGAAAACCAAGAAGAGCAAGAATTTCGACTATTTTAACTGAATCTTTTTTTCACAATGTAAAATATTAATAAATATATCAAGGCTTAATCAACAAAATGCCCGGATTTCAGGCAGGAACCAAAAATGTTAATAAAACAAAAAAAAACCTTGCCTAGAGACTAGTTATTTCAAAATTTCTAGTGCAATTCGCGGCCACGTATGTCGTTCTGTGCGCGACGATCGAGCGTTTCATTGTCGTCGCCGGGATTCACTCGTTGGATTTCCTCGTTAAGTAAGAGATTTACTAATAGATTTAAATCAAAAAGAACTTACCGTAAATACTGTAATAGTACCGCAGCCCCCTCGTACAGTCGTACAGTAAAAGCTTTTTAGTATTTCATTTTTTTTCAAAGCGCCCGTACTTTCAAAAAAATGTCTTTGGTATCAAAAAATAGCTGAAATTCAGGGCTATTTTTTGATACCAAAAGCGCGCATTGTAGCATAAACCAGTGTCGAGAAAAACTAGTTCAAAGCTAGACTACACAACACTCCGCACCGTCATTATGGGGGTGGGGTACTATTACAGTATTTATGGTAGTTTTAATCACATTCAAAAGTTTCAAAAGCACAAACTCAAGAATTAAGCTACAAATCTAAAAGTGACTGACTCTTTGATTCCTGGCTTGATTCTTGAGTCACTGATCAGTCAGTCAGTCAGTCAGTCAGTCAGTCAGTTTACTAATGTTCGCTCCCGGTGAGACAAACGACCTTTACAATGCGTTAAATCGTTAAATCGTTTGCTCTTCATAAAGATATTTAGTTATCCATTTACATTTCCTCAATTTTTTTTAGCGAATTCGGTCGTTACTGCACGATCGGCGTCGTTCTTTTCGGCGTATTCATCCTCCGAATGCCAGCTTTTTTCGAGTACCGAATCAAATATTTGCCTGATTGTCCGGCTTTTCAGGTGGGATTCAATTCGAAATATCAAAAAAACTTTTATAAGGAACTTTTGAAACATTGCCTTCACACATTTTTGCTTATTAACGTCTAAATTGATAAATATTAAGTTTCTCTGAAAAAGTTGAGCAAATTGAAACCTTGCTTTTACACAAAAACTTGCTCTTTTACAGAACTATGAATTCGTGGCGCTGTTGCAAGGCTGGGAACAGTATAATATCTACAATTTCTACGTGATGACTGTCCTACAGATATTCGTCCCGTTTGCTCTGCTTTTGTTGCTGAATGTCTCGATTGTGGCTGTGACAAAGAGGTTGAACTTTCGATTAATAAAGTAAAGTAAGAAATGGTAAAGGAAGATTTGTAGAGAGGGGATTAAGCCTTTGTTCTTTTGGTTGGAACTGGGAAGCCAAAAAGGATTACTCAACAATTTCAAAAAAGAGAATTTAGCGGTGGCGGGGCTCGAACCCGCGAATTCAGGGTTACCAGGCGAACACTCTACCAATGAGCCACAGCGATAGGTTTTTGATTGCCGTCAGGATGGGCTCTTACCCCTTATTACTCAACAATTTCAAAAACAAAATTGAACGGCGGCGGGGCTCGAACCCGCACCCTCCCGGGTTATTAGGCGAACACTCTACCAATGAGCTACACCAACAGGTTCTCCATTGCCGGATGCATGGAGACTTATGTCTTACTTAATGCCAAACTCGACGATTACCTAAAATTCTTCCTCCTTATTTAAAAAAATAGGGAAACTAAGTAGGCTAAAATTTCTCTAAAGCTAGATACTTTGAAACTTGTACTTTAAAATCAAGCTTAGAAACTCGAGTAAAGTATTAGATTGACAGTAAAAAAGACATTGAACATCGTAAATTTACATAAAACTTGTCTCCCTACTCAAAAACGTCAAAATTCAATCTTTGTTAGCTTTAAAATTGAAATTGAATTGAAAACTTTTGCAGAAAGCTCCGACATATCCACTGGGCGGCCACCACTTTCATCGATATGCCAAAGATTAGCGAATTGATAAGAAAAGGTTTGAAAGAAAATCAAAGAAGAACAATTAATTGTATAGAATTTTTAATTTTTAATAAAATTAAGTGAAAACTTTAAAAAATTAATAGAAATACAAAGAGAAAAAAATCGCGTATTACTCAAGAATTTCGCGAAATAATTCCCTTCACTTTGAAACATACAAATTTCATTTGCTCGAATTTTTGAAATACCCGGTTTATTCTGATTAGAATCTAGATTAATAATAAATAATAATACTTTATTCAAACGATAAAGTGAAAGAAATCATAGAGAAATGCACAGTGATACTTAATCATACAGGGGCCCAGAAAGGGGAAGGGTCTGGGTCGACCCCGTCCGATCTGCCAAGTTGAGCAACGTCGGCGCGGGTTAGTCGTGGGTTCGACTCCCATGGGTTCCCCTCCGAGCGCCCCAGCCCGGCCATCGGAGTATCATCGGCTACGACAACTACACTTCTGCCTCAGTAAATGTGGAAGCGGGTTGTGATCTGCGCTAAGTGCGAAGACAGATCAAATCATTATTTTTATTTTTACTTAATCATACAATACATACTGAAATCAATAAGCCAATTACTTACGGCAAAGAGCCACTAGATCTAAAGCATCGATACGTTTCTTGAATATGAAAAGCGACTGAATTTCTCGTATGTCGTTTGGGAGCAAGTTCCATAATCTAGCGGCTCTAACGGGAAATGAATTTGATAAAGAGGCATTGGAAGCAAAGGGAATTTGCAAAAGGAATGAGCCACTTCTGGGCCCTGACCGCGGTTTAAATTTGAAAAAGTCTATAAACAAAGGGCTAATCTGTTTACAACGGAGGATTTTGAAAGTTTCGACTAAATTGTAAAATTGTAAGAATATAGATTGTAAAAGAATTTTTTTAAAAATCAAAGAATTAGAATCGATTTCCTCGGCGAAAAAGCGACGCGATGAGCTAAAATACGCAACGTGGACAATGGTTTCGATCGTGACATCGTACCTCTGTTGCTCGGCTTTCTCATTGTTCATCTCGGTGAGTATTTCTAAAGATTTGAAATGCGAAAAACTTTTACTTTCACTTAAACAATAGGAAATTCAGATTTGAGAGGCACGAAAAAGTTTTGAATAGCTGAATTGATTGAATAGTTGAATAGAAAAGCCTAGTGATAAGCCTTAATAAGCCTAGTGATTGAATATTTTGAAAGTAGCCTTAAAACGGTAAAATCTTAACCTTATCATCACTCTAAAGTATTTTATATGTTATTTTATAAAAGTAAAAGCATTCTAAAATAAGATAAAAGATTGGAAAGTATTCGATTGAAAAGAAATTGTCAACGAAAACTTTTGCTGAAGACTTTTCTTTATGCACAATGATCTGAATCCGTTCATAGACGGACAATGAGATAAACAATATTTCTAAATGCTTGAAGTTCAGCAAAAGAAAGTCCCCACCGAAAGATTTCTTTCATTCAGATCATGGAGAACTATTTCGAGGATAACTCGTTAATGAAAAACGAGGATGGATCGAGGTAAGCAAAGGAAAAAAAGAGGCAAAAATCAATTTTTCAAAGTACCCTAAAATTCCATAGATAAGAGCGGTTTTCGCTAAAAAATAGAAAAATGGATGGCAAACGAAGCCAATGCAAATTATACAAAAAGCGGGATCAGAAAAAGAATGAGCTACCAAGAAGCAGCATTTTTGGTCAGCGAAAGTTTTTTTTTTCTATCTCTTCTGACACTATCATACACAGCTTTGAAAAAGCATTTTGTGATGTTGAAAATCTGTGTGATTGTGTGATGTTGAAAATGTTGATGTGCATGATGTTGGTGACGTGAGTGTGTCTAGGGATTTGATGCAACTGAAAGAAAAAGTTGAATGCATAATTATTAAAATCAAAAATACATTTTTAGTGCGACGAAAAAAACACTGAATCCTGGAAGACCTATAGGGCGACTGACGGAAACGTCTGCTGGTGTACCTAAAAAGAACATTTAATAATTATAATAATGATTTGATCTGTCTTCGCACTTAGCGCAGATCACAACCCGCTTCCACATTTACTGAGGCAGAAGTGTAGTTGTCGTAGCCGATGATACTCCGATGGCCGGGCTGGGGCGCTCGGAGGGGAACCCATGGGAGTCGAACCCACGACTAACCCGCGCCGACGTTGCTCAACTTGGCAGATCGGACGGGGTCGACCACAGACCCTTCCCTTTCTGGGCCCCACATTTAATAATTTAAATTTAAAAAGAACAAAATCATACGATTGATTTGAAACGATTTTTCCTGTATGGATATAAACGATGATGAACGATAGAAACGATAGAAATTGAAAATATTCGTTAAATTATTGTTACTTTTGTTGTTGTTGTTGTTGTTGTTTTTTCGTTTTATAATAAATTAAAATATTTTAAAAAATTTTTGCAAAAATTAAACCGCTCTTATCTATATGGAATTTTAGGGTACTCAGCTATGAAAACAATTTCACAAAATGAAATGATTTCCCTATAACAAATCGAGAAAAGAATAGATAAACTACGAAATTTCTAAACGTTTTCAAAATGAAATCTCGATATTTCCACCTTTCAACATGAAACCACGAAATTTTCACCTTTTCAGTACCGTTTTCTACACGCTCACCTCGGATGTGTGCTCAATTTTGGTGGCTCTAAACTCGTTGCTTCGCATTTTCATCTATATGCTCTGTTCGCCATCGATTCGACACGAATTGATAAAAGTGAGTATGAGCAAAAATTCTCCCAAAAAAAGTAAACAAGATTTTGAATCGGTTACCATGCTCGCAGATTTAGGTTTATAAATTGGCTGACCTTGGCTTTAAATTGGCTGACCTTGGCTTTAAATTGGCTGAATTATCAAGCAGAAGCAAATTTCATTCAAAATAGTGTAAATCGAAGGGTTGGTGTTGAGAAAAACACGAAAAAAAAGCCTTAAATTATCAAAAAGGATCGACAGATCTTTTCGTTACAAGTCGGCTCGATTGGTTTGAAACGATGAAAACAGATCCCGTTTCGGTTTAATCGATAGATTTTCAATCGGTTACCATGCTCGCAGATTTAGGTTTATAAATTGGCTGACCTTGGCTTTAAATTGGCTGAATTATCAAGCAGAAAATTTTATGTTTCAAATCTCAACTTTTTTTGTAATTGTCTAAAATATTCATAATAATAATAATGTAAACAAACAAAAGAAAACAAAAAAAAAAGAGAAGCTTTAACCAATAAACATCAATTAAATGTTTATTTTACACAATTACAAAAAAAGTTTAAATTTGAAGCCGTAAATCTTGAAACATAAAATTTTCTGCTTGGCTTGGCTGAATTCAGCCAATTTAAAGCCAAGGTCAGCCAATTTATAAACCGAAATTTGCGAGCATGGTAACCGATTTGAAAATCTATTGGTTCGGTTCGCTTTTGAACCGAAACCGGATCTGTTTTCTTCGCTTCGAACCAATCGAGTCGACTTGTAACGAAAAGATCTGTCGATCCTTTTTTTGCCGTTGATAATTTAAGGCTTTTTTCGTGTTTTTCTCAACACCAACCCTTCGATTTACACTATTTTGAATAAAATTCAATGCAGAATAAACTTGCGCATCAAATGAAACAAAAATTAGCTCAAAATGTAATATCCATGCAAAGTTATTGGCTAAAAACCGAAACCCCCACCCATTATGGGCTGAACTTAACCGTTTGCCTCATAACTTTGCATGGGTATTATATTTTGAGTTAAGTTTTGTGTCATTTGATGCGCGATTTTATTCTGCATCGAATTTTATCCAAAAGTAATGTAAACCGAAGGGTTGGTGTTGAGAAAAACACAATAGAAAGACTCAATCGGTTTGGTTCGACTTTGAAACGAACTTGGAAATCACTCATCTAATGTTCGATGATCAATAAAGAAAAATGAATGACAAATTGTGGATATAATGTGATGATAAGACTCTAATGATGACTCTTAGATTAGTTAGATTAGAACTTTGTCTTTGCTTTACAAGCTTTACAGAAAGAGAATCGTCATTTGTTCTTGCAGAAAGAGAATAGACATTTCCGAATTTCCAGGTGTGCCCGTTGTTCACGATTTTCCAAGGTCGTTTCTCCAAAAAATCCCTCCTCTGCTATCATCGTCAATTCAAGAAAATGAACAACAACAACACCCATCACAATAACAATCATTTGTTGACTGACGGATATGACAATAATCTGATCATTGCCGGTTTCGATCATCATGCGCAAATGCTGTGATAATTGTCATTTTTTTTTGCTATTGTTTTTTCAATTTCCCTTTTCCCTTTCCTTCATCGATTGCCTTTAGAAATAAAGCTGAAAACAATTTTGTTTAATCAAATAATATTAGCTTTTATAGATTTTTACGAAAAACACGATTTTCACTCTTAAATTTGCGCTTTTAAGTGAAACGAAATTGACTGTTTAAAAACTGCTTAGAAAGTCTTTTCTTTTCTTTTCATACTTACCGTAAATACTGTAATAGTACCCCACCCCCATAATGACGGTGCGGAGTGTTGCGTAGTTTAGCTTTGAACGAGTTTTTCTCGACACTGGTTTATGCTACAATGCGCGCTTTGGTATCAAAAAATAACCCTGAATTTCAGCTATTTTTTTGATACCAAAGACACACTTTTTGAAAGTACGGGCGCTTTGAAAAAAATGAAATACTAAAAAACTTTTGCGACTACGCGACTGTACGAGGGGGTCGGATACTATTACAGTATTTACGGTAAAATCAACAAATGCATCAATTAAACGACTGTTTCATTAAAAAGATCAATCATTTTTCTGCAAAATAACATTAAAAAGGGTTTTAAATGTTTTGGGTGTAGGCTGCAGGTATACAGGCCGTAGCTGTTGGTACAGCCTGTAGGGGTACAGCCTGTAGGGGTACAGCCTATAGGGGTACAGCCTGTAGGGGTACAGCCTGTAGGGGTACAGCCTGTAGGGGTACAGCCTGTAGGGGTACAGCCTGAGGGGTACAGCCTGTGGGGGTACAGCCTGTAGGGGTACAGCCTGTAGGGGTACAGCCTGTAGGGGTACAGCCTGTAGGGGTACAGCCTGTAGGGGTACAGCCTGTAGGGGTACAGCCTGAGGGGTACAGCCTGTAGGGGTACAGCCTGTGGGGACAGCCTGTAGGGGTACAGCCTGTAGGGGTACAGCCTGTAGGGGTACAGCCTGTAGGGGACAGCCTGTAGGGGTACAGCCTGTAGGGGTACAGCCTGAGGGGTACAGCCTGTAGGGGTACAGCCTGTAGGGGTACAGCCTGTAGGGGTACAGCCTGTAGGGGTACAGCCTGTAGGGGTACAGCCTGTAGGGGTACAGCCTGTAGGGGTACAGCCTATAGGGGTACAGCCTTAGGGGTACAGCCTGTAGGGGTACCCTGGGGGTACAGCCTGTGGGGTACGCCTGAGGGGTACAGCCTGTAGGGGTACAGCCTGTAGGGGTACAGCCTGTAGGGGTACAGCCTGTAGGGGTACAGCCTGTAGGGGTACAGCCTGTAGGGGTCAATGGTTCAATTCCGCCATGGTCTCAATTTCCTTCCCATTCTTTATTTGAAACACCGCCTTTCCACGGCTGTTTATCAATTCGCTGGAAAAGGCGTAACTCTTGTAACTCAACACAAATTTTGTCAAGATTTTGTTCAATTTATCGATTTTTGTGTCTTGAAAAACACTCAAATTACAGAAGTTTTAAAAGTTGCGTATATGATTAAAAATTTTGCCATTAATTTTGCCATTTTGCCATTTGCCACTCAAATAACTTTGAAACACTGACTTTTCAGAGACGTCTATAAAGGGCCAATTCTTCTCAGGCGAATTTTTTTTCTTGCAAATTTAGGCAAATATTTGCTTTAGGCATGAGACAATAGTTTGGCTATATATCTATATAATTCACAATCAAAAAAACTTCTTTTATTTCATCTCATACAGCCATTTGATAGTGTTGCAAGTGATTAGGCATCTCGAGCAGTCGAAAACCCGAGCCTCCCATGTTTTTTCCGGTTTTGTCGCGCTGGCGGCGATTCTTGAACCAATTCGAGATCTGTAAAGGAATATTTTGTTTCATTTAAAGATTTAATACGGTATTTAAGATCTAATATTTACAAAAGCTTCTTAACAAAATTGGTATTACAAAGCTGAAACTAATAAACTAAATCCCACAAAGCTGAATCTGAAACTCATTATAAAATGGGATTTTGATTTGACTTGGTAACTTTGAAACATTAAATTTTTAAAGTATTCCTTTTGATTTAGCAATTTTAATATGGCTTTAATTTTTCGATCTTTTCGATTTCGATTTCCAATAAAAACAAATGATTTGATCTTTGATCTCTCGTGTAAGGAATTTCTTAATTTGGGTACTCGGTTTGACGTCAATATGCTGTCAATATGCTGTCAATAATTTTCAAAATCAACTTCCCGATTTGCTACTTGTTTTTTTGTGTACTTTGTGCTTGCAAAATGGTAAGCACTTTTCTTTCTGGTAAAAGATTGTAAACGAGTTTAGAATCATTTTTTCACGTTTTCAGTTTCAGTTTTCACTCGGAAAGATCTCTTACAGTTCTTTGGTTTCTTGGTTTTTTTTATGAGCTCTTACAGTTTTTACAAGGTTAGATTGGAGCGGAACTTTGTGACATCGAATTTTCAAAATTCTCCCACCTGTACCAACTCCAAATCCGTTGCCCTTGAGATTTCCTTCTTTTGTTCGGATGTTGGGTACGGGTTTTGCTTGTAGAATTGCTTCAGGAACTGGAATCGATTTCGGTAAGTTAAAAAATTTTCTTTAAAAAAAGCCTTGCATCAATGGAACACCAACCCTTCGATTTACACTATTTTGAATAAAATTTTCTGCTTGATAATTCAGCCAATTTAAAGCCAAGGTCAGCCAATTTATAAACCTAAATCTGCGAGCATGGTAACCGATTGAAAATCTATCGATTAAACCGAAACGGGATCTGTTTTCATCGTTTCAAACCAATCGAGCCGACTTGTAACGAAAAGATCTGTCGATCCTTTTTGATAATTTAAGGCTTTTTTTTTCGTGTTTTTCTCAACACCAACCCTTCGATTTACACTATTTTGAATAAGTTAAACCCCTCAAAAAAAAAGAGAAATGCTCCCCTTTTATTTACCATCTACATAAGAATACCGTATTTTCTCTAATAGTAGTGCACCCCATCGAGCCAAGTTGATGACTATTTTACGGTTTCTAATCTTTCACAAAAGCTCAACACTCAAATCCCCCACAAGATCTCATCGTCAGCTACATTTTCCGCCCCCACATCGATTGGTTCTGATAAGCGCTTTTTGAGATTTCGAGTAATTAGATGACGGATCAGGGTGCACTACTATTAGGGAAAATACGATATTCTTATGTATTGGGTTGGGGAGAATGAGTCGGCGCCGAAAATGAAAAAAATGTCTAAAACTTCTATTCGACTTCGTCAAATAATATGCGTTTGATATGAGTAGAATGGTTAACTAATTCTCTACAAAATGACATTTAAAAGAAAATTCAAACAGCGCCTCCGCTCAAGAAAAAGCCATTTTTTCACAAAAACTACAAACTGTGATCTAGAAAAAAGCATTGGTGGGATCTTCCTGCAAATTTGGCAACTTAAGTAATTGAATGTGCTCTATCTTTTTTATATAAACACCAAAGGAGGTTTATGTGGAAGAAACTGTTCAAATGATGAGTCGGACTCTTTGCCATTTTAACCAGCTGCTTTTGGAAGTTCATAAACTCCACGAAAGAAAAGCTTTGTGGAATCTCTCAAAAGTGATTTTGTAGAGAAATAGTGGATCCTTTTGATGAAACCAAACGTATGTTTAAAGAAGGCTTTATGTGTGCAAAAAGTCCCTTTAAAGTTTGGCGCCGACTCATTCTCCCCAACCCAATAGATGGTGAATGAAGGGGGAGAATTTCATTCGCCATCTACATATTCTTATGGTGAATGGAGCGTATGCATGCTTACATCATAATTGTATAACTCAATTGATGACTTAAGCAAAAGAAAGTTATTGTAAAGTTTCTAATAGAAGAGCCGGCTCTTCTATTTTTCAATGCCCTTTCAAAATTCTTTTTCGTGCTATCCCCAAATTTTCAAAAGCTCAAAAATAGATGTTTTTTGTTGAATTTTCATCCGTTTTTCGATGTTATTAGGTTGTCCCATAAAAAATTGCGTTTTTTTTTTCATTTGATTCGTATTCAGCGACAAATTAACACTTTCTCTTTCTGTTTTTTTTTATTATACTGCTTTACAATTCTAGTTTTATGTGCTAAATTCTCTTTTTTAGGAATCAAAAACAAAAAAAGTTGTGATCGATCACATGGCGCTGTCTCGTAAAGATATCCATCAATAATCCATCAATGATATTTGAAGAGGATTTCCGCGGCCAAAGCAGCGAGAGAAATCAATTCTTTTATGGGCCAACAATCGTCAAGGAAAGGACTACACGATGGTGGTTTCAGAAGTTCCGAAAAGGTGACAACCGGCTCACACGAAAGCGAGGAAGCGGTCGTCCCAGAAAAGTGAATCGACAGACGTTGAGGCGCCAACTTCAGCAAAATCCCGAAGGAACGAATCGGATTTTGGCACAAAGCTATTACTGAAGAATGACAGTATGGCGTTGGCTCAAAAAAACCGGAAGAAAGTGGTTGAAACAGCGGCAAATTCCTTATCATTTGAAAAATTCGATTAAGGGCCAAAGAGCGCGGTCATGCCGTCAACTACTGAACGAATATCGATGCGGTCGGTTTCCTCTTTTCAATATTGTGACTCATGATCAATCGTGGATATTCTATGATTGTCGAGTGTTGAAACGGCAATGGTTGAAGAAAGGTCGATTGGGAAAATTGGTGGAAAAACGAAATACTCATGGGAATAAGCGATTTCTGTGTGTCGATAGGTGTTGCTCTGGCATACTTTTTTTGGGAGCTGTTCCAGAAGGGTTAAACTTTTCACAGTGATGTTTACAGACGTCATATGCAACAAGTTGAGCAGAAAATTCTCCGATTGGTCTATCAGAATGAATGGAACGGTTCCGTTTTTGTGCTTGAAGACAACGCCCATCCCCACAAGTCGAGGAAATCGAAGGATTTTATGGAAAACGATTTGCACTGGAATGTACTTTCACATCCCCCTTATAGCCCGGATATTGCTCCTTCTGATTACTACTTATTTTTGTCGCTAAAGCATTTCCTTCGAGGCAAGCAATTCAACAACCAAGGTGACTTCGAGAACGAATTGGAGGACTACTTTCATTCACGCCAACCCGATTTTTACAAGCGAGGACTTGAAAAGTTACCAAAACGTTGGTTAAATGTCTACAATAATCATGGAAAATATATCGTATGATCTACGTTGTTACTTTTTATTTTTTGTTGAAAAAAGAAATTTCTGAAAAACCGCAATTTTTTATGGGACAACATAATATGAAGCGCTTTTTTTAGTCGATATAGATATCTATTATTATCTTGGTGTTGGGCTGTCCAATTTAAATCGTTTTTGTACCAATCGATAGAAAAAGACTTGGCGAATCTAATAATACCAATAATTTATAAATTGAACAACCCAACACCAAGAAATTTGTGCTCAAAGTTGGATTGCCAATGACAAAAGGGGAAAAAAGTTTTTTTTTTTTTTTCTTTTGTAATGTTAAATATTTTTCAAGAAATTTTTGAAACCGACTTTTCTGCTGTTTTCTTTGAAGCTGTAGACGGTTTCCTGGCCATCCCAAATCGATCGTGGGGGTGGGTGTTTTCTAAAGTTTTTTTGAATATAGCTGATTGATAAAGTGATTACAAAATCTCTGTGTCGAATAGGTTGAAATATCGTGTTCAATTTGGTAAACTTTGATCAAATAAATGATCAGTATACCAGTTTAGCTAGTTTTTGCTACTTTATTCAGCTTTTGCTTTTCTTCGAAAGAGTTATAGTAAAGCTGTTTACAAAATACAATCTATACATTTTTGAATCGAGAAAAAAAAATGTCAACTATTAAATATTATCAAGTTTTTTGGCGCTGATCCGTTAAAGGGATACTTTCAAATGAATGGTTAGTCTTTCGAAGTTCTAGGCATAACTTTATCCAAAGATAACTGACACAACAAAATGCAGAATTTGTACAAAAATATAGCCAAGTTTGACGCAGGAATTGTTCCCAGGAATTTGGACATAGTGACGTCCAAAACAGTAAAGCCGGCGCAGTTTCTCAACGCTCCTTCCGCTTCACGAATTACCAAAAGGAAACACCTATCTATCAGGAGCGTGTGCCAGATGGTGAGCGATTACGCGAGCGCACAAAGAACAAATTTACATAGGAGATTTTTCTTTTGCACTGTAGATGACTTTAAAAGAAGATATTTAACTGGAAATTTGTACCCAAGGGTTTTCAGGGTCGTGAATCGATTGGCACTATTCATTTTATTGAATTTACCAATTAGAATACGGACTTAATCGGTTGAAAGTTCAGAAAATTCAAAGAGGATTCATTCACAAGTTCCCGAACCAGATTCAAAAACTAGTTCATAATATTTAGTCATTTGCCTTTAATAGTTTCGCTTTTAATTTAATAGTTTCGCTTGTAATTTAATAGTTTCGCTTGTAATTTAATAGTTTAATAAGCATTTAATAGTTTAAATAGTTAAATTTGATACTAAATAAGAGTCCCAAGCCACTCTTGATTAAACTCTGGAAATTAAATTTAAATTTAAACCTTCTCAATCGATATTTCTCCACAGCGCCCAGCTCTTTTTGTCGTTTTGATTCATTCTAAAAAAGAGACTAGATATTAAACTACTTCACAAGCAGAGATAAACTTTTCATTACAATTTAAAAGATTAAAATTGAGACCGACCTCTTTGTAATGCGATCGATACCATAAATCTTGCAAATCCTTATAGTTTCGCTCGCTGAATGAGCTGTTTGTGATTACTGAAAGTTTCTTTTCAATTTCTTTCAATTAAAAATCTTTCAAAGAGTATATAAAAGCTAAGAAACTTAATATAAAATAGGTTTTTCAAAAAAAAAAACTAAGAGTATAATGTTTTAGAAAGTTTGAGTACACATCTCACTATTTGTGAATTAGCTTTTTTTTTTTTGCCATATGTGACAGTTTGAGGACTTTCTTCAAAAGAAACCCATTTTGGTGTCAATGGAAAAGTTGTAGAGAATCAAAAATCAAGCTTAAATCCAAATTTTCAGAATGATTCAAGAACTGGTTTTCAAGAAATGCCAAATTTACGAATTTTCACAAAACCTGCATTTTAAGCGAAACTACTAAGTGTATCTTTTTGGAAATTTGGCTATAAGCCTCATTTTTGATTCTCTACAACTTTTCTATTGACACCAAAATGGGCTTCTTTTGAAGAAAGTGCTGAAATGCTCAAACTGGGACATGTCCAGTCCTCGATTTTTGAGTCTCATACTTGTCTCACAAACAAACCAAAATCCTACTACGAAAGAGGAATCCGCAAATTGCCTGTAAAATGGGCAGAAGTCGTCAATAATAATAGAAATACACTTTGAAACACCATTTCAATATACTTGAACCTAATCAAAAGCTAATACAATCAGTGTATCATTGTTTCAAACTTATTTTCGATTTTCTATCATTCATTCTAATCTATTTTGCAACCTATTTGTCTAACCTAACGATTTTGCAGAGGAAATATAGATATTTCAATGGTTTTATTAATTGATTAATTCAAACCCTAATTCATTTGGTTTAGCATTTGTAAAACGAATTTTGAGTGAAAAATTTTGGTTATTTTGTAGAAAATCTAATAGATTTATTTTTTTTTTTAGAATAATCTGTATTCTGTGTTTTTCGAAGGAATCAAAAGTTCACCTGAAAATAGCCGCTCATACTGTCCAGCGTGATAGAGGGCCATGATGTACCCTAAAAAGTCAATCAATTTTACTGATTAAACTTGATCAGGTAAACTGTGCTTGAAAGCTAGGTTAGTTCTAGCTTTTGGCTGATTTAGGTATTCCGTAAATCTGTAAAAACGGGTTTAAAGCCATCAACAATGTGCCTTTTTTGTTTTGGTTTAAGTTCTGAAGTTGTTAATTTACAAATTAGAAAGTGAAAATGTAGAAATAACAATGAAAAATGTTATCTAGATTCAGAAATAGCAAAACTAGCAATTGAAAATTTTATCTGCATTGAGTTCTTTTGAAACACACCCAATCGAACAGCTTCGGTTCTCCACTCGGGCCTCAACAATTGCTCTTCACCGAATTGCGTGAAAAAAGCGACCAATTGAGCGCCATCTCGTGCTTGAAAAAGACTCGAACAAATGCAGTCTAACTGGAAAATTTGTTATCAACATTAGATTGAGGAACGACTAATCATTTTAGCGATCGGTTGCCTGTTTCAACTTATTCTATTGGGTTGGCCAATTGAAAACTGCCGGACTTTGAACTAAAATTTATTCAACATGAAACCATGAATTCATTCCAAATAATTTCCATTATTATTGACAACTTCTGCCCATTTTACAGGCAATTTGCGGATTCCTCTTTCGTAGGATTTTGGTTTGTGTGTGAGACAAGTGTGAGACTCAAAAATCGAGGACTGGAGATGTCCCAGTTTGAGCATTTGAGCACTTTCTTCAAAAGAAACCCATTTTGGTGTCAATAGAAAAGTTGTAGAGAATCAAAAATTAAGCTTATAGCCAAATTTCCAAAAAGATACACTTAGTAGTTTCGCTTAAAATGCAAGTTTTGTGAAAATTCGTGAATTTGGCATTTCTTGAAAACCATTTTTTGAATCGTTCTGAAAATTTGGATATAAGCTTGATTTTTGATTCTCTACAACTTTTCCATTGACACCAAAATGGGTTTCTTTTGAAGAAAGTGCTCAAACTGTCACATATGACAATAGCCCGCAGTTTTCAATTCACCAACCCAATTTTAAAAGACTAAGCAATGAACTTTAATGCTTTCCAGATTTTGAGAACTTAGGAAATTTAAGAAATTTTGAGAACTTCAACTACATATTCTCTATTTTTGGTGGTATACTTTGTATACGGTGTAAACTCACTCTTTCTGGTGCACGAATTCTGTTTCCTTAGTAGATGTTTTGTCAGAAAAAGAGGGAAAAACTGAGTGGAAAATGTAAGTGTTTGTGATTCGAGAATGGGTTACTTGTTTGAATAAGCTTTTGAGACCGAAAGCTTTTTGAAAGCACAAAGTAAAACTGCTTAACGAGCTCGAGGAAAATTTCTTTGCTTATTGAGTCCGGCGAAAGTTTGATCAAAATAGCAAAATAGAACCTAGTCATGTTTAGTATCAAAATGAATTCTAAAATAAGGGCTTGCGAAGGAACTGGGTTTCATGTTCGAAGGAGCTTTGAGCAGTAAAAAAAAATCGAAGAGCTAGGCAGATTGTCTGAAAATTTTGCCCGGACTCGTTAAGCAGGTCTAGCACAAAGTACATACCGTAAATACTGTAATAGTACCCCACCCCCCTCGTACAGTCGCGTAGTCGCAAAAGTAGTTTTTAGTATTTCATTTTTTTCAAAGCGCCCGTACTTTCAAAAAGTGCGTCTTTGGTATCAAAAAATAGCTGAAATTCAGGGCTATTTTTTGATACCTAAGCGCGCATTGTAGCATAAACCAGTGTCGAGAAAAACTAGTTCAAAGCTAAACTACGCAACACTCCGCACCGTCATTATGGAGGCTGGGGTACTATTACAGTATTTACGGTAGATAGTTACTGGTTTAAGCTATCAAATGCTCAAACATTTTGCTCATGCTCAAACATGACCTCGAGGTGACCAGAGTTTGCGACTACTCGAGTTACAGTGTTTGAGACTTTATAGACTTCAACATTACTGTTTCGGGTATGCTCTAGATTTTAAACGTGAAACATAGATCCATTTACAATCCATTTTTTGGATCCGTCTTTGGATGAGTTTTTCTCGACACTGGTTTATGCTACAATGCGCGCTTTGGTATCAAAAAATAGCCCTGAATTTCAGCTATTTTTTGATACCAAAGATGCATTTTTTGAAAGTACGGGCGCTTTGAAAAAATGAAATACTAAAAAACTTTTCTTTTGCGACTACGCGACTGTACGAGGGGGTGGGGTACTATTACAGTATTTACGGTATCTACTTTCCAATCCCTTCACAAAGAAACGGCTTTGAAGTGAGTATTCTGTTTTAAACCAATAAAAGCAACTGACTTGATCTCTGTTGTAGGGAATCTGAATTTGGGTACTCGGTTTGATGTCAATATGCTGTTGCACGAGTGCGTGAAGGCTGTCCATTTGTGCTGAAGGTGAGGTAGATTAGAAGATTATAAACTGGAAATTGAAAGTATTTAAGCAAAAATAATCATATTGTTAAGTGTTTTATGGAGCAGAAATTGTATAGGCTAGAGAAAAAAAATCGGCTTCATTTGATTCTAAAGAAGATTGATTTTCAAGAATTGAAAGTTGTAATCTTGTAAAATGTGAGCAGTTCATTTAAAGCCAAATTCTCAGGCTACTAGCTACTTAGTTTCACTTTTAGATTGGCTACAGTAATCAAAAAATAAAAGGTATCCAGTTATCAAAGGCGGAATACGCTTAGTAATTCAGACTTCAATAGAACCAAAGAATATTCAGTCTAGTTGGCTGAACACTTTTACGGAATAAGAGTACTGTCGCTTTAACAATATTTAAAGCTTTAAAGCAGAATAAAAATGGAAACAAAAAAGTCACTTTAATATCGAATTTGAGGTGTTTGATGTGACCTGTCCAACGGCAATCTGTCTCTTTCGAATCCCTCTCTTTTTCCCCCTTTTTTGCCTCATCCAAATTAGGGATCTCACACAAAAATAAGCGAAAGGCGTGGCTTTGGGGGATACTTCTGAGGAAAAACTGAAATCGTATTATGAAAAATGCTACTGAATCTTTAATTTTTAAAATGAAAGCAAATTCTTCAATCAAATCATTAGTTTGATCCGAAACCTTGCTGATAGTACTAAAAAAGCTATCAGTACTGATAGTCCTGATAGTACGAAAACTCTAGCACAAACCCACAAATTTCCAGCTGAATATCTTCTTTTGGAGCCAACTACAATGTGAAAGAGAAGGTCCTATCTAAATAGCGAGGTGTCCTTTGTATGTACACACAATCGCTCACCATCTAGCGCACTCTGCCGATAGATAGGTATTCTCTTTTGGCTAAAATCGATGTTATGTTTTCGTGTTGTTTTGAGTCAACGTTTTAAAAAGAAAAGTTTTAAAAGAAAATAGAAAAAATTCATAAGTCGTTACGGGAGTCGAACCCTGGCGCCATAAGGGGAGACCCCGGGGTGCCAGAAACAGCAACACTACCACTGCACCACGGATTCAACTGATTCCCTTGATGATGGCGGCCGCTATATACCGTCCACTACATTAAAATCAAATGCAAAAATCTAGAGCCTTTAAGCAAAAACAAAAAACGCCATCGTGTTGCCCGTTGACTGGCGAAACCATATTGATTTGATTCGGATTGATGAAATCTGACCGTTCCCTAGTGAGCTTTCTCGCCTTTCTGATTTTCCTCTCTTTCTTATGCCCAAATTCTTGGGCTCAATTCTCCCCCAAATTTGGCTAGATTTTTGATAGAAATCCTGCCTCCAATTAGACTTGAATAAACGATTCATTGTGAAGTTTCAGCGTGCAATCGATCGCGGACATCCTAATTAGTTTCCTGACAAGTTTAGCTATCTTTTCATATCTTTATCATACCCATATTTCCTCTCCTTTCCTCCGCCTTTTCACCCATCCATCTGCCTTTTTGCTCTCATTTATTCACCGCTCGACTTTTCTCTCAAATTTCTTCGCCTTCTCTCCGCCATTTGACACTCTACCGTATGTCGACGACTAATTGAATCATAGAAAAAAAAATGACACAGAAAAAGCAAATTTCTTTCAATATTATAACCAAGTGTACAAATTTTAAAAAAGCTCCTCGATTACTGTATTCTCTAATGGTAGTGCACCCTGATCGTCGTCTAAATTCCTCGAAATCTTGAGAACCGCTTATCAGAACCAATCGATGTGGGGTCGGAAAATGTAGCTGACAATGAGATCTAGTAGGGGATTTGAGTGTTGAGCTTTTGCAAAAGCTTGGAAACTGTAAAATAATCAGCAACTTGGCTCACCGGGGGTGCACTACTATTAGAGAAAATACGGTATATTGATTGATTTGGAAGAAAAACGGAAAAAAAAAGTGTTTCTGTCTTGAAGATTTGTTTCAGTGATGGTTATTATGAGTAAGTAATTCTCTTGGAAATCGTCAAAGTTGAAACTTATCTTTTTGCAGCCACCCGATTTGACTGTAAGATTTGAGACCTAATAACTAATAGCTCATTGAGATAAAAAGTAAAAAACATCGGTACTAGTACTATGTTTTGTAATCATTTGTACATGTACAGAAAACACTAAATCAATAATTTTATAACTTATAAACCTTTCAATACAGTTTTCTTGAAGACTTTCTAAAGAAAATTACGACAGAAAAGCGTTTAATCGGTTTGATCAAAAGCGTTTTCCATAGGAAATTACTGTACAAAGGTGGCAATTTTCCGCAAACCGCAAAAGGAAATGTTTTTGTTTGCATAAGTGTCTTTTTTTTTGTCGGAATGGGGACAATTTTCGGATTACATCGATTTGTCATGCTGAGCAATTGGGAAATGTCTTTTTGGAGTTTTTGAAGAAAAAACTCCAGCGTCAAACTTCCTAAATAATTGTTGGACTTAAAGAACTTTGAAACTTTAAAATTCAGCTTGTTCTTTACACAGAAATGATGCTTGTTTTACTTACTATTTGTTATTGACAACAATCTGTTGACAAAAATGTACACAATTACTGTGCAACGGAACGAGTAGATCGGCTTCCAATCTAATGATTGGAAGCCGATCTTCCAATCTAATGAACCAATCTAATGATTCTAAAATACTAATGACTTTAGTATTGGATTAGAATTGTCAATCTTCTCTAATTTTGATCAGTTTGAACATATCCTTTGGGTTGGGATTGGATTGGGACAGAGAATACAAAACAAAAGATGGCCGAGATTTAAACCCACGACCTCTCGCTTACTGGGCACACGCTCTACCAATGAACTAAAGCAACACGTATTCATTCATTGTCGCTAACGTAGAGCCTTATTCCTTACTGATCCATTTGCCCTCTTTATACTTCTTTATTACAATCTGTTGACAAAAATGTACACAATTACTGTGTAACGGAAAGAGTATCTACTCTTTCCGTTACACAGTAATCTCGATTAAAATCCAGGATTTCAAAGTACTAATGACGTTAGTATCGAATTGGAATTGTCAATCTCTCTAATTTTGAACATACCCTTTCATGGATTGGGGCAGAGAATACAAAACAAAACATGGCCGAGATTTAAACTCGCGACCTCTCGCTTACTGGGCACACGCTCTACCAATGAACTAAATCAACACGTATTCATTCATTGCCGCTAACGTAGAGCCTTATTCCTTACTGATCCATTTGCCTTCTTTAGACCACCTCGTGAATCGTTTGTTTCACAGGTTTGAGTGAAATTTTGAAGTTTCAAACTGTATTTGTAAATCGGCTTCCGGATTGGGTTTATTTTTAAAAGTAAACTGTAATTATCAAACTTTAACTCAGTTTCAAGTCTTTCAAAATTAATTATCTAACAATTTTTGTTGCTCACGTCATTGTTATCGTCAAAGTCACCTAACAATTATTGTTTAAAACTATGCCAGATGCTGCGCGCACATAATTTTCAGCCACTCTGTATAATATTAATACATGTAGATATTTATAATATAATATAATATTATATTATAATAAATGTAGATATTTATATTGAAAACTAATGAATTTTGTGTGAATAAAAATAAGAAATTTGAACTAATAAATGATTTAAATGATAATGATTAACGATTTAAATGATTTAAATGCAATTCGATACTAGTTTTTATTTTTGTACACTTGCAAACTTAAATGAACGACAATTAGGGCAACGAGATGTGCCTCGTGATTGTCTATTTTTTGAAACTCACAAAATTCATTCAAGTGCTTTGTCGGTCCAGGTCAATATGGCCAATATGAGCTTAATCTATGCTAATTTTCGGCTTTTAGGCTCATTTGGCTGGGCACAAAATGGGGGATAATCCCTTTTCTTTTCTCAAGTCTTGAGAAATCCTCTCAAGTGTTTTCCCTTTCAACTGTGGGATACCTGAGGGCAAAACAAAAGACCTAAAATCCCCAAAACAACTGGTGACAGATGAGGCTTTTTTTCAAATATCCGGTTTGCATTAATGATTTTTCTTGTTCAAAGAAGGGATCAATATTGAAAGTGAGACTTTTCCATTAGCAATGCATCATCAGCAATGCAATATCACTAGAAGCTGTTCTTTATCTTTCAATCTGTTCTTCATCTTACACAGTTTAGTCTTTAATATATAATCAAATAACAAGTTAGGCTTTTATAAAGAGCTCAATGTCTTGCAGAATCTGTGAATAACGAAGATAAATCTTAAAGATAGGCTGTTGAAACTGAGATTTTGGGAGATTGGGTATAAAAACTTTCACAGCCACACTATATTCGATCGAGAATGTAAATGAGTTAGTTGTGCTTTTTTTGGCATTGTATTGAACAATATGAATTGTAACTCATAGAATGGACCTTCTAGATTGCTGCTTTGAGCCCCGGGCCCAAGAACAGTGCAACTAAAAAGTTGTTACCGTTGAGCGTCTTGATAAGTGTGTTTCCTTTTTTAGCATTAAGCTTGTACAAAATGAGCTCTAAATCTAGTAATCTACTGGCCTCCATTGAACTACTGGCCTCCATAAAGCTTGAAAAGCCTTTAGTACCGTAAATAATCATTCTATCGGACATTTTTTTCCACTAATCTCTGCTCATTTCCTTGTGAGTGAGACTTAAACAATTTACGGTACTAAAGGCTTTTCAAGCTTTATGGAGGCCAGTAGATTACTAGATTTAAAGCTCATTTTGTACAAGCTTAATGCTAAAAAAAGGAAACACACTTATCAAGACGCTCAACGTTAACAACTTTTTAGTTGCACTGTTCTTGGGCCCGGGGCTCAAAGCAGCAATCCAGAAGGCCTATTCTTTGAGTCACAACTCATATTGTTCAATACATTGCCAAAAAAGCACAACTAACTCATTTACATTCTCGATTTCGCCTCACCAATTAACTTCGCTGAATGTATTTTTGGAAGTGACACGTGTTTATCAACTCAATCCATCTTTTTCTCTTTCTTTTCTCAAATTAGGCAGCTGTACATGGAGTTTAACGGTGACAATTGCCATTCATCCAACAAAGTGACAAAGTTTTTGTGGCGAAAAAAGAAAAAGAAAGGTGTGAAACGGATTTGAAGGTATTTTGAAGGTGATCATTGTGTGTAATGATTAGATAGATAGTCAAAATCAGTCAAAATCAGTCAACCAAAGGTAATTTTTATGTTTTTTTAAAGCTTTAAAGAAAAGTTTTTGTTATTTTCTCATTTCTTTAAAGGTATTTCAATGATTTTTGCGTTTGTTTTTCCTTTTTTTTTTTAAAATTTATTTCTCTCAAAAACATACACAAAAAGTCAGAATAATAACTGATTTTCAAATGAATTTTTTTTTTGAAAATGGCAAAGAGACAAATGAATAAAGCAATCGATGAATGAAAAGAAAAGCTTATTGCTTGAATAAAATAAACGAAGAAAAGAGGGAAGCGTTTCAAATGTTCAAAATAGAAAAACATCAAAAAGACCAACATCAAAAAGACCAACATCAAAAGACCAACATCAAAAAGGCCAACATCGAAAGCTTGCTAAAAACGAACCGGTCGAACCGTTCTCTTTCTTTTAATCTTGCTTAAATTCAAACGAAAATGGATTAAATTAGCACAAAAGTGCATTTTGAGCCTAATTTGAAAATCAACCTTCCGAAGATTGGATTGTTCTGAAATTTTGAGAAACTATGTAATCGATGAAGCGTTTTATTTTAAAAAGTATCCAATCACTCAAAAATATATTAGCTCATGAATGCTAGAAACCAAGGTCAGCCAATTTAAAGCCAAGGTCAGCCAATTTAAAGCCAAGGTCAGCCAATTTAAAGCCAAGGGCAGCCAATTTATAAACCTAAATCTGCGAGCATGGTAACCGATTCAAAATCTTGTTTAGTTTTTTTTGGGGAGAATTTTTGCCTACTCACTTTTATCAATTCGTGTCGAATCGATGGCGAACAGAGCATATAGATGAAAATGCGAAGCAACGAGTTTAGAGCCACCAAAATTGAGCACACATCCGAGGTGAGCGTGTAGAAAACGGTACTGGAAAGGTGAAAATTTCGTGGTTTCGTGGTTTCATGTTGAAATCGTTTAGAAATCGTTTATCTATTCTTTTCTCGATTTGTTATAGGGAAATCATTTCATTTTGTGAAATTGTTTTCATAGCTGAGTACCCTAAAATTCCATATAGATAAGAGCGGTTTAATTTTTGCAAAAATTTTTAAAAAATATTTTAATTTATTATAAAACGAAAAAACAACAACAACAACAACAAAAGTAACAATAATTTAACGAATATTTTCAATTTCTATCGTTTCTATCGTTCATCATCGTTTATATCCATACAGGAAAAATCGTTTCAAATCAATCGTATGATTTTGTTCTTTTTAAATTTAAATTATTAAATGTGGGGCCCAGAAAGGGAAGGGTCTGTGGTCGACCCCGTCCGATCTGCCAAGTTGAGGAACGTCGGCGCGGGTTAGTCGTGGGTTCGACTCCCATGGGTTCCCCTCCGAGCGCCCCAGCCCGGCCATCGGAGTATCATCGGCCACGACAACTACACTTCTGCCTCAGTAAATGTGGAAGCGGGTTGTGATCTGCGCTAAGTGCGAAGACAGATCAAATCATTATTTTTATTTTTACTTAATCATACAATACATACTGAAATCAATAAGCCAATTAATTAAAGAGCAAAGAGCCACTAGATCTAAAGCATCGATACGGGAATTTGCAAAAGGAATGAGCCACTTCTGGGCCCTGACCGCGGTTTAAATTTGAAAAAGTCTATAAACAAAGGGCTAATCTGTTTACAACGGAGGATTTTGAAAGTTTCGACTAAATCAATGACAAAGCGACGATGCTGTAAAGTTTTTAATAGATAAAACCTTGAAGATATTCCAGTTAGATTAATGAAAGAATTTTCTTTCTTTTGTTCAATTTTGTTGGATTCTTAATGTAAAAATTGATAACTTTAAATGATTTCTAAGTTTTCTAAGAGTTTTTGAGCAAAATTATTTGTAAACCTTTGAAGGCTCATTTCTTTAAAATAATTTCTTTCTATTTCAATGATTTTTGCGTTTGTTTTTCCTTTTTTTTAAAGATTTATTTCTCTCGAAAACATACACAAAAAGTCAGAATAATAACTGATTTTAAATGAATTTTTTTTTTGAAAATGACAAAGAGACAAATGAATAAAGCAATCGATGAATGAAAAGAAAAGCTTATTGCTTGAATAAAATAAACGAAGAAAAGAGGGAATAGTTTCAAATGTTCAAAATAGAAAAAGACCAAAATAGAAAAAGAAATCAAAAAGACATCAAAAAGATCAAAATTTTATCAAAAGCTTGCAAAAAAAAAAAACGAAATTTTCACACAAAACAAAAACCGGGATTTTGCAAGGTGAAATAGGGGAAAATGGGTTGTTTTTTGAGAAAAATGGATTGTTTTTGTGAAAAATGGATTGCTTTTTGAGAAAATAGTTTGATAAAATCAAATAAAATGACCCAAATTCTTCAAATGGGCACCTAAAATGGAGAAATTTTTAACGAAAATATTCGAGAATAAACCAAAAAATGGCAGCAAAATCGAGCAATAAAGATGAATGTCACAATGTTAAGACGAAAAAAAAAACTCATGCATAGTTCTATTTTTTCAAAGAAAATCGTTAAAACCAGTATTGCAATTGGGGAAAAAAAAGAGAGAAAAGCGCTGGGAATTTGGGAATTTTTTTTTGGATTTAAAGTAGGCTAATTTCCGCCATTTTATTTGCTGATTATCCAATTCTTGTAGAGGAGCCCGAAACGCGTCGATTGGTATACGAATAGTCGTGTTTCTATTTAATGTCTAGTATTTTAAAAAGATTCGGGTAGGCTACTTTGCGCCAATTTTTTTTGCGCAACTAGGCTTTTTGCGCAAATCGCCATAACTTTCTTCTAAGTGCGCCAATCTTTATGATTTTGGTTTCATTTTGTAGATCTCAATAAGTGCAACAAAATGAAACCAAAAACATAAAGATTGGTTGACTTAGAAGAAAGTTATGGCGAGTTGCGCAAAAGACCCAGTTGCGCAAATGACCCTATTGCCCAAAAAGAATTGCTGAAATTAGCCTATCGCTTGGATTTTTCTAAAATACCCTAATCATTTGCTAATCTTATCGATTTTCTAAAGAAAATATCGATTTTAAAATTCTGTAATCTAAGCATTAGTTTACTTTTGATCAGCTAATGTTTGAGATCATTAGCTGAGCCGAGTAATTGAGCTCATTGACTATAGTACTTTGATTTGGATTTGTTTATATAAATGAATGTCTTTCCACTTTCAGCTTTCAAAACTTTCAATTTTCAAAACTTTTAGAGGATTTTAGAGATAAAATTTGAAGAAATTACTATTAAAGAAATAATTATTTAAAAGAAATGAACTATTTAACAAACCCCAAAACAATTAACTGGCTATTTTTACCAATTTTAAAACTTTACAAAACAAACCAAACCAAATTACTTGTTAGATTAAAGACTTTTGATGCTTTGAAAAGTTTGAAATCTTTTGATTTATATGATCAATGTTTCCTAATGCGTTTTCTAATGCTTTTTCTAAAAGGCATTTAAACTACCGTAATCCCAGCGCTAGTTTACATTCGATCTTCTCAATTTTGGTCTGATTCGACGAGGCTCAGACAATCTGATCTCAGCTCAGACAATCGAAATTTGAGCTGATCCGTAAACTGACGACTAGATTAGCTTTAGAGCTTTAGAGCTTAGAGCTTTAGAGCTTTAAAAACGATTAGCCAAGAGAAAGATACGGTACTCCTTAAATGATACAATGAAATACTGTACATAGTACTTATCATAAACACAGTAAACACTCTAATCGTACCCCATCTCTATAATGTGGATTGTTGCTTAGTCTAGCTTTGAACGAGTTTTTCTCGACATTGATTTATGCTATAATGCGCGCTTAGGTATCAAAAAATAGCTGAAATTCAGAGCTATTTTTTGATACTAAAGACGCATTTTTTGAAAGTACGATGAAAAAAAATGAAAGCCTAAAAAAATTTTGCCATTACCCGGGTTACTTTTCGAGTATTTACCGTACTTATATGTACTATATTCTGAAAAGCAGTCATGCTATAGGTTTTTTTGAGATAAAACTAACATTAACTCTGACTCAATTCTCAGCTCATTCACTTGAAAAAGCTTTTTCTAAAATTCCTTCCAAAATTCTAAAAGAAAAATCCAAAAATCCAAAAATCCAAAAAAAATTCCTTTTTACGAGGTATTATTAAATGATTTAATAAAAAATAATAAAAATAATCGATATAAGCAATGAAAATTTGGAAAAAAAACATTTGCAGCTCTGAAATAATGAGAGAAAAAAAAAGAAAAATGACAATGACAATGAATTTTTTTTGAGCTAAAAGTCAAGTTGAATGAAAGCTCAAGTGATTCAAATGATTAGAGCTGCGGGGCGTTGTTTCAATTGAAAAGAAATCGTCAAAAGCAAAAACAAACAAAAAAAAAAAAGAGTTTTCTAGACTAGCCAAAGAATATTTGCAAAATTTCTTAAAGTGAATCGATAACTTGATTGATCAGCTTGATTATTAGTTAAATTTCGAAACGAAACTTTTGATTCATCTGCTTGAATCTATTTTATTTGTGATAATAAAGCTTTAAGAATGAAATGGATAATGGAAAATGATTTGAATAATGGAAAATTCGATCGAAAGTCACTGCACCGACTTGATCACTTTGATAGCATAGTTTTCGATTCGTACTTAACTAATCAGCAAGCTTTTGTTTACCAAATTATAGAGGGGAATTTCAGCTTTCGAATGGCATATAGCACTTATTGATACAAAATAAATATCTTGAGAAATTTCCAATCCAAAAAACATACATGATTTTTCGGATAACCTAATGCAGTCGGCTCTCGATAAAACGAAAATTCTCAAAAATGCTCTTGGTTTTTAGCGTAGCTGCCCAGCCAAATGGTTTTTGCTGCCCAGCTGCCCAGCCAAATGGTTTTTGCTGCCCAGCTGCCCAGCCAAATGGTTTTTGCTGCCCAGCTGCCCAGCCAAATGGTTTTTGCTGCCCAGCTGCCCAGCCAAATGGTTTTTGCTGCCCAGCTGCCCAGCCAAATGGTTTTTGCTGCCCAGCTGCCCAGCCAAATGCAATTGTTGACCGTTCAGGGCAGCTACGCAAGAAATTAGGGACACACTTTCGGAATCGTTAAATCGAAATTTCTCGTCTCAAGCTTTGGAGTAGTTAAATTTGAAAAACAAAATTTGAGCTGCTTTTCTTGAAACTTAAATTTTAAAAATGAAGCATAATTCAACGAGAATCATCTCGAAAATCAAAATTTTGTGTCAATTTTGAAAGATTTTTGAAATATAACTACAAAGTTTTCAAGTAAATAAAGTCTCCTTTTGCAGTTTTTAAAAATTTCATATCAAACAAGCGATTGAGGAAATTTCGAAACGAAAAAGACGCTGATTAGCTTGAAAATTGAAGATTTCATATTTCATGCCGCCAAAACTTTAAATCGATTCACTCTAAGAAGGTTTCTTTGGGAAAGAAAAACGAAAATCGCCATCTTGCCATCATTTCCCTCCTCTATCTTCTTTGCAATTCTTGTCGAATCACATCGATTATTTCTTGTTTCGCTCGAGAGATCTCCTCTCGAACCTCGAGCATCAGATCGGCGCGGAAACGCTCGAGGAATTCGGGGGTCAGCTGGAAAAAAAAAACTGTATAAATTGATCAAAATTCATGATAACATCGAAAATACTAGGATGAGGAAAAATTCCTGAATCAGCTGGGAAAACTTGGATTCATTAATCCAAAATTCAATCCAAATACAAAAAAAAAACTCAACATTTCTTCGTTTTCAGTGAGGAATTTAAAAATTTAAATTTCAAAGTATTTAGTAGATAGAATATTTGTTCAATGTTTTTCAATTGATTTTCAATTGATTTCATCGACTTTCCACTCACCGTCGGATTCCCGTTTTGTGTGCCATCCAATGTGGAAATCGATGAAGTTGAGGGGAGTCTAAATAGCAATAGAAAATACATTGTTCGAATGTAAATCTAAAAATATAAACAGTTCATACTTATCGATAACACTGATCTTTTTTATGCAAATTTGCAAGTTTTTATGCACTTATCAAACGCTCAAAGAAAAAAAAAAGTGATAAACTTAAACGTTTTTCTACTAATAAGTTGATTATTAGTGGATTATTTTTGCGATGACGGAACCGGGGAATTCTAGATGGTTGGGGTACTTTAAAGGCTTTGGATTAGAGTGTATTCCTTGCGAGTAAGTAATTACTCGAGTAAAATTTGCATGAGTAATTTTTACTCGATTAATCGACTTTTTTTTCGTCGAGTAACTACGAATAATCCTCTTTACACGACGAGTAAATTCAATCTCTTTACATTGGAAGGGAATTTGCCCACCAAATCAGTTAAACAGCCGAGTATCTTTAAAAAGCGTCGTATATAGCGCGGCGCTCGTCATTTTTGCGTCTTTTTTTGCGATAATTTTTGCTAAAGGAGTACGGTAATTTTTTCCCAAGTGTGCGTTTTAAAAAACGCAGGAACAGGAACACACTCTAGTTTGGATATCCGTGCGGGTTATGGTTGGATACCCTTAGACTTGTGTCATGGTTGGATACCCTTAGACCGTGTCATGGCTGGATACCCTTAGACATGTGTCATGGCTGGATACCCTTAGACCTGTGTCTTGGCTGGATACCCTTAGACATGTGTTATGGCTGGATACCCTTAGACATGTGTCATGGTTGGATACCCTTAGACATGTGTCATGGTTGGATACCCTTAGACACGTGTCATGGTTGGATACCCTTAGACCTGTGTCATGGTTGGATACCCGTTGACATCTGTCATCTAATCGCCGAATGCATTCTAGCAAACGAATTTTGTTTTCTAAAACGTGGATATGATGATTTTACGCTTTAGAAAACAAAAGTTGTTTGCTAAAATGTATTTGGCGACCCGATGGCACATGACTAGTATCGCACGGCTCCTCAACTTTGCACGATCCTTCGGTCAGAAAGTGTTTTTTTAATCGAGAGAGCATACTTTAAACTATATTATAAATAAAAAAAAATATTACAAACCCTTCCAAATAGCTTCTTGTTTGTATATTTGAAAACGGTCAGTGTAATCGATAAGTGCAAAACAATTTAATAGTGCTAGAAATGACTCACTTTCTGTGCGCTTTCGGGCTCTCAATAGCCGTGGTTGTGGAATTTCCATTTGTGGTTGCACCGTTTGTCTGAAAAGTTTCCAGTTTTAAATGAATCGATTATAAAACGGCTATTCCTTAATACTCTCAAAAATTGCTATTATATCAATTTGCTAAATAGGGAAAATATTGTGTAACGTTCTCTGCGCTCCTTTAAGCTACAGTGTACGCTTGGATTTCAAATGATAGCCCTTAAATTTTAGTTTTATTTTGAAATAACGCACTAAGTTAACTTGTTATAAAGTTTTCTAATGTAAAACAACTAAAAGATGAGTCAAGTTGGAGGTATTGGGTTGGGGAGAATGAGTCGGCGCCGAAATTTAAAGAAACTTTTTGCACCCATAAAACCTTCTTTAAATACACGTTTTGTTTCATCAAAATGGTCCACTATTTCTTTACAAAATGGCTTTTGAGAGATTCCACAAAGCTTTTCTTTTTTGGGATTTGATGGATTCCCAAACACAGCTAATCAAAATGACAAAAAGTCCGACTCATTGCTTGAACAGTTTCTTCCACATAAACCTCCTTTGGTGTTTATATAAAAAAGATAGAGCACACTCAATTACATAAGTTACCAAATTTTCAGGAAGATCCCTCCAACTTTACAATAACTTTCTTTTGCTTAAGTCATCAATTGAGTTATACAATTATGATGTAAGCATGCATACGCTCCATTCACCATAAGAATATGTAGATGGCGAATGAAATTCTCCCCCTTCATTCACCATCTATTGGGTTGGGGAGAATGAGTCGGCGCCAAACTTTAAAGGGACTTTTTGCACACATAAAGCCTTCTTTAAACATACGTTTGGTTTCATCAAAAGGATCCACTATTTCTCTACAAAATCACTTTTGAGAGATTCCACAAAGCTTTTCTTTCGTGGAGTTTATGAACTTCCAAAAGCAGCTGGTTAAAATGGCAAAGAGTCCGACTTGAACAGTTTCTTCCACATAAACCTCCTTTGGTGTTTATATAAAAAAGATAGAGCACACTCAATTACATAAGTTACCAAATTTTCAGGAAGATCCCTCCAACCGTTTACTCTAGATGACAGTTTATCGATTTTGTGAAAAAAAATTATCCTTGTTGAGTTGAGGCGCTGTTTGAGTTCTCTTTTAAATATTATTTTGTAGAGAATTAGTTACCCTTCTACGGATATCAAACGCATAACATTTGACAAAGTCTGCTATAAGTTTTAGAAATTTCTTTGATTTTCGGCGCCGACTCATTCTCCCCAACCCAATATTTGAATTTGGAAAGCATCGAGCTAAGTACCGATAGCTTATTATTAGACAATTGTCAATGTTTGCAGTCATCTAAAAATCTTGTTCCCTTAAGTACTCTAATCGAACGCCATAATGACAGGCGTACAATCGCGTAGTCTAACTTTGAACGTGCGGTTCTCTGCGCTCCTTTAAGCTACAGTGTACGCTTGAATGTCAAATGATAGCCCTTGAAATCTAGTATGTTTTAGTACTAAAAGTGTAGTTAGGAAAAATCTAGGAACTGAGAAAGAAATGATAAAAAGAAAAGAAGCGACTGTACGAGGCGTTCTATTAGATTATTTATGGTATATTCTTTTAGAAAACGAAAAGCTTCTTTCTGATTCAGCAATGAATTTCGATTTCCTATACTTTTTTCTTCTTATTAAACATACGTCAACAATTACTCAACAACAATTTGCAAAAATGCGTCAACAATTACTATAGCAAGAAAATTAAAGAATTAAATGCAGTAGAAAGGGTGCGTTTGCAAGTTTGAGCACAAGGGTACAAGGTAGCTTTTGTTTCGAATGAGATGTTAAAATGTGATTCACTTCTCACCTTAACGGGTTCCCATTTCTTCACGGGTACATTGCTGATTGGAGGCGGTGGGCGGATATCCGATGATGATGAGGTGCCCGAATCAGCAGAACCTATATTTTTTTCACGTTTTAAGCACCAAAGAGTTTATTTGAGGCATTGATCGCAAAAGTAACGTTTCAATGTTTCAATATTATTGATGTTATCGATGTTTATGTTACCCTATTTTCTCTAATAGTAGTGCACCCTGAGCGTCGTCTAAATTGCTCGAAATCTCGAGAACCGCTTATCAGAACCAATCGATGTGGGGTCGGAAAATGTAGCTGACAATGAGATCTAGTAGGGGATTTGAGTGTTGAGCTTCTGTGAAAGATTAGAAACTGTAAAATAGTCACCAACTTGGCTCGCCGGGGTGCACTACTATTAGAGAAGTGCTTTTGCTTTTTCGGTAAGTGCTTTTTCTTTAATCTCTCCATCAGTTGAATAACTCTAATTCATGTAAAATACAAAAATTGTTTATAAATTTGTTTCGATATTCTTGTCGATTGAATATTTCGAATAAATTAGCATATCGTAAGCTCAAATTCGAATTTTCTTACTCACCATTCGATATATTGCTTTTGTTGTCTTGCGAATCACTCTGCGCTTTCGTGTTTTTCCGTTTGTTCAGCGTTTGCATCAACTCAGCCATCATGTTACCTGTAAATTTTCAGAATTTTTAAAGCAACTCATAATTGAAATTGTAATTGAAAATTAAAACTAAAAACTAAAGCTGAAGATGATTAAGATTAAGAGTTAAAAATAGCTTTTAAAATCAACGACTTGTTCAGCTTAAAACTTGAAACTTGAAACTTGAAACTTGAAACAAGTGTATTGGAAAGTATTGGAGATCCAATGGAAAGAGATCCAATACACTTGTTTTAAGTTTTAAGTTTTAAGCTGAACAAGGCGGGAATTGGAAAGTATTGGAAAGTGAATTTTCTTGAAAAACTTACCACCTCCTCCACTTGAAGCTGCTTGTTTCTCTTCGGTCAAACTCTGACTTCTCATCTCTTTTTGCGGATTCGCCACATTTCCCACTCCATTTGATTCTTTTGGTGTCGTCTTTTTCAGGGTAATGCCTCGAGCTAAAGAAAGTTGAGATTACGATTTGACCGTATTGGAACCGTATTAGATCAAAATAGGAAGCGTATTGGAACCGAATTGGAATCGTATTGGAACCGCATTGGAACCGTATTAGATCAAAATAGGAACCATATTGGAACCGTATTGGAACCGTATTGGAACCGTATTAGATCAAAATAGGAACCGCATTGGAACCGTATTAGATCAAAATAGGAAGCGTATTGGAACCGAATTGGAACCGTATTGGAACCGTATTAGATCAAAATAGGAACCGTATTGGAACAGTATTGGAACCGAATTCTCGAGCTAAAGAAAAGTTGAGAAACTGATTTTTTGCACTTGCAAACCTACTTTCAAATGCAAAAATTGATCAGAGAATCAGAGAATTGATTAAAATAATTCTTTATGAGAGAATTGACTAAAATCTTTCTATTTCTGTCTATTTGTTTTTAACGAAAAAAAAATTTCTATTTGCTTTCTTGCTAAACAACAAAAAAATCTTGCAACAAACACTAAATTTCAAGAAGTTTTGAAGACTTTAATGGCAAGTTAAGTGTCGCTTTTTACTAGAATCTGAAAGTTATAGAAGCTATAGAATTCTATGAAATTCTATGAAATTCAGTAGCACAAAATTCTTACCAATTTCAGCGGCAAGCCCGCCACCTGCTGAGGCGATTGGTGGTGGCGGAGGCGGGGGTGGAGGAGGAGCGGGAGCGCCTAAATATTCAATTCTGTAGACTTTGTGTTTTCTATTTTTACACCTAGCTTGGTCATGTCGTATTTTGAGTTACTGTATTCAGTGGGTCTTTAGACAAAAAAAAACATTTCATTCGAATCATTATTGTTAGCAGTTTTAGCACGAAAAAAGCCATTCCTATTCTGAAAAATGTACAAAATGCGGGTTCTGTGGACTGGAAATGGAGAAATGGTTGAATGAAATGAAAGTTTTTTTTGGGGTGAAATTCAATGTTTCAAATTAAAGAGAACACGAAATTCAATGTTTCAAATTAAACGACTAAGTTGAAAGTATTTCTCAGTAAATCTCTTTCCAAGAGTAAGTCGAACTTTCCGTCGTTTATCAAGTGTTTTCTGGGGTCAATGCAAGTCGAGCCAAGTTCAAAAATAGTCATTTAAGCGCGCGATCGTGTTGTATCAAATGCAGATATAAGAATTCTTAACTTAAAGAATTAATGGAAATGAATAACTACCGCAAATAATTTGCTAATTTGATATGCATTTGATACGGAAGTGCGCAGATCTGGTGTCAAGATCTGAGCGTTTGTTTTCAGAGTAAACTTAGACGCCACGCTTTTATAGGGCTTCAGTGATCGTCTGAAAGCCTGTATCAAAGCCAAGGGATTCAATTTTGAACACTTGTTATAAATTTGAATTTTTGGTTATTTATCTGTTATTTTTTTTCAATAAATATGTTAAAAGCTCAATTTTGATACATAAAAGACAATAAAAGACAATACTTTTATTGTTTTTTATTGTCTCGGAACCTGTATTAGAATACTTACCGTAGTTTATTATTTAGTTTATTCGTTTAACCAGTTAACTAACCAGTTGCAATTGGTGGAGGCGGTGGTGGGGCGGGTGGAGGAGCGGCAACGGGTGGAGCTGGTGGAGCGGGTGGTGGAGGAGGAGGAGCTGGGGCTGGGGCTCGAGATGGAGAGGCCACTGAGGTCTAAAGGGAAATAGAATAATGCAAAGATAAAAGATAAATTAGAGACACTTTGACTCAAGATAGCTCTGGCAAGATTATTATGGTTTTGAGAAAGTAAAAGTTTCAATTTTATGGGAACTCAGTGCATTTCGGTTTCATTAATTTTTAGCAGCATAGTTTTCAATCTTTTAAAAGTAAATATGTTAATAATTATATAATTAAATGAAATTAAACTATATAATTTATATAATTAAATAATAAATTGAATCCGAATAAGCAAATCAAACATTTCTGTGCGTTTTTTGAAACTCACACCCAATTTTTTCGATTGCTTTTGCGCGAACACGCGCACTGTGGCCATAAAGGCTTGACGAAGCAGCAAGCGCACCGATTTTTCTTTCATTTTTATTCGAAAATATAAATCAAATGAAATGAATAACTTTTTGAGTGAAAGCAATTGTTTTCTGAGTTGTCGAAAATTTGCAAATTTTTTGCCGATGGCTTTGAATTTCATTTTTTATCCTCTTTCGCCCCTTTTGTCTAAACAAACATTCGAAACATTCCCCCGTTTAAGGCCAGATAAGTCGGTCAACAAATAGAAATCATTAGAGAGCTGAAGGGGGAAAAGGGTGATGTTTAGCGCAAGAAAATGAGCAATGATTTGATGGAGAATTAAGCAAGAAAACAGCAACGATAATCTTTATGATTTGGGAACGATTTCTGAAGCAATTTTCTCAGCAATAATCACTCTAAAATGAGTCAAACTTGATGAAGTTGAACAAAGAAATTCATTTTTATAACTAATCCACTTTCTAAAAGACATCCATTTTCGAATTTCCATTCATCTTTTCATTCGATCAGCCCAATTTTGGTAACACTCGACGGGGAATCAAAAAGCTCAGTCAATGGAATCAAAAGGCTCAGTCAATGGAATCAAAAGGCTCAGTCAATGGAATCAAAAGGCTCAGTCAATGGAATCAAAAGGCTCAGTCAATGGAATCAAAAGGCTTAGTCAATGGAATCAAAAGGCTCAGTCAATGGAATCAAAAGGCTCAGTCAATGGAATCAAAAGCCTCAGTCAATGATATCAAAAGCCTCAGTCAATGGAATCAAAAGGCTCAGTCAATGATATCAAAATTGCCCTAATCGAATGCTGATTATGGTAGTTTTTCTAAAATAGGTGTCTTTTAGAAAGCGCATTCTACTCAGAATCTTTATAGTTATTCTTTTTTTCAAGCACGAGAGTGATAAGAGTTAAATTTCAACAGCAAAACCCCGATTTTCACGTTTCAATATTGCGCTTAAAGTACCTAGGAAAAAGGGGTTCATTTTTAAACGGGAATTTAGATATCCAGATCATTTAGGTACCTGTGCATTGTAAGGATTGGGCATCATCGTGTTCTGACTGTTTTGACTGCTGATGCTGCTGCCCTGGAAAGAAATATGTAGGGGAAATTTCAGAATTCAAATTTCAGCATTCAAATTCAGCATTTCAGCATAAATAATTCTTTTCAAAGAGCTAACACTTTAGCTTGATACTTTTGAAAGATTGCGTAAATGGATATTTTTGACAAAGCAAGAGTTGAACACGACGGTTCTTTTATGAATTGCGGTTGAGAATACCGGCGCCAGGATTCGAACCTTCTCGCTTACCGGGCGAACGCTCTACCAATGAGCCACACAGGTAAGTGCCACATTGCTGCCAAGATAGGGCCTTATGCCTTACTACAAGAGCAAGATCTAGCTTGATTTTTATTAGGAAAGAATGGTGATGACTTGTTAATCTTTTGACTCTAAAAAGCGGAGGGATTAAAGCATTGAAAATGACCAGAGCTTCCATTAAGTTGAAACATCAATTTTTCAATTTCAAAGCGCTAGTGAAATTAGCACATTTGTCTGATTCAAGTTACTTTAAATTGGCTAGTTAACACCCTCTGGAGTAGGGAGATCGAGTGCGTTGTGGTGTAGTGGTTAGCATAGCTGCCTGATAAGCGAAAGGTCGCGGGTTCGAGTCCCGACGCCGGGCAAATTTTTGATTTGCCCTTTGTTTCGTTGCAATGATATTTGCGCTTTGTTTTGTTGCATGTTCCCTCTAAGATAAAGAAATTAGACGAACAAGTTAATAAAAAAATATCTTGTAAAGTCTAATAACTAATAACTAGTAAACAAAAGTTAAAATAAGCAGAAAATTTTCAATTTCAAAGCTGTATTAGTTTCGATTTCTAATGACTAAGCTAATAAGCTTTTCCCTTGTGCATTTCTCACTTGTGAGGCTCGTCGATTGATCGCTGAGAGAGCATTCGGTTGTTGATGGGAAGATTGATTGTGAGTCATCAACATTGGATGTGTTTGTGGTGGTTGAGAGGCTTTGCTGAAAAAAAAATGGATTTTTGAAGTTGAATTAATATTGAAAACATTGGACTAATAATATAAAGAAAATTTGGTTTTGATTCTTTTGATTTACGATAAGAAACGAGTCACAAATTTGGTCATTATTCACTAGAGTACTCAGAAATGAAAGCATTCAGCCGACAAGGTTGAATATCTTTAAATATTATTACAGTAGTTTTTTCAAAAATACCGTATTTACTCTATTAGTGGGGTCCCCCACTATTTTTTCAATCCCCTTCCAGACGACCCCACTATTAGAGAAATTTAAAAGAACATAAAACCAAAGTTTTAAGTTGAAAAGATATCAATTTTTCTCCGAAATTCTTGACAAAACAAGTTTGGCTTCATATTTTATTTAGCTTTAACCGTAACAAAACATTAACAAACAGTAAAAGAACTAATCCAAGAGATCAACAATTGATGTATCACTTTCGTTACCAATATTAGAGAGGACCCCACTATTTTTTCAACCCCCCTCCAGACGACCCCACTATTAGAGAGGACCCCACTATTAGAGAGGACCCCACTATTAGAGAGGACCCCACTATTAGAGAGGACCCCACTATTAGAGACGACCCCACTATTAGAGACGACCCCACTAATAGAGTAAATACGGTATCCAAACTAGCCGGTCTCTATTAGTAAGCATTAGCATAAGCAGTTAAGTTAAGTTAAGTTTCAAAATCTGTAATCACTAGTCTTGCTAATCGGAGAAGACAGTAGATGCGTCATCTTTCCTTATTTTGTATTCTATTAGTATCCAGCTATTCTATAGTAAATTAAAATGATCTATTTCCAATCTATCTATTAAAAATTGAAATCTATTTCCAAAGAAAGCAGCAAAAATGCTATGCAAAATCGTCGTGATTCATTGTTTGTGAATTCTTTTGAATTTTGAATTGAATTCATTCAAATTTCCCCTATTTTCAGCAACAAGAATAACAAATTTTGTCAAAACAAGAAAAGAAACTGGTTTTTTCTTTGAGTAAAAATCCGGAAATTACTTTGCACTTGTGCAATAGTATAGTATGTTTAAGAAACAACATAATAAAGTTGTTTTTTAAATTTTTACAACTCTCTAATTACCATTTGATTCCTATTTTGAATTGGAAATGATATATCAATGATACAGTAACAGTAAAGTAAACTATAGTACACGTAAAGGACTAGATTTCAGTTTCAATTCGAAAGTTTTTTTTATTTTTAATAAAAAATGGGATTTCTATCATTGCATAGTTTTTTCGCACTTGCTCTTTTAAAATATATGTCACGTCCGATTTAGAACGACCGAATCTATTCGTATCCGATAGAGCTTGTAACTTGTAAACTACTATATATAAAGGGACTGAAACGTCTATCTATCTATCTATCTGTCCATCTGAATGTCTGTTCATCTGTTTATCTATCTGTCTGCCTGTCTGTCTATCTGTCTATCCGTCTGTCCATCTGAATGTCTGTTCATCTGTTTATCTATCTGTCTGCCTGTCTGTCTATCTGTCTATCCGTCTGTCCATCTGACTGTCTGTTCATCTGTTTATCTATCTGTCTGTCTGTCTGTGCACATTACTCCTCCGCGCCCAGGGCCGTTTCCAATGATTTATAGTTAGTTTGGCTTAGAATTTCATGTAGTTATGCGACATGTTTTCTAATTTTTAAAAAAACCAAAAGTGACGACGCGGGCGGGAGTCAAACCCGGGTCGTGTGGGCTAGGGACGAGTGCGCTCGCACTGCGCCATCTACATGGCCGACTGGCTAACGCGCACGTCTCTTAAACGAACGAAAGAGAAAGGTCTCGGGTTCGTCTTCTCTCGCCGCCCATTCTTTTGATTTTTGCTGCAAAACAGCAGCGAAGTTTCTTGTTTGTATTCGAATATATTTTAGATACGATTCAATGCAGAATCTTTTGCTCTACAAAACTAGCCAAAGAACGTAAAAATTGGTTCAGTAGAAATAGTGGTAAAGCAAACTCGTTAAACTTGCACAATTGTATCTAAAGTCCCTAGGCAGGCTACAAGTATATAATTTTACAGTTTATCTAGCTACAATAGTTCTTTCTAAACTAAAGTCAAAGTCTCTTCTAAATCGGACGGAATCTATTTTTTTAAGACTCAGATTTCGTTTTTCAATATAATCAACACCTATAGTTAGTTTGTTTCAAAATTTTGTAAAAACAATTACCGATAATTCATTGGATCTTGTTGCTCGTGTTGATATTGCGGGGGGATGCCTGATGAGTTTTGATGGAGAAATGATGGAGCCGAGACATTGTGATGAATGGATAGGGGCGGCTGATTTGGATCCTGATAAACGGCATCTAAACAAATAGCATTGCTCAATCCGAAAACTTTTCTTTTTCTTGTTGTTGGATTTTATTTGTTGATTTTATAGGAAAAGATTTCTTTTATAGAAAAAGATTTCTTTTGAGTTGAAATCTTTTAAATAAGCAGCTTGTAAAATTTTGTGTTTCAAAGTTTTTAAAATCAGATTTAATGTCAGATTTAACTCAATCGAAGGTACACTACTGGACAATGAAATATCATATTTGAAAAAACACTTTCGCACTTTCAATGACGCACAGACGGACAGACGTCTTTATATATAATAGATTAAGTCAAAGTGCTGTATAAGTTGAAATATTTAAAGTAAAATGATTGATTTATTGATCTAAAGCGATCTAAAAAGGTATGTACAGTATTGGACAAGGAAATATCATATTTGAAAAAACACTTTCGCACTTTCGCGCGTCTGTAACTCCCTTGTCTTTGAGTTTAAACTATTAGTGTTATACATTTTCTGAAAGCTCTTTTCAAGGGCTACACAATGGTAATATTAATATTTAGAAATACGGTAAAGACAAGGGAGTTACAGACGCGCGAAAGTGACGATCTTTTTTCAAATATCATATTTCATTGTCCAGTAGTGTATTTGAATCAAAATTTATCAATTTCCTTTGCAACCTGTTCACAAAATTCATAAAAATTGGATTCAATTTGTTTCTAGTTTTCTAAAACTCTAGATTTTAAAGTGAATACAAAAAAATCAACCTTTTTTTGGTTTTTAATGACCTTCAAAAAATTTAGGTTTCAAATGATCAAATTGATCGAAATCAATTGATGTCTATATTCATTTATTTATCATAGACACTCTATACGTCTGTAACTTCCTTGTCTTTACCGTATTTCTAAATATTAATATTACCATTGTGTAGCCCTTGAAAAGAGCTTTCAGAAAATGTATAACACTAATAGTTTAAACTCAAAGACAAGGGAGTTACAGACGCGCGAGAAAGTGCGAAAGTGTTTTTTCAAATGATATTTCCTTGTCCAATACTGTACATACCTTTTTAGATCGCTTTAGATCAATAAATCAATCATTTTACTTTAAATATTTCAGCTTATACAGCACTTTGACTTAATCTATTATATATAAAGACGTCTGTCCGTCTGTGCGCAGTCATTGGCAAAAAGGGGCGGGGCTTAGAGGCTTGCGCGGGAAACGTGAACGTTATTGAGCGTTTTCCGCTGGTTTTTATAGAAAATCAGATTAAAATTCTATCTCGTACCATCTTTTTTCAAAAAAATCGGCACCACATTCGTCGAGAAATGCTCGTCTTTTGTGGTAGACGAGGTGGGATGACAACAGAAATGACACAATGTCATCGGATATTCGAAAGCTGTAGAGATTTCGAAATATTGGAGAGGAAATTGAATTGAAAAGAAAAAGATAAGATAGAAAACTAGCTGACTTTAAGAATTTAAAGCTGACTTTAGGCAGAATGAACTTGAGAGATTTGTTCTGTTTTTGAAAACCGATTGCTTTCCATGTAATAGATTAAAAAAGCACCTATCATCTCTACTTTAATTTGATACATAAGTGTACAGAAACAAACGTACTAGTGCTGAGGTATGAGCGTACGGAAACAAACGTACTAGTGCTGAGATGTGAGCGATTCTTTAAGTGTAAACTTATGACTACGCGACGCTCCTATAGAACTTTTCCTATTAAAGTTGAAAAGAGGTATGTGGAAAAGAGAATTTAGCTTGAAAAGTGATTTCTGTTGTTGTGCGTGAATGTTTTCTGTAAATGGGTGCTGAGTTTAGTCAAGAGAGTCGACTGATCTCAAGTGGGTTTTGTTTGGTTGGGAATATGTGTGGAAAAGTCGGGAATAGCTGAAAAGGAGAAAAATGGAATGTAAAACGCAAAAACGGTAGCCACTTTTGGATGAAAGAATGGGAAAGTAATCGTATAAAGGGCTTAAAAGTCAGTTAAATCTTAAGATTTAAGCGAAACCGACATCTAATTATGGTGATTTCCATTTGACCGATTGACAATGAGACTTTAAAGCTTAAAAGTAAAAGCTTAAAGCTTAAAAGTAAAAGCTTAAAGCTTAAAAGTCGAATCTTAAAGCTTTAAGGCTTAAATCTTAAGATTTAAGCAAGTTATTGATATAAATGTTTCCTTGAAACGATTGAAAATGAGTATTTAAAGCTTAAAAGTCAAATCTTAATGCTTAAGAGTCAAATCTTAAGAATTAAACATTTTTCGAATTTAAATTCCTGTTTATTTCATATTCATTTTCGTAAAATGGCGAAGCTAATGGCTAAGCCGTGAGAGATTTTCCTGAAAAGCCTCTCTAAACTCACAAAATCGTTAATCTAAAAGGAAAAAACAAGAAAATCATTCAATTTCATATTCTTGTTTACAAGTTATTGATATAAATGTTTCCTTGAAACGATTGAAAATGAGAATTTAAAGCTTAAAAGTCAAATCTTAATGCTTAAGAGTCAAATCTTCAGAATTAAGCAACACTTAGACCAACTGGCCACTAAATTTGATAATTTCCATTTGATCAACCAAATTTTGAAACCCAACTTTTTTTGCAAACTTCAATTTCATTTTCAGCGTCGATTCATAGCTAAATTGTAGTAGTAAAGTGAAATTAATTTCAATTTCAATTTCTTTCTAATCAAAGAAAGTTCTGAACAATAATGAGCTTTGTATAAACCCGAAAAATGAAATTGAATTCAATTGAAAAGTTTGCAAAAAAAGTTAGGTTTCAAAATTTGGCTGATCATGGAAATCAAATGGAAATTATCAAATTTAGTTGTCGGTTGATCTAAGGCTTGCTTAAATCTTAAGATTTAAGCCTTAGATCAACCGCAAGCCTTAGATCAACCGATCTTAAGATTTAAGCCTTAGATCAACCGCAAGCCTTAGATCAACCGATCTTAAGATTTAAGCCTTAGGTCAACCGCAAGCCTTAGATCAACCGATCTTAAGATTTAAGCCTTTAAGCTTTAAGATTTTACTTTTAAGCTTTAAATTCTCATTTTCAATCGTTTCATGGAAACATTTATATCAATAACTTGTAAACAAGAAGATGAAATTGAATGATTTTCTTGTTTTTTCCTTTTAGATTAACGATTTTGTGAGTTTAGAGAGGCTTTTCAGGAAAATCTCTCACGGCTTAGCCATTAGCTTCGCCATTTTACGAAAATGAATATGAAATAAACAGGAATTTAAATTCGAAAAATGTTTAAATTTTTTATATCCATTGTTTCAAGAAAAAGAACATGAAATTTCGAATTTCAGAACGAAACGAGAGAAAATCTTTTGAATGCATTGTCGAAAATGTTATGTTTCAAGTGGAAAGGAGAAAAAAAATCGAAAAAGACTTTAAACAGAGAATTTTTCTCGACCGAAAATACACAAATGAATATTTCATTGAGGAGGAAAGGCCTTTTTCGACCGAATTTCTTTTTTTTTTGACCCTTTTTCTATGAATTAAATGAAGTGTTTCAAAATCGATAAAGTCAGGGAAAGCACTAGGGAAAGTAATCTGCTTAAATTGCTTTAATGCTTAAAGAAAGCTTAATAAAAGCTTAAAGAAAGCTTAATAAAAGCTTAAAGAAAGCTTAATAAAAGCTTAAAGAAAGCTTAATAAAAGCTTAATGAAAGCTTAATAAAAGCTTAATGAAAGCTTAATGAATGCTTAATGAAAGCTTAAAGAAAGCTTAATAAAAGCTCTAATAATTTCTTCTAATCCAATTAAAGCAATGATGTGGTAATGATTTGAGTGATTCGAAAATGAAAAGTAAAACTATTATAAGAAATGTTGTAAGAAATGTTGTAAGAAATCTGTTCAAGACGAATCGAGTCATCTTCAAAGCTTTGACAATTCAAGGACATAAAAGCAAAAAAAAGGATCTTTTCAGGTGAAAAGACACGCTTTTTCACGTCATTCCCTTTTCTGGTCAACTCCTTTGCTTTTTCTCGTTTTTTTTTCTTCTTCGTCTTTTGATACAAAAACAGTGTAAACATTGAATCCAGTACTGGGAAAAGAGAAAAGAAAGGCAAAGAAATCAGACATGATCTGACCGATCAACAGCAACAGATTACCAACTTTCGAATGCTTTTTCTAAAGCCTGCAACTTTCTACTGTAATCTTGACTCAATTTTGTCATCAAATCTATCCACTCTCTCAATCATTCTTTGTATCCTTTGTGTATCTGATTAGAATCAGAATAAAAGTAAATTATATTGAGAAAAATGAGGCAAGATTATCTAGAAAGAGAAAGAAGACACGTTTTAGAAATCTTTCTCTATTACAATAGCTAAAGATTCTGACTTGATTTGCTTACCGATACAAATGGCAAGCTGGCAGATGGAAAGCTTTAACCGTTCAGATCATTCAGTTCAGTTCAGAATTATACAGAATAAACTTTCTTATCGATATTATCAATACAAGCGGCATGCTCATCTTTAACCCTTCAGATCTCAGCTTCTAAAACAGCTATCAATCTGAAAATTGTCTCATTGAAAAGTCAAGAATGCCAGCTTTTGATTGCTATTTTATACATATTAAATTCTCAAGTGAATGCCTTAAAAAGCTTATCAAAACTTCTCGATATCGACTTTTGATATCGATAAGTATCGATAAGGTTTATGAAGTGCTTACTCATTAAAAGTCTTTATGCATTCTTAGCAATCAAAAGCTGGCATTCTTGACTTTTCAATGAAACAATTTTCAGATTGATAGCTTTTTTAGAAGCTGAGATCTGAAGGGTTAAAGATGAGCATGCCGCTTGTATTGATAATATCGACAAGCAAGTCTAGTTTTGGGCTGCGCAACAAGCAACTGCAAAACTTCACTAGAAAGTATTCAAATGTTATCGATTCTATCGATAAGTAAGTTTATTCTGTATAATTCTGCTTTTTAAAATAAATAAAAATAATTTTGAATGTAAATTGAAAACGTTCAAAAATTTTGGACGAATATTGAAAGGGTTGAGAAGTAAAAAAAAAGTGAAAGGAAATTCGAGATTTGAAAAATTTTTTTTTGAAAATGTTAAACAAATAAAAAAGCGGGCTCAAAAAGTGGAAAACGGCACTAAACAATAATCAAAAAATATGCTTAGTTTCAAGTTTTTTTAAAGATAAATTTGCCAAAAAGATAAATTTGCCAAAAAACCAAATTTGTCTTGAAATCAACTGTTTAGCCATCAGAAAAATTTTCAATTAAACACTAAACCTTTTTGTTGGGTTTTCAAGGAGCTGGGAAAAACTTTGAAACACAATTTTGCCTGATTGGCCTCCTAATCGGTCAGCCACCGGTTAGGAGTCTTGTCTTTTAAGCGGAAGGTCTAGAGTTCAATCACGCTGCAAGATATAAATCTTTCTTTTTCCCTACGAAGTGGGTTTTTTTTCTTTCACAACATTTGGGTAATAGGGAAACGACGGCCGCAGTGCCATAAAATTGTGCCTTTAGACCTTTATTACCGTCTTATTACCGTATTTTCTCTAATAGTACTGCACTCCAGCGAGTCGAGTTGGTGACGATTTTACAGTTTCTAATCTTTCACAGAAGCTCAACACTCAAATCCCCCACAAGATCTGATCGTCAGCTACATTTTCCGACCCCACATCGATAGGTTCTAATAAGCGCTTTTCGAGATTTCGAGGAATTTAGGCGATGCTCAGGGTGCACTAATATTAAAAAAAATACGGCATTTATCCTTTGTTTGTATTACGTTCTTGGTTTTCATTAAATTTATTTTTTTAAACTTCAATTCCCACAACTAGTTGAAGCTTTAAAATTCTCAGGAAAACCGACCAGGCACATGATATTCCCCGTTGTTCATCGTTTGTTGCTGCATATTTTTCAGCAAATCCACTGTCCATTCCATTCGTTGTTGAAACGTTTGCGCGTCTTGCTCGGAAGCGAAATTCAGGCCATAGACCTAAAAGTCGAGAATTTAGAGGAGTTTTTCATCGACTTTTGTTGAAATAAGCTTTGCTTTGAACAGTACAAATAGCAAAAAACTTTAAATCTTCAAAGCTGATTAATTAAAAGCAATAAAAAATAATGTCAAGGTGACCTTTCGAGAATTTAGAGGAGTTTTTCATCGACTTTTGTTGAAATAAGCTTTTGCCAGTGTATTTGATAGAGCTTTAAATGAAGATTCCGAATTCGCTTTTAGTTTTCCGAATGGATCTCTGTATCGCAAGATATTTGACATCAAAGTTTAAGACCCGAAAGTCAAAGTTTAAGATCCGACATCATTTCAGCTCAATTCACAACATTGGATGATAGCAGCTGTGGTTTAAAGTTAAGTCCTAAGTTAAGGTAAGTCCAGCCAGAAAAACCCTGGTTTGCTCCAACTTTTTGGAGTGCGGGGAGCGAGTTACCTTTAAAATTGGCCTAAACTTTTTCTGCTCCAACGCTCCAATTTCCTCGCGTTGCCTTGAAATACCTTTTGATAATTTAACTAAAAAAGGGTTAACATAAAGGAGATAACCTTGTAAGCGAGCAAGTACAAAAAACTTGTGAGCGCTCGCACTATCCACTGTGCTACTACTGTACTTACTACTAATAAAATGAGACCAATAACAGCGCCGAAAAATTCACTTAAACTTTGATGCCAGATCTCTTGCGATACAGAGTTCCATTAAAGAAACTAAAAGTGGATCGGGATCCTCATTGAAAGCCCTATCAAGCAATAGCTCTAGCTCTAGCAAATACACTGAATGCGCATGAAAAAGGCCATCTTGACTTAATGCCTTTTCTTAGTTAAAGATTTTTCATCATCTCCTAAAGAAAATAAGTTTCAATATTCTGTATGTTTCATTTTGATATTCAGTATTACATTAGAATCACAATGTCACTGTGTGAAGCTATTGGGGTATTTCTCTCAACAGATTTTCATCTCTTACCTAGCTAAATATGACTTTTTAACTCGGCTAAACGTCAAGTTTAACCCCGTCCCTTAAGATAACTTTGTTCTATTTGTCCAGCTAACTTTTGTACTTTACTTCTACGTTTAAAAGCTAGTAGTACCTGGAGAAAAGTAAACTTTAACATTGCCAAGATGCTTTACAAATAGACTTGAATTATCCACGTATTTTCTGGTTTAATTATCTTTTAGCTTTTTTTTTCTTTTATATCTGAAACCTGTCGATTCTCGTCTCTCCATTGATGAAAAGTGGCACGAGCCGGGTGATATTTGAAGCGTGCGTGTATCCGACAATTCATCAGAATCGCTCCATCCTGAAAAGTTTTGTAAAATAAAGAAAGATGACGCATCTACTGTCTCCGATTAGCAAGACTAGTGGTTGCAAAGTTTGAAATTTAACTAACTTAACTAACATAACTTAACAAACTTAGCTTAACTTAACTGAACTTAACTTAACTTAAATTAACTTAAATTAACTTAAATTAACCTAACTAACTTAACTAAACTAACTTAACTAAACTAACTTAACCTAACTAATTTAACTAAACTAACTTAACTAAACTAACTTAAATTAACCAACTTAACCTAACTAATTTAACTTAGCTAATTTAACTTAATTTAACTTAACTTAACTAACATAACTAACTTAACTTAACTAACTTATCTTAACTAAGCACCCAACCACTCAAGCATTGTCATTTAACAACATTACTTATCATTACTGATTTTGAAACTAGGCTTCTAAATTTGAATTCGAAAATTCGTTCATTCACGTTTCAATTTGTCTTCTCTCTTTCAATCTGTCTTAAAGTTCATCTAGTTGTATTAGGTTGATGCAAAAGTCTTTTTCATTTTTTTCGTACTTCCGTTAAAAAGTAACAAATGCACCAATTGAACAACGGTTTATTGCATTCGAAAGGCCAATTATTTTTCTGCAAAATGACATTAAAACGAGTTTAAAATGTCTTATGTCTAGATTTTTTTGAGAGCCTGAAGTCGGGTAGTCAAAAAAGGCGACGGCTCGATGATGCATTTTAGACGCATTAGCTAAGGAAACCAATCTTGATGTTAATAAATAAAAGATAGAGCACAAAAAGTTAGATATTTTTTGCAGATTTTCAGAGAAATTGATTCAGCCAATTTCTTTATAGAGGTTTTTATAGATTTTTATGAAAAAACCCGTTTTCACTCTCGAATTTGCTTGAAAGTGAACCCAAATTGACTTAAAAAGATGGGAAATTGAACAATAAACACTTTTCATTTAGAGCAAACCATAGGTTAATTGATGACTTTGTTACTTTTCAAAAGAAGTACGAAAAAAATGAAAAAGACTTTTGCATCAACCTAATATACCAAATTCTAAACTTTAAAAACAAAAGAAGTTTGATAAGTTATGTAAATACATTTAAACAATGATAAAACAAAAGAAAAGAATAACATTAGCTTGTAAAGAATTAAAGTTGATGCAATAAATTGAAACCTAAGACTTTCGATGAGATTCGAAAACGTTTTGCGCTAAACTTTACAGCTTTCTCGTGGGTTTTTCTGCATTTGTTTTTAGGTGTAAATTAACTTAACTAAATGAACTAAACTAACTTAAATCAACTTAAATTAACTAACTTAACTAACTTAAATTAACCAACCTAACTTAACTAAACTGGCTTTGTATTATTATTATTATTTGAGAATTTGAAACCTCTTGTCTCGTGGCGATGATGCGAAAAGTTTGCTGCTGAATGTGGTGAAGAATTTGAACACACGAGGCACGACCCTCGGGAAGTCCGTGCGGGGAAACCCAACTGAAAGTGAGTTTTTTTGAAAGAAATATTTCTGAAATTTGTTTTATCATCTATTTTTTTTGCTTATTTTGCAATTAGAAATAAGAATTTGAAAATCATTTGTTGCTTGAACAACTTCTTTCAGCTATTAATAAGATTAAGAAGATTAATAAGATTGGATTGATGGGAGTGATTTGTCGTCAACTTTTAAATTACTCCTTTGACACGACCAATACACCAAATAAATTATGGTTTATTTTACAATAAAGATCTACCTTTTCTCTACAAAATGGCTTTTCGGAGATTTCAAAAAGCTTTTTTTTGTGTGAACTTTATGAATTATCAAACAAAGCTAGCTATTGGGTTGGTCAATTGAAAACTGCGGGATTTTGAACTAAAATTTATTCAACATAAAACCATGAATTCATTCGAAATAATTTCCATTATTATTGACGACTTCTGCCCATTTTACAGGCAATTTGCGGATTCCTCTTTCGTATTAGGATTTTGGTTTGTGTGTGAGACAAGTGTGAGACTCAAAAATCGAGGACTGGAGATGTCCCAGTTTGAGCATTTCAGCACTTTCTTCAAAAGAAACCCTTTTTGGTGTCAATGGAAAAGTTGTAGAGAATCAAAAATTAGGCTTATAGCCAAATTTCCAAAAAGATACACTTAGTAGTTTCGCTTAAAATGCAAGTTTTGTGAAAATTTGGCATTTCTTTTGTGTAGATTTGGCATTTCTTGAAAACTAGTTTTTGAATCGTTCTGAAAATTTGGATATAAGCTTGATTTTTGATTCTCTACAACTTTTCCATTGATACCAAAATGGGTTTCTTTTGAAAAAAGCGCTCAAACTGTCACATATGACAATAGCCCGCAGTTTTCAATTCGCCAACCCAATAGTAAGGAGTTGAACAATTTCTGTCACATCTTCTTTGATAATCTTAATGATAATCACATAATCTTCTTTAATGTCAATAGAAAAAAGATAACGCGTATTCAATTATATACCGTAAATACTGTAATAATACCCCAGCCCCATAATGACGGTGCGGAGTGTTGCGTAGTCTAGCTTTGAACGAGTTTTTCTCGACACTGGTTTATGCTACAATGCGCGCTTTGGTATCAAAAAATAGCCCTGGAATTCAGGGCTATTTTTTGATACCAAAGACGCATTTTTTGAAAGTACGGGCGCTTTGAAAAAAAATGAAATACTAAAAAACTTTGGCGACTACGCGACTGTACGAGGGGGTACTATTACAGTATTTACGGTAAGTCCCCAAATTTTCAGAAAAATCTCTTCACCCGTTTTCACTAGATGTTGATTTTCTAAAAAATTGAATTTTTGTTGAGTTGAGTCGCTGCTTTAGCGTTTCTGCGTTTCTGCGTTCAAATAACATTTTGTAGAAAAGTAGCTAACTTTTCTAATGATACCAATCATTGAGCAAACTCTACAAAAGGTTTTAAAAGTTCCTTTGCTGCGACTAATCCAATATTATAACAAATTTTATATGGCTTTCATTCTCTCGAAATCTCACCTTTTATTCCCTTCATTGTAGAGCATCACCTCCGCGGCCACTTGAGCCACTGCGGTCTCGCTGGAAATAATAAATTAAATAGTTTTTGATGTTTCAAATAAATTCCTTACTAAGATCGATTCTAATTAAATTATTGGGTTGGTGGAAAAGTCCTTTCGGATTTTTTGGGAGAGTATCTTAAATTTGTCGAATTTTGACGTTTTATAGCTCATCCTAAAGCTGAATTCAAGACGGATCGATTGGTAAAAACCGTTTTGAGATATCTCTTTTCTAAAAGTTTTTACAGCTATTTTAGTAAAGGGCGGCAGAGCCAAAAAATGGCTGTTTTCACGTTTCGTTAGTTTTCCGTGCAGAAACCTAGGCTAAAAAACATGTGTTTCGTGATCAGCGTCAAAAATAACCCCTAGACACAAATTTTCAGAATCTTAGCAAAAATCTTTTGCACGGAAAACTAACGAAACGTGAAAACAGCCATTTTTTGGCTCTGCCGCCCTTTACTAAAATAGCTGTAAAAACTTTTAGAAAAGAGATATCTCAAAACGGTTTTTACCAATCGATCCGTCTTGAATTCAGCTTTAGGATGAGCTATAAAACGTCAAAATTCGACAAATTTAAGATACTCTCCCAAAAAAATCCGAAAGGACTTTTCCACCAACCCAATAACTGCTTGGCTTGGCTTGGCTTTTAACAAGTGCTCAATACTATTCCAACAAACAGCTCATTAACCAATGAAACAAAGCTTTTTCCTCCTCCTCCTTTTTTGATCTTTTTTTCTTGAAAATCCACACTTGATATATGAAATTCCCTTTCAAATAACCCATTTCCCCAAATTTTACGTGTACCCCAAATAACCAAATAACCAATATGAACCAACCAACCAAAATAATCAATATGAAATTCCCTTTCAAATAACCCATTTCCCCAAATTTTCCTTGTACAACAAAGGAAATCTATCAATTCTTCACTAAATCTTTTCCCAAACAAGGTCATTTTCTTTTTACGGATTGAGATAAATTGGCTCAATTTGAATACAACCCATTGACAAAGAGTGACAAATTTTAGAGGTCAAAGAGATTTTTCATCAATACAGAAACGATTTTGAGCTTTGTTTAAGCTTTAAGAATTGGGAAAATTCACATTTAAACTATTAAATAGCGAATGGAAAGTGTTTGAAGTGTGTTTATAATGTGGCTTTTTATTAGATTTATAAGGTTGATTAGTAAGAGAAGAGCTTTTGTTTCAATATGCTCAACTTTTACGTTGATTAACAGTAGGTTTAATTGATTCAAATGCCAAATTGCTTTAGAAAATCTTTGTTTTACTTTAAATCTACTTTAAATCTACTTTAAATCTACTTTAAATCTACTTTAAATCTACTGTAAGCCAGTTCAATACAAATATTTAATCAAATCTTCTTTATATATTGAAATTATATATTGAAACTTTTGACCCTGGCAATCCTTTTTTTGGTTACGTAAAAGATGTTAACATTAAGGTGTCCTTGTCATATGGAATGAGAGGAAAAAGATGCTATTTCCATGGAGAGATTGTGGAAAATGAAGAGTTTCAAAGAAATCAAAAAGATCCTTTCTCTTTTTTCCGTCGTTTTCATTGGAAATTGTACCATCTGGTACCATTTCCCGACCTTTGTCGGCTCTTTCTTTTTTTTCTCTTCTCATTTTTCTTCTCATTCTTCGCCCTTGTGAGCAATCAGCCGTTCAACCATCTCTTTTCCTTTAGAAAGCTTGATTCTTAAGCTTTCTGCAAATTTGTTTTCAAAAAAAAGTAGTCGAGAAGCTAAATATGGGAAATCTATAGGAAAAATCTTTGCTTCAATAGGAAATCCTAGCTTGAAAAAGTTTAGCTTTAATGTTTTCGGGATGTTAAATGTATCAGTTTGACTTTAATAAGCAAAGAAATGGTAATAAACAAAGAAATGGTAATAACTAAAGAAAAGAAAAGTTAAATTCAATGTTTTTCATTAAGAAAATGATAGAAGAGGTGAGATTTGAAAGATTTAAAAAAATTGAGTTTCAAAGAAGAAGAAGAAGAAGGTCGACTTCTTTCTAAAGAAGTTCTCTCAGTTTAGCTGGTGTTTAAGTGAAACAACGGGATGCCGAATTTAAAGTAAAATACAACCAAATCTAGGAGAAAGAAAAGAAAAATTGAAGCTGCTCATTTTATTGAGTCTACCAATTCGAGCTCGAGTTGTGTCTGTGAAAGTCTCCATGACAAAAAAGTATCTTTCAATTTTGATCAAGATCAAGCCGAATATTCATCATTTTTCATTCGGAATCGCAAAAAAACAAACATAATAGCAGCTAACAAATTCAACGAAATCTATTCGACGACCAACTCTGACTCTAATTTTTCGAAAATCTTTTTCAAATTTAGCAAACTTTTTCTTAAACAAAAGTCGTAAAAAATTCAAACGAAACTCTTTTTTTTCTCTAAAATAAACTTGAATTTAATGGCTTTCTGTCCGTAATTTTAACTTAATCTCCACCAATTTCAAAAGTGAATGTTTCAAATGACGCAAAAAGATTCAGAAAAGAAAATCATCAATCCCATCTTGTTTTTTCTATCATTTTTCAAAGTTTTTTCAAAAACTTATGCCAATATTTTACCTGTTCTGATTCTTGACAGCATTTGCTAATGTATTCGCTGAGTAGAGGCCACTTTTTGGGCGTAACGAGGCGCTGAGGCCACAATTGAGTGGCCGCGTCGCACACGAAAGCATTTGCGTGAGTGATGAGAGGTGAATTGTGGACAGTTTAAGCGATTACAGCCAAGAAAATGCTACTGTAAATGAAACTTGAGCAATATTTGCATAAAAAAAGAAAAAGAAAAGCTGGAAGAAAGATTGATGAATGCTTGAAAGTTGACGCGAATAAACTGAAGCTGAAGCTGAAGAAGAAAAGCTTTAATCTAGAAGTTTCAACGAATCAAAAACGGTGCAATCAAAACAAAAATCAAAAGAAAAAGCGATGTTTTGGCAAAAGAAATTCGACAAAAGTTGAGAAAGCATTAGAGAAAACAGGGAAAAGAACGGTCTAAAGAACGGACTGACAAAATGGGGGTACTAATCGCTCTCCTTTCCCCACCGCCAAAAAAAAGCTAAAGCCTTGCCCATTCAAAAGCCATTCGGAGAGACGAATGTTTAAAATAAAAAAGATGGAGGAAAAGATGGGGAAAAAGCAGGTAAATACCTCCTTTCTGTGCCCTTTTTATCGATGAATTTCAATAGAATTCAACAAATGAGCCACAAGAAGAGGAAAAAAAAACCCCCCGGATTACCTTAAAGGGTCAGTTCTTGAAGAAGGGAAAAAAAAGGAAGCTAGAACGCTTGACTTTTATTATTCAAAAATCTGTTTTAAAATTTTATATCTGGGATTTAAAACACTCACATTTACCCTATTTTCGTGTGAGTTTATTTCAATAAAGTAATAGAAATAAAGTAATAGAAAAGTTAATAGAAATTTTTCAAAGTTTACAATACATTTAAAGGTCAGTTTTATTTTTCAAAATCAATTAAATGAATAATATAATATTGGGTTGGGGAGAATGAGTCGGCGCCCAACTTTAAAGGGACTTTTTGCACACATAAAGCCTTCTTTAAACATACGTTTGGTTTCATCAAAAGGATCCACTATTTCTCTACAAAATCACTTTTGAGAGATTCCACAAAGCTTTTCTTTCGTGGAGTTTATGAACTTCCAAACGCAGCTGGTTAAAATGGCAAAGAGTCCGACTCATCATTTGAACAGTTTCTTTCACATAAACCTTCTTTGGTGTTTATATAAAAAAGATAGAGCACATTCAATTACTTAAGTTGCCAAATTTGCAGGAAGATCCCACCAATGGTTTTTTCTAGATCACAGTTTGTAGTTTTTGTGAAAAAATGGCTTTTTCTTGAGCGGAGGCGCTGTTTGAATTTTCTTTTAAATGTCATTTTGTAGAGAATTAGTTAACCATTCTACTCATATCAAACGCATATTATTTGACGAAGTCGAATAGAAGTTTTAGACATTTTTTTGATTTTCGGCGCCGACTCATTCTCCCCAACCCAATAATTTGAGACAATAAAAGGTCAAGATTCGATTGATGGGCAGGTGTGTGAGAGGAGAGGAGAGGTGAGGGGTGGAGATGAGGTGAGGAGATGAGGTAAGGAAATTGATGGGTAGGAAAAGGGTAAAGCTTTTAGGCCGAATGATTAGAGGTTTGAGCCTTTTTCTTTGACTATATAAACACTACATTTTTTGGTTTTCTTCCAATATCACAGGGAAAATGGATACAATAGAAAGGGTATGTTTCCCAAACTTTGAGCACAAAGTACAATGAAAGCTGAGCTTAGAACTTGTCCGTAAAACAAAATTGGTATTTTAGAGGAAAAGCGAATTGACCCAAAGAAGGGATAAATTGAGGAGGAGGTGTCAGAGGAATTGGAGATGAGAATTGGAATGGGAGCGAGAAGAAAACGAATGGGGAATCGCCTCTTACGCAATCGATCTTTTGAGAAAAAAGAAAAGAAAGGATATTCAGTTGAATGGGATATTATATTTGGGATGACAAGGAGAAAGAAAGAAAGAAAGAAAGAAAGAAAGAAAGAAAGAAAGAAGGGAAGAGGCCAAAGATGGTGACAGCCGGTCAACAATTATCCCCTTCCCTCACTTTCCCTTCTGACCCTTTCACGCAAATACAATTTACGCCTTGGCGAAGGCTCGTTGCACCCTTAAGACCCTAATAGCAGGGAATATGAAAGAGTAATCGATATTAATCATATAATTGACTAATATTGATAGACTGCTTGCTCGACTGACTGATTGACTTGCTTAAAAGCTCGTCTCTTCAGCCTCTTCAGCGTAAAAATCTCTTCAGCCTATCCCGGCTTACTCCAAGTGTATGCCAGCTATCTTAGTAAACATAATTCTTGAATTTTCAAAAACGATTAAACATCAAATACAAACAGTTCTCTGGGATCTTCTAAAGAAGCTAGGTTTTGGGTCAACTTCTAAAGAAGGTCGACTTCTTTCTAAAGAAGCTCTCTCAGTTTAGCTGGTGTTTATGTGAAACAACGGGATGCCGAATTTAAAGTAAAATACAACCAAATCTAGGAGAAAGAAAAGAAAAATTGAAGCTGCTCATTTTATTGAGTCTACCAATTCGAGCTCGAGTTGTGTCTGTGAAAGTCTCCATGACAAAAAAAGTATCTTTCAATTTTGATCAAGATCAAGCCGAATATTCATCATTTTTCATTCGGAATCGCAAAAAAAAACATAATAGCAGCTAACAAATTCAAAAACATAAAACGTTTCTCTGTAAGATGAAGAGAGAAGAATTCAAAAACCAGTTACACAGGGGTACATATCAGCAGGAGAATAGAAAAGAATGAAGAGAGAAAAAAATTGGCCTCCGTTATCGAAAAAATGTGAAGAGAAGGATGACTGGTTTATCATCGTTTTTGGAGAAGAAATGGCTGCGTGTGAGATCTTTTAGTCAATGTCATTCGGAAAAGAAAAGGGAAAAGGGAAAAGAGAGAGATTTTGGAGAGAAAAGAAATGGTGCTTTGACCGAATGGGTACGAATCTTTACATCTTTTTCAAAACAAAACCAAAAGAATAACAATTTTTGTGCTTTCAAAAGTTTCGACCAATTAAGTTCAAGTTCCAATTGGTAGACTGAATAAAATGAATAGCGCTCGTTCGCTATTCCAATCGCTTCCCCGACCCCGAAAACCCTAGGGTACAAATTTACAACTGAAGATCTGAAGATCTAAAAAGCTCTCATCTAAAAAGCAAAAGAGAAATCCCAAAATAGCTGGCGAGGTGTTCTTTGTGCGCGCACGTAAACGCTCACGACCTGGCAAACCGTCCCGATAGATAGGTGTTCTCTTTTTGGGGGTTATTAAAGAGCGGCTGAGCCTTCGCTGAGCCAAGCGGCTGAGCCTTCGCTGAGCCAAGCGGCTGAGCCTTCGCTGAGCCAAGCGGCTGAGCCTTCGCTGAGCCAACGGCTGAGCCTTCCTGAGCCAGGGCTGAGCCTTCGCTGAGCCAAGCGGCTGAGCCTTCGCTGAGCCAAGCGGCTGAGCCTTCGCTGAGCCAAGCGGCTGAGCCTTCGCTGAGCCAAGCGGCTGAGCCTTCGCTGAGCCAAGCGGCTGAGCCTTCGCTGAGCCAAGCGGCTGAGCCTTCGCTGAGCCAAGCGGCTGAGCCTTCGCTGAGCCAAGCGGCTGAGCCTTCGCTGAGCCAAGCGGCTGAGCCTTCGCTGAGCCAAGCGGCTGAGCCTTCGCTGAGCCAAGCGGCTGAGCCTTCGCTCTTCTCTTCATTACTACGCCCAAATCCCTCAATAGAGCACTCCTGTCTCAAGTTTATGATATTTTTTACAAACTCTACATACGTTGAACTGTTCTAATCATTGAAACATTTTCTTGACGTTAACGTTGAAATAAATTTCAAACTAACTTTATTCAGCTTACAGTTACAATTACAACTTGACAAAATTAGCATCGAATTTTAAACAGATACAAATAAACAAAAGAAAAATCCTTATTTTAGTCTTTAGTTCTCTTGAAAAATTACCCTACATTTAAGCATTTTTCAAGCAAAAAGTCTAAACGAATTTTCAAAAAAAATAAAGAATAAAGGTAGTGAATAAAGAAGAAAATCTGAAGAAGAGAAATGGATGGGGGAAATCCGATTTCCGCCCATTGTCACATAGCGCCTGCGGCATTGCGTGCATTGAGAATTTAAGAAAGAATTTTTTGGGGAAACTTTTGCGACTATTGCGCAATTTTTCTGCGAGTAACGCAAAACCGAGCATAAAAAGCAATTCAGCAATTCAAAAATGCAATGTAGCTTTGTGTATGTTGAGTCAAGCTCAAGCTCAAGATTAAGCTCAAGCTTTTGAGCCATTTCAACGCTGCTCACTTTAAAAGAAGCCAATTTTTTTGCTAGTTTAAGCAGAAATTTTGATTAAAAGTTATCTCTAGAGGAAAAAGATGGGGTTTTTTTAAAATATTTTTTGGAAATTTCGCACTGAAAGCTATGTAGGTCAAAAACTATGAAAAGCTATTATATAAGTTTGGATTTAGCCTGGAAAATTGTCTGGAAATCTAGCTTGGAAAATCCTAAGGCCATGAGTTTCAATTAGTCGAACAGAAGAGGCAAATTGGGCAACAGGTTTTACAATTTAAAGTAAAACTGAGACCGGATCGACAGAGAGATTTTATTAAATAAACCAAAAATCCTTTTGTAGAAGCCCAAAATGAAACATTCGTATGGGAAAAGGAAAAAGAAAGAAAGGAAGAGAGAGAGAGAGAGAGAGAGAAAGAAAGAAAGGAGAGAGAGAGAAAGAAAGAAAGAAATAAATAAAGAAAGAAAGAAAGATAGACAAATGGTAAAAAACAGAGTGTGGATATCGAATGACTGTGAAGGGGATTGCATTGGATTGAATGGGATCGATGTTCGTGAAAAAAGGTAAAAGGAAATGCCAAGAATCCCATTCAGAAACGGATACCCGTCTAGTGGGGACTAGTTTTGAGTTTTCCTTTAGATTTCCTTTAGAGAAATCAATAAAATATCTAAAGTTGCTGTAGTTTGATGGTGCTATACTGTGGTAAATCGGTTACGCTAACCGTTTTGTTAAAAGCTACCGTAGTCTCAGCATCGCTACCGTAATCTAAAAGTAAAGCCTCATAAAGCGATAGGTTCACCGGGTGATTTACATTTCTACAAGGCACTTGGACTAGGTAGTTGAAGATTGAAAGCATTTCTTAGATCTCTTAGAAAACAGTCGTTAGTCAAGGTCGACTGATCAATCAGAAATTGTCCTGATGTTCAGAAACTTGAAACATCTATTCATCCACTTCTTTTCCACTCATTAGAACTATTCACCAACTTTAGTAGAAAACCCCTTACTATTAGTTTCTAGTATTTCAAGGGTTTTCCTCAAAAAAACGCGTAAGTCCTTGAAGTTTTTTTCCCGATCTAAAGCGGACCACTTATGAATTTAAAATTAGACGGCCACACGCTACGCGGGGTTATTGAAAGGGGGAAAAAGAGTGTTTCAAAATGGGAAGCGTCTAATGAAAATGGAAAGGTTTAATTGTCTTAGAGAATGAGATTTAAAAATTAAAAGAAAGATCACTATAGATAAGAAAAGAATGATAACTATATAATGATAACTATAGAATGAGAACTATAGAATGATAACTATAGAATGAGAACTATAGAATGATAACTATAGAAAGATAACTATAGAATGATAACGATAGAATGGTAGCTATAGAAAGATAACTATTGAATGATAACGATAGAATGATAGCTATAGAATGATAGCTATAGAATGAGAACTATAGAATGAGAACTATAGAATGAGAACTATAGAATGAGAACTATAGAATGAGAACTATAGAATGAGAACTATTGAATGAGAACTATTGAATGAGAACTATTGAATGATAACTATAGAATAAGAACTATAGAATGATAGCTATAGAAAGATAACTATTGAATCATAACTATAGAATGATAACCATAGAATGATAACTATAGAATGATAACTATAGAATGATAACTATAGAAAGATAACTATAGAATGATAGCTATAGAATGATAACTATAGAATGATAACTAACGTAAGTTTAGCTTTTCTTTTTTTTCTTTTCATTCCTCTATTTTTCATTGCTTTTCACGATGAATTTGTTTCAAAATTTGTAGGTTTCTTTAAATTTCTAAATTAAAAGAAACAAAAAAGTTTCTCTAAATTTCAAAGAATCAAAAACATCTCCAAGATACAGACAAAAGTTGCCTAGCTATTGTAATCCGACTTTAGATGTGAAGAAGTATTTTAGAAGAAGATCAGAAGATTGTTTCAAGTTTAGGAAGCTCGCCGTAAGAAAGCGTGCCTTAATTTTCATACCATACCATTGAACAACCATTAAAAGTCGGCTCAAGATTGATAAAGGGGTCCTTTCAAAATAATTTCGTCATTTTTCGGCTAGAAATTCTAGTTTTCCTCGAAAATTTATGCACAAAAAAAGAAAATCGTCTGCATAAGGGCAAGGGAATCGTTTTTTTTTTCGTTTAGTTACTCAAAAATTCATTGAGGAAAAACTCGGGGTTGAAATTGTGTAAAAAAAAAAAATTGAATTTTCGAAAGGTTGATCAAAAAATCGAACTCTAATTACTTTTTGCATTTTTAGAAGAAAGTTCTTCTTGTTGAAATCACCGTTTCATTTTTATTTGATGGTGGGACAAAGGTGCACCTTTTTTTTGCGCACCCGACCAAAAGCGTACCTTTTTTTTCGCTGGAAAAGGCCTTAGAAAAGGCTGTAGAGCTTTAAAAATGTTTCCACATAGGGGAATCATATGCGTAGATTCCGAATTTCGACAAATTAGAACTCGCTGACATGCCAAATTTGGGCTAAGAGGCAAAAACTGCGGAAAAGCGTTAAGTTGCGTAGTTTTTGCCTTTTAGCCCAAATTTGACGTGTCAGCGAGTTCTAATTTGTCGAAATTCGGAATCTACGCATATGATTCCCCTATGTGGAAACATTTTTAAAGCTCTACGGCCTTTTCTAAGGCCTTTTCCAGCGAAAAAGAAGGTGCGCTTTTGGTCGGGTGCGCAAAAAAAAGGTGCACCTTTGTCCCACCCCCTTTGATAGTTTAAAATTTTGCCCTACTAATGACGATTATTTTTTGGTGTAAACTCAAGTTTTCTGAAGGACTTCTGTTATTTATTTCGCTGAAAGTTCTCCGTAATTTTGTACTAGTTTAAAGAGAAGATTCAGGGCCATCGAATCACTTGAATAGTTTAGTTTATCTTTAAATTTAAACCAAAATATCAGTCAAAACAGTTAACGACTCTCAAATACATTTTCCCGTCACGTCTTCTTTCATTTCTTTTTTTTAAAACGTCTTTATTTAATTAGCTACTCTTTAAAAGCAATGCAAAACATCACTTTTATTTTTCTTAGATTAAATTTTGACTCATACAAATATCAAAAACCATTTTTAACACTTTTACGACAATACGACGTACTAATGACGATTATTTTTTGGTGTCAACTCGTTTTTAAGGACTTTTGTTATTTATTTCGCTGAAAGTTCTCCGTAATTTTGTGAGCACGTGTGGCTGACTGGTTAAGTGTCGTTTATCTTAATCGGAAGGTCGAGGTGACCATGTCGCATGTGGGGTTCGAACAACCCCACATGCGACATGGTCACCCCCTTCGGATTTCCTTTCCCTTCGGGTTGAGAGGTTTTTCTGGAGGGCAGTCTGGTGGTTGTGGCCCCAGTTCTTTAAAGTGACAAGCCACTCCTTCATCGTCATCTTCCCTTCACCACCAAAAAAGCTATTTAGTTCCCCATTGAGCTTAGGGTTAGGGAGCCGTCTGTCATGAAGTGGGTTAAGTTAAGATATAGCCTAGTATTGTGTGTGTCGTTGTATTGTGATTGATATATTTCGTGTATGCGATAAATTCACCACTGGTAGCCCCAGTCGGTATTTTTAATACGACTTACTAATGACGATTATTTTTTGGTGTCAACTCGTTTTTAAGGACTTTTGTTATTTATTTCGCTGAAAGTTCTCCGTAATTTTGTACTAGTTTAAAGAGGAGATTCAGGGCTATTGAATGATTAGAATAGCTGAGTTTCTCTTTGAATTTAAACCAAAATATCAGTCAAAAAAGTTAACGATCCCAAAAAACATTTTCCAATGACGATTATTTTTTGGTGTCAACTCGTTTTTAAGGACTTTTGTTATTTATTTCGCTAAAAGTTCTCCGTAATTTTATACTAGTTTAAAGAGGAGATTCAGGGCTATCGAATGACTTGAATCGTTTAGTTTATCTTTGAATTTACACAAAGTTATCAATAAAATAATTAACGACTACGCGACCGTAAGCTCAAAATCACTAATATTTTTTTTGCTCTACTTTTCAGAAATTTTCTATTACATTCTATTGCATTCGATCTTTTCAATAACAATTCGGCACTTGTTTCCCATCCATTACACAATCGATTTCACTCAAAACCCTTCAAATCATTTAGAGATTTAACGTGGAAACATTTGTGCTTTTCCACGAAAAAAGAAAGCTTTTCTCGTACGTTTTCCGAAAAGACTAATGACCACGGCTTTCCTTTTCATTCTATTTATCTCATAAAGTGTAATTTTTTTTTGCTCAATCCCAAGAATTCGGGAAATTCGATGAGCTTAACGCAGACTGAGCTTTGAATTTTTTTTCTAACATTATTTTGCTTTGATTTGATTTCTTTTCTACTCTTGTGCTCACTCAGAGCTAAACCAGGCCAATTTTGAAAAATGATGCAGATAGATTCGAAATGCTAGAACTATAACTTAAAACACTGATTCGAGGTTGACTTTGGTGTATTTATAGTGTCCAGATGGGGCTAGTGCCCCGAAAGATGCGGGTTCGAATCCAGTGAGCTCCTTTTTCGTTTGTTAGCCCTTGAAAAGTTCTCAATTCGAATTCGAGACCATTGGCTTTGAGTTAACGATAAAATAGTATATTTTATTTTTAAGAAATATCTAGATTGTTAAAAGGATTCGTAATAAATTTCTAATTTCTCAAATTCCTTCGCATCCCTCTTTATTTTTGCAGGTGTGGTTTGTCTGTGTGTGGTCAGTGTTATGGATAGATGGCTATGCTTGGGTGATGGTTGAGAAGAAAAAGAATAGAGAGGAGAGGAGAGAAGAGGAAGAAGAAGGAGAAGAAGAAGAAGAAGAAGGAGAAGAAGAAGAAGAAGAAGAAGGAGAAGGAGAAGAAGAAGAAAAAGAAGAAACGGCCAAATGGGCCAATGCTTCTTATTTGCACAGGCTAATGCGGAGGAGTCAAGAATTGAAGGAGAAGATTGAAGAGAAAGGAAAGGGCAAAGAGGACAGGTGAGATCAGGATGTGGTGTGCCTGACATACTAAAAACGAGTATTGTAGTATTAAGTACTATATACAGTATATGACAGTATCATTAACGAGTACCGTTTGGCTAAAATCTATCGTACCAAAATATCCAGAACAATCCGACAAGAGATGGATGAGAAAAAAAAGTGGAATTAGGTTCGGATTGGAATTTTCTCAGGTCTAGTATCTGGTACTACTATAATTGGTACTACTGTACAGTTCTTATGCACTACCAGTTTAAAAAAACAAGTCCTATGCAGCTTTACTGCAAGGTGATGAGTCTTAAACAACGCTGAAAATCTTTAAAACAACTATTCACAAAAATTTAATACAAACTTTCAACTAGTTCAACTCTCAAAAGGCCCCACAAATCACTGACTCTTTTGTCCCTTCATCATAATAGACAATGAATAGATTGTGTTGTCCTCATTGTTTTTTCTTTTTTTCTCTTTTTCCCCAATCCTTTTCTTGTTTTCCTATTGGATTTTCTTTCCCGGTGTTTCTTTTTTTTTCCGAACGGTTTTTTCAGCAGATTATTGACCGGAAGGACGGAGACGTGGTGATGTTGGGTTAGAAAAAAACGGTGTTTCAAAATCTTACTGCATTATGCTTGTCATTTCAAATCAATATCTAGAATCAAGCTTTGATTTTAAAACCGTTTTTGGGGTAGGCTAATTTCAGCAATTCTTTTTGGGCAATAGGGTCATTTGCGCAACCAGGCTTTTAGCGCAACTCGCCATAACTTTTTTTCTAATTGACACAATCTTTATGGTTTTGGTTTCATTTTGTAGATCTCAATAAGTGCAACAAAATGAAACCAAAATCATAAAGATTGTGTCACTTAGAAGAAAGTTATGGCGAGTTGCGCAAACGACCCAGTTGCACAAATAACCTTATTGCCCAAAAAGAATTGCTCAAATTAGCTTACCCCCCGTTTTTAAAAGGTTGAAAAGCCGTGTTTCAACAGAGTTGCTTTTAAAGTAACTGTTAAAGTTTAAAGTAACTGTTAAGTAACTGTTAAAGTGATGATAGTGCACAAGGAAAATGTAGGAAAACAATTGAATATCTAAAGCTTCAATCTAATATATTATAATCTAATCTATTATAATCTAATATATTATAATCTTTAAGATTTGGAGATTCGTGAATCCATTTTTCGTATTAGTCATAAGAGATTATACAATTTCACCGTCTATTCATCTCCTCGAGACCAGCTGGCCTTTGTTTGGAGATCGGGTGATCGATTTCCGGCAAACAGCCGACAAAAGTAATATTGAAACGAATACGATTTAAATATTATATTAATACAATAATATTTTAGAATAATAACAAAGAAGAAAAGCTGAATCTCTGTTGCAAAAAAAAAAAAGTTGCTTTCAAACGAGAAGGATTTTACGATCAATGTGTTTAACACTTAAAAAAAGAAAAAAAATTAATTGTGGACTTTCAAAATACTTAATATCAAACTGAGATTTAGTTTGATGGTTTAGAACTTTAAAATTTAAATTTAATAAGTTTTTTCGATTTCCTATGAACTACTTGCTCAAAACTTGCTCAAAAGGAAAGATTTATTGAGTAAGATAACATAAAACTATCCTTGAAAATCAATAAATCTCAAAACCGGGATGGATTTACTCTCTCCAGACTTTCTCCATTAGTATTATTATACATTATATCTAGTAGTACAAGACCTATCCATTCACACCGTTCCCACAATTTTCTAGAGATATTATATCTACTAGTACAAGACCTATCCATTCCCACCATTCCCACCGTTCCCACAATTTTCTAGATATATTATATCTACTAGTACAAGCCCTATCCATTCCCACCATTCCCACCGTTCCCACAATTTTCTCCCCAAGGCCATTCCCGTATCCTTTTCCCTCTTTCCCCATTTCCCCTGGGGAGTTTCGTATGCAAATTTTCTGCACCCACTTGACGGGAAACGGGGAAATCTGAAAGAATTTCTAAGGAAAAATTTCAACAAAAGCTTTTTTTTCTTCTATTGATTGAAAACAATTGGTGCGAAATTGTTCAGAAGAAGAAAAAGCGAGAGGAAATTCGAGAAATCTGACTCATTGTGGTTATCGCCTTTCTTGAGGTTTTTTGTGATCACTTCAATGGAAACTTGAGAAGAAAAGGGATGAAATACAAAAAATAGCACGATCAAGATACAAAAATGATTATTTAGTCAAAAATTTGAAAAAAAACCCAGTTGAAAAAGCTTTGTTTCAAGTTATGGAAAGTGTTCGAGAAAGTCAGTTCATTAATGGCTTAAATGTAAAATTTGTGAACACTTTGAGCACTGATGAGTTCAAGAAATTGCTGATAATTTTAGAATTTACACAAAATTGTATAAAAATTGAATAAAATCTCAATCACCAACCCCATTTTTGATTCGTTTCGATGAGCGATTTCACTTCTTCTGCATTCAATCGAAAAGGAAAGATGAGCTTCTAAAATGGATTGATCAATCAATTTCAATCAGTTTCAAGGCGAAGAGGAAAAGGGAAAATAAAGAAAAAAAAGTTTCATTTATTTAAAAAGGACTTCATTTTATATAGTAAACGGTTAGCTTCAAAACAAAGGAGTCATGGAGAGGAAATAATTTCGCTCATTGCAAATTCTACGCATGATTGACTCACTCAAAATGTTCAAGTTTAAAAGTAGCAACTCAAAGACTGAAGAGAAATTGGGAAAATGTGTGGTCGGCCTTTTTTGAGACCTTGGAAATTAACAATTGACAAGGAATAGTTAATAGACCCAAATCACCAAATGAAATAAGCCATCCGACGCAAAATTCCACGCTGATTCCGAATATCTAATTCGTTTTTGCAAAATGATTCTGAATCGCGTGCAATTTGGCAAAGAAGTTTTTCGCCTCTCTTTAAGGCTTACGCGTGCACTCGTTGAAAATGGCTGCGTTGTGTAGTGGATACTGGGTTAGGATACGGAGAAGTGACTCGAGGGTTCGAATATAATACAAAGTAGCTACGAATAATATGGAGATCTTCGAGAGCCACGCGCGTAAGCCTTAGAAAGAGAGACCGCTTGTTTGCCAAGTTGCGCGCGATTCAGAAACATTTTGCAAAAACGAATCAGACATTCGAAATTAGCATGGAATTCTGCGTCGGATGGTCTATGGCTCATTTCATTTCGTGAGCTGGGTCTTTTGTGAGCACTTGCATTTTGTGAGTAATGAAAGGAAATCCAAGTTTCAAGTAACTCAAGTAAAAACAAAGGCCGAGAATCGCAATGTCGACTAGTTTTTTCTAATGAAAATTCTAATGAATTCTAAAGAAATAATGAAATACCGTATTTTCTCTAATAGTAGGGCACCCGACCGAGCCGAGTTGATCACTATTTTACAGTTTCTAATCTTTCACAGAAGCTCAACACTCAAACCCCCACTAGATCTGATCGTCAGCTACATTTTCCGACCGCACATCGATATGTTCTAATAAGCGGTTGTCGGGATTTCGAGGGATTTAGGCAGCGCTCATGGTGCACTACTATTAGAGAAAATAGGGTAAACATCGATAACACCAATAACATTGAAACATTGAAACGTTACTTTTGCGATCAATGCCTCGAATAAACTCTTTGGTGCTTAAAACGTGAAAAAATATAGGTTCTGCTGATTCGGGCACCTCATCATTATCGGATATCAGCCCACCGCCTCCAATCAACAATGTACCCGTGAAGAAATGGGAACCCGTTAAGGTGAGAAGTGAATTACACTTTAACATCTCATTCGAAACAAAAGCTACCTTGTAATAATGAAATTAAAATTGTTTAGTTTCAAAAAACAGACATGAATTAAGAAAAGAAAATGAACTGTTTAAGATTTGTAAAAAACGATTCCCCGAATCGTTTTGTTTTCTGTGTTGCAAGCCATTGAACAAATGCGTAGAAATTCTCTAAAATTTCCCAAAAAGGGAGTAAAAAGGAAAAAAAAATGAATCATCGAGTCGATTTCTCTTTTTTTCTTAGAGCAAATATTTGAATTTGATCGTTTTCTGCTCAACAAACGACTTTGATTGTAAAAAAATTGAAGAAAAAATCCTTTACTGATAGGGGAATTTACAGTGATAGGGACAAAGTATTCAGTCAACAAAGTAAATATCGATTCTTTTTGAAGGAAAAAAAACGAATCCTGGTTAAAACGATGAGAAAATTTTACAGGAAACTTTGTTGACTGAATACTTTGTCTCTATCACTGTAAATTCCCCCATCAGTAAAGGATTTTTCTTCGATCTTTTTGGTTAGAAGTGAAAATTTTTGAGGTTCTTATTTTAAACCAAAAAAAAAAGTGTTAAAAGAAGAAACCGATGTTTAGGAAAGATGAGTTTCAAAGTTTTGTAGGAAGTGAGAAGGATTCCATTGGATCCATTGGCTCCGATGGATCAAGGTTCATATCTCGATGAATTGCAGAAGAATGGGGAAGATGGAAAGCTTCAAAGTTCTCTAGGAAGAGACAATGTCATTGGAAAATGTTTTTTGGGATCGTTAACTTTTTTGACTGATATTTTTGTTTAAATTCAAAGAGAAACTAAACCATTCTAGTCATTCGATAGCTTTAAAGGGGGAATCGCGGCCGGGTGACGAAAAAATTTTACGGCAACCACCTGTTTATTTAATATCGCTGATTTTATTATAAAAGAATAAAAATCACCCGGCAGAGTGATTTGATGGGTTTACAAATTTTTGGAGATGCTGCAAGGCTTGGAGGAAAACAAGATCGTCACTCATCAGACACCTCAGCACAGTCTAGATCGATTGAGTTTTAGTTGCAGATAAATTTAAAAACAAAAAAAAAGCACAAAAGAATAAAATAAATTGTTAATCTATAATTCTTCCTCTTGCTCACTTTCATCTTCGCTCAAGTACAGCAGTTCGGCTCAAGTACAGCAGTACAAATCGGCTTCCTATCTTATCAATTTCTTATCAATCTTATCTTCACCAAAAGTGACTGGATCTCCTCCATCGTAGGACGTCTTCAGCGCTTTGATTGACACAATTAGATCTTTTTTCATTTGTGGTCGCTTATGGTTTTAGTTTTCTCAAATAGGTGCCTTTTAGCTGAGGTGTCTGATGAGTGACGATCTTGTTTTTGTCCAAGCCTTGCAGTGTCTCCAAAAATTTGTAAACCCATCAAATCACTCTAGCCGGGTGATTTTTATTCTTTTTATAATAAAATCAGCGATATTAAAACAAAAACAGGTGGTTGCCGTAAAAAAATTTTTATCGTCACCCGGCCGCGATTAATACCCCCCCTTTAAATCTCCTCTTTAAACTAGTACAAAATTACGGAGAACTTTCAGCGAAATAAATAACAAAAGTTCTTAAAAACGAGTTGACACCAAAAATAATCGTCATTAGCATTATTAATTAATATCGTCATTATTAATTATCGTCAAAATAATCGTATTGTCGTAAAAATGGTGTTAAAAATGGTTTTTGACATTTGTATGAATCAAAATTTCGTTCAATAAACATAAAAGTGATGTTTTGCATGTTTAAAAGGGAAAAAAAAAAGAAAGAATGAAAGAAGACGTGACGGGAATGTATTTGAGAGCGTACTTTGACTGATATTTTGGTTTAAATTTAAGTACTAAACTATTCTAGTCATTTGATAGCCCTAAATCTCCTCTTGAAAACTAGTACAAAATTACCGAAAACTTTCTGCGAAATAAATAACAAAAGTCCTTAAAAGAGTAACTAATTAAATAAAGACTTTTTGAAAAAAAAAGAAATGAAAGAAGACGTGATGGGAAAATGGCAAAATGAAAATGGGAAAGGAAAAGGAGACAAAATGTGCAATGATTCATCGCTTCGATTCATTTCTTTTCACTTTTTATATCATTTTATTTTCTTTACAGCTGAATGAACAAAAGAGCTGAATGAAAGGGTGATTTTGGTGGGAGAACATGAAAACACAATAGTTTTGTGCTAAACGTGCATTGATCGGCACATCGGGCAGAACGGGCATTGATCCGTCGATCGGCTAATCGATTTTACTTTTACAATAATTGTGAAATGATAAATAAGAGAGAAAAACGAAATCATTCCAACAAACGATTATCTTTAGACAATTTTTTTGTTTTTCTTTTTCAGATTTAAATAAAGTAGTCGCACTTTGACGGTTCATATCTCGTGATAATTGAAAAAGATATTCAGCTGTAGATTTGCATCCAGAGTTTTCAAAGTCACAAATCGATCGGAGCTGTTCATTCTAGTTGAAGCTGTCCTAGTTAATACTAGAAGACAATAAAATGAACAGCTCCAATCGATTTGCGACTTTGAAAACTCTGGATGCAAATTTAACAGCTGAATATCTTAGCTGAATATTTGAATATTCAGCTGTAAATTTGCATCCAGTGTTTTCAAAGTCACAAATCGATTGGAGCTGTTCATTTTATCGATTGGAGCTCTCTTAGTTAATACTAGTTAATACTAGAAGACAATAAAAGGAACAGCTCCGAAATCGATTTGCTACTTCGAAAACTCTGGATACAAATTTACAGCTGAATATCTTTTTATGCCATCTACAATGTAACAAAGGAATTCATATGTAAATGTTGGATGAGGCGTTCTTTAGATAAAAGGCTGAATATTTGAAATTTCCAAAACATATTCAAAAAATTCCTAAACTATTGCAGCCATTTTTAATATTGAAATGATAAAATTTAGATTCTGATTCAGAAAAATAAATTCAATTAATGGAAACAGGAAAAATAGGGGAACGGAATGAGCCCGAATCGAGAAATCACAACAACTTACATGTTCTGTTCAAAATGTTTATAAAAGACAACGCCTACCGGACCTGTCAGCGAGATTCAGATTCAGATCAAGATTCACATTCAAGATAGCATATTTAAAAGATATTAAAGAGCAGAAAAGAGGAAAAGAGACGATTCGATTAAAGCTAAACAAAAAGTTTCAAGCTTTTCAAAGTGAAAAATAATCCTCAACGTAAAAGCAATAGAAAAAGATTTTTGTTAAGCAAACAAAATGTGAAAACGCGAATGGTTTGGTGTGAATCATTGAATGAAAAGAAGAGAGCAAAGAAAACGAAAAGAAAATTGAGACCCCCTTTGTTTTTGTGAAGAAAACAGATTTTCTCGACAAGGGTTTTGCGAGTGAAAAGAAACGAGAGATGTAAAGAAAAGCAGAAAAATTTCCCTGTAAACGAAGATTCTTATCATTTTCTTTTCCCATTTTCACGGTCAAATAGAGCTTTTAAATATTTGCTTAAACTATTGCTTTACTATTTTATAGTGTTATTGAAAGTGTTATTGAAAGTGTTATTTCAAAAGCATACAAAGATAAACATTGAGGTTCTGCTGAATCGTGAGTCTTTAAATGGTCTTTAAATGGTTTAGCAATCTTTAATCTTTAAGTCTTTAAATCGTTTAGCAATCGTCAAAATACTCTCACCGAAATCTTGCACTAGCTTTTCGCAAACAACTTTAAAGTTCTTTCATTTAAAACTTTCAATTTTTATATAGTTATGATTGTAAACAAAAAATTTAAAACAATTCTTGGGCTGGCTACTTTATGCCAAATTTTTTGAGCATACTTTATCCCACTTCGTTCAGCTAATTTATCCCATAAATCGCAAAAAAAATTTAGCGCAAAGTAGCCACAATGCTTTACAAAAAATTGAAACTGAAATCGAAATTGAAACTTAAAATTTTCAATTGTTCACAGAAACGCTATATTGGATGAATTAAAAACAAGAGATTTTTTCAGAAACTGACCTATTTGAGACATAAAGTATAAAAAGGCAAAAATGATTGAGCTCAGGCTTAGCAAACGCTCAGGATTGAGCTTAGCAAACGTTTATTAAGCTTCATAAACGTTTGTCAAGATTGTTCAATTGGCCGTTGCAAACGGAAACGTTGCATTTCAAGTTTTTTCCCGATGCAATTTCGAAGCCATCAAACGCATTTTGTTTTCATTTCAAAAACACTCCGCTGGATTTTGAGGAAAAGATCGAACGGTGTATTTGAAAAGACTACGCACAGCATGAAAAAACAGTAGCAAAAGAGCAAAAGAGTAACGCCAAGTGCACAATGAGATCGAAATATGACAATATTACAATGAAATATGACAATATTACAATGAAATATGACAATATTTGTGTTGTCGTCTCCTCAAATGACACAAATTTACAGACTTTGAGTTTTCTTGAGTATTATTTAGCAAAGAAATAAAGACACAAAAGTTGCGTTAGCTGAAGTAATATATGCTGAAGTAATAGAATTACTTTTCATAGTTTTGCAAAAGAATTACAAAAGTTTTGCAAGTAATAAAATTACTATTAGAATAGTAATCGAATTTCCATAGTTGTGCCAAAAATTATTTAAAGGATTAGCGTTTTAAAAAGTGCCAATTCATCAGCGAATCCATTGATCAAGTGAAATAATGCCAATTCAAATCAAAACCAATAAAGTGATCTAAACAAACGAGATCAAATATTGTACAAGCGCAAGAAGACAAGCGACAGAAAAATAGGGGACTGATAAACATACACGCGGTGATGCTACAACGCTTTTCTCTGTGCCCAAACCACAATGACAAGAAGAGAGAAAGGGGTGGAGGGTATATAGAAAAGAATAATCAATAACGTGTAGCTGGGGAATGAAGGGAAAAGGAAGGGAAAAGGAAGGGACAGGGAAGGGACAGGGACAAGGCCATCCCCTCAGGGTGCAAGGGGTGAGCAAAGGCACAAGGGGGAAGGGAGAGGCTGGGGAAAGAGGAGAGGGATAAGGGGTCGCCATTAGCCTAGCCTAGCCTGGGCGGACACCCGATGGCCACTCGCCAAGGGGGAATAGAGGCTGAGGCTGGGACTGAGGGGTGAAGAGGGGAACACCCTTATCCTTCATTCTCTTCATTCTCTTCATTCTCCTTTTTCCCCCTCAATCCAACTCTTTTTCGATTTCGTATCTCCAGCACGAGGGAATAGTAATATTTTTTTGAAGAGGAAGTCACTTGTTAGGGGACTTGCTGGCTACTTTTGATGCATAAAGAAATCGTGATGGGGTAAAATCCATAAATGACAAAAGATTGGCAAAGAAATGGCTTCAACTTCAACAATGTCAAACTAAACGACAAATTGCAAACCACAGAACCATTAAAACACTCGAAAATCCGACAAGAACTCATTTTTCTATTACCGTAAATACTGTAATAGTACCCCACCCCCGCGTACAGTCGCGTAGTCGCAAAAGTTTTTTAGTATTTCATTTTTTTTCAAAGCGCCCGTACTTTCAAAAATGCGTTTTTAGTATCAAAAAATAGCTGGAATTCAGGGCTATTTTTTGATACCAAAGCGCGCATTGTAGCATAAACCAGTGTCGAGAAAAACTCGTCCAAAGCTAGACTACGCAACGCTTCGCACCGTCATTATGGAGGTGGGGTACTATTACAGTATTTACGGTAGGTTGATAACTTTCAAACTTCCGCTCACTTTTTTATAAGTTTTTTTTTTGAATTTCAAAAAAGCTTTCTTCCCGCTTTTTGCATAAAAATAAACTACAATATTTTTACGTAAATAATCTTTTCTTTTCGAAATTTCATCATTCTTTTTACAATACTTAAATGAAAGATCAAAAATTTTTGATTCGGACTGCATTGCTATACGATTTTAAACAAGGAAAATCTGCGGCTGAATCGCATCGTACAATTATTTCTGTTTGGAGAAGAAAATATTAGCGATAGACATGGACATGTCGCGAACAATGCCGTACATGGTTTCAACGTTTCCAAAGCGGCAATGAATGTCTCCAGCCCAAAGCGGCATGATGCCGCGCGGAAGGCATCCTCAAGAAGTATCAAACACGGATTTGTTGGTGGAAATCGAGAATGACGCACTACCCGAGAATTAGCGGAATTATTTGATCTTTTCCATACTGCAATTGAAAATCATTTGCATAAACTTAGAAAGAAAAATCGGGCGGGAAAATGGTTTCCACATGAACTGTCTCAAAGCAACAAAACAACTCGTGATTGAGTTTGAAAGTTATCAACCTAATAGAAAAATGAGCTCTTGTCGGATTTTCTTTCTCATTCTTACTCCAAAAGTGTAAGGCAAAGGATTTCTTTAATAGAATCTTGACTTCTGATAAAACGTGGATTTATTATAAGGATTATAAACGAAAAAAACCAGTGGCTGTCCCCAAATCAAGAGCTGAAAACCACTCTCAAACCAGATGTTCATGAAAAGAAGATCATGCTCTGTTGTTGGTGAAATGCAAAAGGTTTGGTGCACTACGAAGTGCTAAAACCTGGATGAACACTTGATACCGAACTTTATTCAAAAAAATTGATTCGAGTTAACGAGGCTTTGAAGAAATTGGAGCTCAAACCTTCAAGAGTCCGATTCCTCCACGACAACGCAAAACCACACACGGCAAAAGCCATTCACAAAAAAAATCGAAGAGCTTGGCTGGAAATTGTTTTGTTTTGAATTAGATTTTGAATGAGCCATTACACGTCCAGATTGGACAAGTTTAAGACCTTCTCCGGAAAAATCAGCAAAGACTTTCTTCCCAAATTCTCATTTCCTTCTTTCCGTACAAGTCAATCTTTGGAGGCACGCACCTTACTCGCCTGACCTAGCACCATCAGATTATTTTTTGTTTCGGTCGTTGAAACGCTTTTTGGAGGGAGAAAAGTTCGATGATCATGCTCAGGCCATAAAAGCACTTAACAGATACTTCACCTCTAAAACTTCTCAGTTTTTCGAGAATGGGATCCAGAACTTGCGCCGAAGATGGGAAGAATTCATCGATAAAAATGGCGAATATCTTTTGGATTAAAGTTTTCTATTTTGCGTTTTGTGTAATAAACAATTTGTTAGTTAAAATGGAAGTTTGAAATTTCCCAACCTAACATAAGAATCACCCATTGGAATCTCTTTGGTATCATTTATTGGCAAAAACTTGAAACCAGGACTTGCCGAATGACTTGTATTAGCTTCTCAGTTTCAAAAAACGGGCCATAAATATCTAGGAGAAAATCTGATTCGCGATTTCATCAATTCATCACCGGGGGCCAAAAAAAAAGGCCAACATTGGCCTCGTACTTGGGTTGAAAAGGGGTAAAAAGAGGGAAATTGTTAAAAAATTTTCAATTTATTAGTGATAATTGGTTACTTTTAAGTAAATAATTGCAGACTTTTAACTGAGGTCCAAGAATAACAAGAATCGAGTTAATAATAGAGAGACAAAAAGAATAGAATTTCTATTTTAACGGCTTTGGCAGAGGAATCAAGGAAATTCTTGTAAATTCGAGAAATGGAATTAGAAATGTTAAAAATTAAGATTTTTAGAGCCGCAATTTTAGACTTTAATTGAGAAATAATGTAGAAAAAAAACTGAAAGCCATTCTTTGCCATTACAAGTTTTTTTGTTTTAGAAAATTCTCGAAAACTGCTTGTCTTGGAATTTCAAATTTTGAGATAAAAAATTGAACGCTAAAAGTTAAGAGGTGACGCTTTTTTTATGTTGTGGCATTTTGAGTAGAGTTCGGCAAACAAAACCAAAACCAAAACAGACCAAAACCAAAACAGACCAAAACCAAAACCAAAACCAAAACTCAATTTGCATATAAATTAACATGTAAATTTAAAATTGTAAAATGCTAATTTTAATGTAAATTTGCCTTTCACTTTTTCTCACTCCCCAAAATCTCGCGGCCGAAAAAAGGACCAAAAGACGACCTCGAAATTTCGAAACAAAAAAATAGCCTATGGGATAGATTTTTGGACGCTGATTTCAAATCTGCAAACAGATTTTCGCTAGCTCCTCCCAATCACGAGATATTGGCGAGTTTTGGTTAGTTTTGGTTTTGGTTTTGGTGGTTTTGGTTTTGGTGGTTTTGGTTTTGGTGGTTTTGGTTTTGGTTAAGTTTTGTTTTCCGAAGTCTAATTTTGAGGGCATAACCTTGTTTGAAACGGCTATTAGCTTGAAAAAAAATGGCATAGTGTTTCATTTCGCAATTCATAATACTGGCTATCGTGGAATTAGCTATCAAAGTGCTTGGCTATCGTTTGTATTACTAAAAATTCTCACACACTCAAAACAAAACTTCTGGAACTAATTACTGCCTCTTCTCACTTTTCACTCTTTTTTTTTCAACTTCTTTTCAGTGTGGATAAATGAAATGAAAAAAAAAGATGAAGAGAAAGGGAAAAGGAAAATGGATTTGTAAAGAAAAAGAGGCAAAACGACGAAATTAGGGATTGGATGGATGAATTGGAGAAGAATGGAGAAGATGAAAAGGAAAAGGAAAAGGAAAATAAAAAGGAAAAGAAGAGTATACTTGAATGGATAAAATGGGGGATTCGATGGGATCATCAAAAGAAACTAAAGCAGTTAGGAGATGGGATTACAAAAGATAAATTTCAAATTGAGCAGCTATTCTGGGGAAATGACCAGGCATTTCTAGGGGATTTTGCTTAGCATTTCTTTTTCCTTTCACTTTTCATTATTACAACAACTTTACTAGTTTAGTTAGTTACTAGCTCTAGTTTAGTTACCAGTTCACTAGCATGTCTAGACGCTAACGATCGTTTGGTGCCTTCGGATTTCCACTTGCAAAATGCCCAAAAGTTCTGTGGTGAGTTGTATTTTCAGCGTTGTTGATTCTAAAGACTGTAAAAAAACTAGAAAACCAAACTACAGTCGACTCTCTCTATAATGGAATGGAAGGGATCAAAAAATGTTTCCGTTATATAGAGTCCCATTTTATATAGCCATTTTCTTGAGGCAACAGACAGATAGATAGTTAGACAGATAGATAGATAGATAGATAGATAGATAGACAGACAGACAGACAGGCAGACAGACAGACAGACAGACAGATAGACAGACAGATAGACAGACAGATAGACAGACAGACAAATAGACAGACAGACAGACAGAGAGACAGGCGGGCAGACAGACAGGCGGGCAGACAGACAGATAGACAGACAGACAGACAGACATATAGACAACAACTGTTTCCGTTATATAGAGTGCCATTTTATATAACTTAGCGTCGGCCGGGACCAATATTCCATTTCGTTATATAGAGTTCCGTTATTGAGAGAGTCGACTCTATTCGAAACTATTGGAAAAACAAACAAACTAAACGACTAAACAAACAAAAATTCTGTTAACAATTTTCTTGGATTATCTTTGGATCAAGTTTCAAAATTAACGGAGTAAAGCTTCGTTTGTGATTTAGAATCCTTCGAAAACCCAACTCTCTTACAAGTCTTTAATCTTTAAAAAATAAAGACAAAAATAAATTTTCTTCTTATCGTTTAGATGAGTTATTTATCGAATCTTGAAATTTTACATTTCAAAGCTTACATTAATTTTCCTTGGGACTACAAAAGATGAGTTTCAATATTGACCGCCTCCGAATGAGATTATTTAGTCTAAAATTGATCTAAAACGAGAATTTGAAGAGAAAAAACGATTCAAACATATTTAGAAACATTTTGTTTGCGTTAAAGGAATAAACGGTTTGCTTCTTGCTTAAATTTCACATTTAAACTTTGATGTCTTTTGATTGGAGCTCTAAAGGGTATTTCTAGTTCTAGTTCTACTTAATTCTCAAGCTCCTTTACTAAAGTTTTAAGAGAAATCATAAACTGATCGGTTTTCTTTGAAATTCTTTCCTTATTAATATCAAAATAGATCGTTTGTTGCGAGAAAGAGTCAAAAATGAACTCTCATTATGCATGGATGCATTGAGGAATGAGAAAAGGGATGGGTTTCAATGGGAACAGTATCACGAGAATATTTCCAATAGCAATGTTTCCCTGAAATTTTGAAAGTTAATAAAGTACGAAAAGGAAATCATCGATGAAAGATTTAACATGAATTCTTTCAACTTTAACTTCTTTAAAGGGAAGATTTTGTTTTTCCACATATTACAAGTCACAGTAATGCGCTTTCTAAAAGGCACCTATTTGAGAAAACTATCGTAGTCAAATCGTTAGTTTCCATTCGATCAGCTCGCCTTTGATATCAATGAATGAGGCTTGTAATTCCTCACCGAATGACACCAACATTTGGGTCAATTGAATGTAAACTAAAAGTTTGAGGTGCGACCCGCTTTAACCTTATCTACGAGGATGATTCTGCTTAAGAATGGCCGAATAGCACAAAAGGTTAAAAAGGGTTTCCCCAAAAGCGCTTATAACGTAACAAGAACACGTAGTATCCAACAATAGATTAATACTCTTGAGAAGAGTACGGATCGGATTGATACTACGTCGATGGTGACACAAATGTTAGTAAAACCAGTCATCTAAGCAGGATTTAAAACCTGAAGGGTAGCATAAAGCAAAGTGAATTTATAATGTTACTGTTTATTAGTACAGAACCGAAATGCAACAATAACCATTACCAAAACAGCATGCGCATCAAAATGAAACAACAAAAGTCCCCCAAGAGGGAAGGCAAAAACCCGCCGACCAAAAAAAATAATTTCGGGAAGGGAGAAAAGGACGAAAAATGCGACGCGAATAATTGCAAAATAGCAACGCAAATAGGAAGGAAACGGACGCGACCTAACGGTTTGTTTATGGTAGTTTCTTTTTCTTCAAATAGGTGACTTTTAGAAAACGCATTACTCGCAAGGAACACAAGCTTGTTTTTAGTAGAATTATAGTTTCCTTTTTGCTGAAACATAAAGTAACTTTTTTGAAAAGATATTTGAAAAGCTGAGAAAATAAAAAAAAGAAAATTTTGGCATTCTGCTAATGAATTAGAAGAAAGGATTAGAAAAAAAGAACCAATTTTAAGCCAAAAAATTTCAAATTAGCATTAGCAAACGCTTTCATATTCCCGCTCTTCACACAAATTGTTTTTTACAAGTCAAAAAGTCACATATTACAATCAAAAGTATCTAAATCTAAATCCAAATCTAAATCTAAATCTAAATCTAAAGATCTAAAATTCTTTAGAACTTTAGAGTTTCAAACGGTTTCTGAAAAAAAAATGCCAGAAAATTGGAGTATAAACGACTTGCAGAGAGAAAAAAAGAAGCTCCCAACCAGGCGATTAGTCGCTAGAAAAATAGAAACCATTGCCCCGTTTTCTTTTGCGGAATGAACTTAAGATAAATTTCGACAAACTTGAAACCAAAACCTTTACGAAACCTTAAAAATCAATAGCTAAAAAGATGGTGGAATAGCTGAATGAAAAGATCCAAAAATAGTTGATACAAAACGAAGCGTTTCCTATTATTGACAAAGCTCTCATATGTGGCCTTTGTTGATGCTTTTTCTGACTTTTTTCGCCTTTGTCTATCTAAAAATGCCTTTTTCTTTGTTTCCTTTTGATTATTGACCATTTGTATTTAATATTATTTAGAAATTTTGGGTTTCAAACGAAAAAAACTAAGGATTTTTGAGTAAATCTACACTTGATTGGAGATTTTTGAAGTTTAGGAATTCGTCGTTGATAAATTGATTACAAAATCTGTATTAAATAAATTGAAACATCGTAATCAATATTGTAAACTTTATCAAATAAGTGATTAGTAGTTTAGTTAGCTAGTTTATCTAGTTTAGCTAGCTAGTTTATCTAGTTTAGCTAGCTAGTTTATCTAGTTTAGCTAGCTAGTTTATCTAGTTTAGCTAGCTTGTGATACTTTTATAGTACTTTTTTACTTAGTTTTTACTTTTTTCGAGACAAAACTAGTAGTAAAATGCAATCTATACTATATTTTCGAAGAAATTTTAGTTTTTCAAATGATATAAAATAGAAATTGATTGGATTAGCCCTAAGAAAACCCAGAGATAAAACGCTTAGATCGAATTTTTCTGTAAATTTAACTACTGTTTAAGTGTAACAATCAACGAGATGTGCAACTGCAACTACAACTGCAACTACAACTGCAACTGCAATCAACGAGATCAACGAGATTGAACGAGATGTGCAATTTGTAGCAAAAATTGTTCTCAAAAATTTCGACATAATCTATTCATTTTATTGAATCTTTTAAATGAAAATTGGAGTTTAATTAGCCTAAACTTTTAGATGAACACGGAAACTTATTAGCTTTTTTAAAGTTATAAAATGATTACAAATGAGAGAAAAAAACGTATTGATCATCCCACTTTTCCTGTGTGGTTCCTTTGCGTTTTTAAAATGATGCTTTCCAAATGTTGTCGAACAGTTCCGCGATGGTTTTTATTTCTCCATTTTGCCGCTCCCAACAAGTGTTTGAATGTTGAGATCGTCTGGTGGTCGTCCAAATTTGATGAGCATTCTTTTAAAACCAACCGCAAGTCGATTCAATGTCTGTACCTCGAGCAAACGGATCGACTTACGGTTGGTTTTAAAAGAATCCTCATCAGATTTGACTATTGAAAAGTGCAATTTGTTTTGTACACTAACCTGTAAGAATATATAGAAAAATTGTGTCAAAGTACCTATGGTTGACAGTTTTATGTGTGAAGCCGGCTTTCTTAATTGGGGTACAACTGTATAGCCGTATTAATGCGCTTGGGCGGGGAGGGATAACCGTATAGTACTGAACAAACTTTACCTTTGTTATCTGGATCATCTTTGTTTATGATATTCTTATCGTAAGACTAGCAAGCTCAAGATATTCAGCTGTATATTACAAGCCTAGAATGCAAATCTGAAGTAAAGATATCTAAGCGAATTGGCTGAGAGAAAGCTGTTTCAAGTAGGGCGGCCAGGTAGTGCATTGGTTGAAACAATCTTGAGAAATTAGTCGACTTGTCAGCCAATAGCCTAGCAAACCAGTAGTAAAAAATAAGCAAAGTAAAATATGATTGAAATTATTTGATTTTGATTATTTGATTTGTTTATTTGATTTGTTTATTTGATTTGTTTATTTGATTTGTTTATTTGATTTGTTTATTTGATTTGTTTATTTGATTTGCTTATTTGATTTGTTTATTTGACAAATTATTTGAACAAAAAGCAATAGTTGATGCTCAACGATTGATGCTCAACGATTGATGCTCAACGATTGATGCTCAACGATTGATGCTCAACGATTGATGCTCAACGATTGATGCTCAACGATTGATGCTCAACGATTGATGCTCAACGATTGATGCTCAATCGGAACACTGATGTTCCTCTTCAATTCAGTCAAGTCAGAAAAGATGATTGAAAAAAAGATGTTTCAAAATTGATAAACTGAAGTGACTAAAGCTGATAAGGTAATTTAGTAATTGGATCGTCATTTAGTAAACAAAGTGCATATGCTACAAAGTACAAAAAGCAATAATTATTGTTCTAACAACATTTGCTTATTGAATAAATTAGAACAAATCGAATCGAAAGGAAAGGGAAAGATGTTTCAAATAGAGCGTGATAACACCAATCAAAAAAACAATCAATCCTCGAGAAGCAGCTAAACAAAGTAAATTTCAAGGTAAAATGCTTGTAAAATAATTTCGCTGTTCAATCTAAAAATAACATTCATTCAAATTAGTGTGCGTATTGCCGGAAGTGTCACTTTTTGATGAGATAATCGACCCTTTTCACCAACTTTTTCACTCTAAAACGAGCCAATCAAGCCATCTATTGACTGGAATGCAGAGTTTTCACCGAATTTTTGACCATTCCTTGAAATAAGTGGTAAAATGGGGATCTTATAAAAAATATTGTGTATAATTTTTTTGGTATTTAACATTAAATATTATTGTTTCTTGCTGGAAGTGTCACTTTTTAAAAAAAAGTTAAAAGAAGCGATTAGAGAAAAAGTAGTTCTTCGCTGGTGTAGGCAAATTTTTGAGTGATATTCTAATTGAGGAGAGAATACATCTACTTGTACTGAGCATTACGTTTAGTGCTTTCTATTTGACACTAATCTGCGCGATAGGGCAGGAAACCTTTGGAATGTTTAAAGGGATACTCCGGCCTAAGGAAAGTCAGTGTTGTCACCTAATTGTTAGGTTAAGTGTTAAGTAGTTAAGTGCTTTCTATTTGACACCTAGTTAAGTTAAGTCAGTGCACCTTTTTCTTAAGTCTGATTTTCACATTTTTTAAAATTATTCTTTTAGAATATAATCTCTACATATATAAAAAAAATAAAGTCTCTGTCTGCGCGCAGCAAAATTGGGTCTTAATTGTCCGATTGAGTGTCCGATGTGGTCCGATTGAGCTGAAACTTTCGGAGGTAGCTTAGAATAGGCTGTAGTTGTGCCTTTTAAAAAAAGTCAAAGTAGTTGGTCACTGATCGGGATCGAACCCGGGTCGTGTAAGCGTGTGGCAAGCTATCCAATAGACCATGGGTGCCAATTTGCATTTTACGCTGAAATTTGCATGGTGAGGTTTTCGAGACAGGAAAGTCGTTTTTGGCAATCATTTTCACAATTTCTAAAGCAGCCGTTAGGCGTGCATTTTTAAAAAGGCTTATCATGGGTTACGGTGGTTTTAGGCATTTGAATGGGTTCCCCGCCTTTCCAGCAAAAAACGCGAAGGAAGTGAGCGTTACCTACGATTTTGATCTCTGAGAAAAGTTATCTAGCGGTGCCTTGTGGATTGCTAATTGCTTTGAGAATAAGTTTTCTGACGATGCGTGCAAAAATTGTTGATGGTGAGAAGCTAAAGAAGGAATGCTTCTCAAAACAAATCTCATGCTTTGGAATCAATCAAATCAAATCAAAACAAATCAAAGCAAAGAACCAAAGGTGTCAATCTTGTTGCCCACTTTAAAACATTGCACTTTACATTTTAAAGCTCGATATTTCTTTTGTTAAGTCGATGTGTTAGAAAATTGCCGTAATCCCTAGCCTTGGGTTAATTAATCCAATGAAGCCATTGCGACAGTTATTAATTTTTAACAATTAAAGTCATAGTTGTCTCTAATTTGCCGAGATTGTGAGCAATTTTTGATATATTTCCTTATGGCATCTAAAAATGTGATAACCTGGGGAATTGTTAAAACGAACAGATGTTTTCTATTATAAATAGCAAACTATCTTGAGAGAAAAGTTCATTTTTCTGTTCCTGGAAGGTTTGACTCTTTGCTGATTCTCTTGTCCTTTCAATTTTTACAATATGTCTTTTTTTTAATGATCTGAATGATCTGTTATAGTTTTGATTTGTTTTTAAAAGCTAAATTTTAGGTATTTTGATAATGTTTATCTGATTAATTGATTTAGATTGATAAGAGCCATCTCCACCACTTTTGAGAAATCATTTTAGCCAATGAGCAATTTTCAAATCATCATCCTAGCCAATCATCAATTGTTAAAGCTTGAAAATTTTTGATATCTTTTGCTGATATCTATCTTTTGCTCTAAGCTTATTAAAAATATTCTACTTACCCAGATTTATCCTTTGTAATTTCTAAATCAACACCACTCGTTAGCAAATCATTGGTGACTTACAACCCTTTTTCGAGCCCTCAATTTGCCACCTTTTATTTTGTTGCATTCACAAATTGTACTTTTTTTTCTCGTCGTTTAATCATAAAAATCTAGTTTCTTTTCAAAAAGATCTCTTCAAGTTGATTGCGAAATGCGCTGATGATTGCGATCATCAACCACTGATTTTTGTCAATTAAGAACACTTGCGAAAGAGCGGACAGCTCTATGTTGAAACGTTCTTTTTGATACGATCCACTAGGCTTTGAACAGCGATAGCCTATTATTTTTGCGGGAAAATACAAAGATTTCAACATAGATCTGTCCACTCTTTCGCAAATGTTCTCAATAACAAAATTACTTTGTAATACTTTGAGCTAATAAAAACTGAGTCAATCAGTAGTTCTAAATACTTACTTAAAATATTTGTAAGCCTAAACTCCTTTAAATCCTTTAATCCCCTAAATCCCTCCATGGGATATCCTGGGTTTCTTTAAACTGAAATGAGTTTTTTGGAGTACTTTGTTTTCATTTTTATCCTTGATTGAATACATTTTCATTGTAGAACACAATTTTGTACCAAAATTTTACCAAAATGGCTTAAAACTGTACGAAATTTGCAAGCATTCCGCTGTGAATGCGAATTAAACTTTCCCCAGAACTTTCAAAGATCTGAAAAACATTTTTTTCAATATTGTTTATTTCATTAACAGCTTGCAAAAACGCACATAGTCCACGAAAACCCGCCAATACCTTTGTGGCTGTAATCTCTCCATTCTATCTCGCGCCCCAATTCAAATCCCATCCTACTGTAGCCGGATCGTGCAGCGGTCGGCGTCCCCTTTCCATTTTTTTTCTTTTCTCATTTTCTTTTCCCCATTCGATTTTCCCGCGCTCTTTTTGAGTCGTACCAGTCCGCGCGTTTCGCAATTTCCACTTGTTCCTAAAGATTTTTCACCATTTTCTCCTAAAATTTTTGTTTTTGCAAAGGTTTTCGCTGGATTTTAGGAGTTTCTTTTGAATTTTCTTTCATTTTTAAAAGATAGCCTTGATTGGCTGTGTTTAAAAGATAGGTTTCAAGCTAAAGGGTACCAGATTGAAATCTTCATAGTTGATTGGCGTGACTTACCATGGAAAGTATAAAAGTCCTTGGTTAGATATCCCCATTTGGGCAAAGTCGATGCAAAATCGATAAATACCAAACAACCGGCAAAAACGGCGCTGACTCACCCATTTTTTAAAAGATAAGACCTTTTTTTATTGGTTTTAGCGTAGATTTAGATTTTAAAATGGGCTAATGCAAGCTAAAGCTTGAAATCTGACACCAATCTTATGAACGCGGCTCGAAGAGGCTAAAGTTGAAACCAAACATTTACTATTGACCTTCTTGATCGCAAAGACAACAAAACTTTTCCCCCTTTTAAAAATTTTTGAAGCCTGTGTTTGCTTTTGATTTGAAACCTGAGATCCTTTTCTAATCATTTCCATTTTCAGTTCCACCTCATCTTTCAACCTCTCCTCATCAAAATGCGTGAAATCGTGCACGTGCAAGCCGGTCAATGCGGTAACCAAATCGGAGCGAAATTCTGGGAAGTGATCTCGGATGAGCACGGAATTCAGCCCGACGGATCGTACAAGGGAGAATCCGATCTTCAATTGGAGAGAATCAGTGTCTACTACAATGAGGCTAGCGGTGGGGGTTTTGCACAAATTGTTTGCCGTAAATATTCTAATAAAAGAGCTCCTATAGGAGCGTCGCATTGTGTAAGTTTACTCTCAAACAAACGCTCATATCTCGACACCAGTACGTTTGTTTCTGCGCGCTTGGGTATCAAATTAATATAGAAAGGATGGGTGTGTGGCAAAAAAAGCCGATTTTTCAATCATTTTGTTCTAAGCGCTGGTTAATGCTAAAAATATGTGTTATATCTTATAAAAAATCACCAATCCTTTCCACTTTAATTTGATACCCAAGCGCGCAGAAACAAACGTGCTGGTGCTGAGATATGAACGTTTATTTGAGAGTAAACTTAGACCATGCGACGCTCCTTTAGGGACTCTTTTATTGGAATATTTACGGTAACTTGAATATTTTTCAATGTAGCTAAATGCAGTAAGTCAGGCTTACAGTATCCAAATTATCATAGCAGCCATCAAACGATCAATAGTACAATGTAGTGGAAGTTTTGTTGTACTACCCTTTAAGTTTAAGCTTAAGCAACGCCACTTTTCATTAAATCAGGAATGCTTTTGCTCATTGTCTTTAGGTTGAAATCAGGGATTTTAGCATCAAAAATTTCTGGCTAGTTGTTTGGAAGTCCTAATGAATAAGAAATGGGTACGCTGCTCGATTACTAAATAGAAACTGTACAGCATCACATTCAAACTTGAAACCGAATCATTTTCAGGTGGCAAATACGTCCCCCGCGCTGTGTTGGTGGATCTCGAGCCGGGAACGATGGACTCCGTTCGATCGGGTCCATACGGAGCGTGAGTTATTTTAGACTTCTAATTATTATTATTTTAGACTTTTAGACTTAAATTCAAAGAATCCTTGCTTGTTTCAATCGTTATATTTCAGCATCTTCCGTCCCGACAACTTTGTCTTCGGACAGTCGGGAGCCGGAAACAACTGGGCCAAGGGGCACTACACTGAGGGTGAGTGGAATGGTTTTTGAATGGAAAATATGAACTTTTGCGAAATCTGAGGAAAGTCTGACCTTTTGTACGTAGAACAGGAATTTCCGTCAAATGAATACGACAAGCTTCCAACTCTAGGTTAAGAATCAATTTTTATAGAAAGTGTCGCACAAGTTGAAACTAAGAATTTGAAGTTTATCCTGAAAGTTGTTTTTAAACAAAAGAATTTTTCGCATATTTAAGTTTCCATTTAGCAAAGTCATTCTGAAAAAGTAAAACGAATTGCTGTTTTTTGTTCTAAGTTTGAACCGATTTAGGTTGATTTTGTGGTTGAGCTCAAAATTTTATCAATTCATTTCCAGGAGCCGAATTGGTGGACAATGTTTTGGATGTGGTGCGAAAAGAGGCCGAGGGATGCGATTGCCTTCAGGTATTACATTTTATATTTATTCACATGCATAATGTGGTACGAACAATACACAAGCACAACCCCTAAGCCCTAAATATAGGGAAGAAAAAAATCCATAGATATGGGGAAAAAAGGCATAATCTAGCCGGCGGGATCGAACCCTTGACCTCCCGACTAAGATACAAGGCTCTTAGGCAGTCGGTCATGGCGGAAAAAGATTTGGATTGGATTAGCGGGGAACTTTTATACTTTGACATAAATTAGTGTACTGTTTCAAGGCGGCCAGACAATTGAAAATAAGTCAGGTACCATGATTTTGAGAACTTTGGAACATGGTTTTGATGTAAAAGAAGTGTACATGAATTTATGAACTTTAAAATTCCAGGGCTTCCAATTGACGCATTCGCTCGGTGGTGGCACTGGCTCGGGAATGGGAACTCTTTTGATCTCGAAGATTCGTGAGGAGTATCCCGATCGTATTATGTCCTCGTTCTCCGTTGTCCCATCGCCAAAGGTAAATTCTTATTGTTATAAGTATCCAATAAGATCTCATTGTCAGCTTTGGACTGGGTTTAAGATGAAACTGAGAATTTTGTACGGAATTTTGTCTTCTAGGTGTCGGACACAGTTGTCGAGCCCTACAACGCCACCCTTTCCGTGCATCAATTGGTCGAGAATACCGATGAGACATTCTGCATTGACAACGAGGCTCTTTACGAGATCTGCTTCCGCACATTGAAACTCCAGAACCCGACCTATGGAGATTTGAATCATCTCGGTGAGTTTGATCAAAATACGATGGTTGAGTCCAAAGCAATGTACTAGTACTAGTACTAGTACAACTACAGTACGCTAATGGGTGCTTGGACAAATCGGCTAGTGCAAGGATACTATTTTTACAACTCTTTCATCTAAATAGTTGCTTAGCTTGAAACTCGCATATTTCTAAGTACTAGCGCAGCGTTGTTTGGATACATGTTAGAGTTTGGACTTGCTTTGTGGTCAAAGTTAGGGCAGGATAGAAAATTGATACGGTAGAAAAGGGCCAAGAAAAAGTGCTAGTGTTCAGCTTCTCTATAATTTCTATTTGGCATTAGCATCTTCTGCTTTAAAGTTTTGAGATCACTGGTACCTTCTGTTTAGTTTTTGCACTAGAATTATTCTATATGGGGTTTACGGTAGCAAAAACAAACAAACTATTCATTTAGTGTCGATGACGATGTCCGGAGTGACAACTTGCCTTCGTTTCCCCGGTCAACTCAATGCTGATCTCCGTAAATTGGCTGTGAACATGGTTCCATTCCCTCGTCTTCACTTCTTCATGCCCGGTTTCGCCCCACTCTCCGCCAAGGGAACCGCTCAGTACAAGGTATACAAATAATTAATTAATATAAATTCATTTGTACTTGACTAGCCTGGAACTAACTTTTTAGGCATAATAGCTAAAGCATGAAACGAGTGGTCCAACTTGAATCGTTAAAATCTAATTTCAACTATAGTTGACGAGTTTTCAACATAGTGTAACCAGTGTAAATCGTTGGACAAATCAAACCCAAATTGCTAAAGTGTTCATAGAAAAAACCACTGCAGCATTAAAAAACACTGATGATTTGTGTTTTCTTTTGCCAAATTCAAAGTCAAATTCCTTTTGTCCAAAAAAAGTTTTTTCAAGTTAAAGAAACACAAATCATCAGTGGTTTTTTCTTTTAGGAATTTGACTTAATTCAAATATGGTCACGGGTTTATCTTAATTTTTTTTCTACAACCAAATAAAACTGTATTCAAATTTCCAGGCTTGCACCGTTGCCGAGCTCACTCAGCAAATGTTCGACGCGAAGAATATGATGGCTGCCTGTGATCCTCGACACGGAAGATACCTCACCGTGGCCGCGATGTTCCGCGGGCGAATGAGCATGCGTGAGGTGGGGTGAACGAATTTGATAGCTGCTTTTAAGCCAAGATCTCTGATTAGACTTATTTTAAAACTGGCATAATTAAAATCTACTCATTGATTGACAGATTATGTTATCACTTCTAGTGCCTTGAAACTATCCTTTTTGGAAATTTGGAAACTGAATTTTTTGATCGAAAATGTTCAACATTGAAAACAATCTATTGAGTTAGGCGATTGCAAATTGGGAACTTGAAAACCAACCTAAAAAATTTTTAGGTTGATGACCAAATGTTGGCGGTGCAAAACAAGAACTCGTCCTACTTCGTTGAATGGATCCCCAACAATGTGAAGACTGCTGTGAGTATTTTGGAATGAAAATTAAGTGTAAACTTCTAAAATATGGTGAAGAATAGTAAAAAATTCTGAACTATTAGTCAAAGGTCAAGCCAAAAGATCATGGATTTATTCAGGTGTGCGATATCCCACCCCGTGGCCTCAAGATGTCCGCCACTTTCGTCGGAAACTCGACCGCCATCCAAGAGCTCTTCAAGCGCATCTCTGAGCAATTCACTGGTGAGTTGAGCTTTGAAATATTGAACATTTAATTCTGATAGACCTACAGTAACTCCAAATCTTTCAGCTATGTTCCGTCGCAAGGCTTTCCTCCATTGGTACACTGGAGAGGGCATGGATGAGATGGAGTTTACCGAGGCTGAGTCGAACATGAACGATCTCGTCTCTGAGTATCAACAATATCAGGTAACGATAAATGTATTATTCGCAGTATCACAAATTTTATTGTAATAACAGTAACAAAAGCAACAACTACACTCTTGTAACCAACGAAGATCACCTAAATTTTTGTTTTTTAGGGACTGTAATGCGATAGGAGACAATTACAGCCTTTGTCAGATACCCATAAAGCCTTAGTTTGTTAAAAACTACAATATGTACAAAAATACCAAAAAAAATCAGTAGGAACCAAAACAACATTGCCAACTATACATGGACGTAGAAAACGAGTCAGTCCTTTCAGCAAACAGCTCTTGTTTTCTAAAACTCGAAATAGCATTGTATCCACTCTTTAGGCTGTTTGCAAGCGGAGAGCTGTTTGCTAAAACGTGGAACTGACTCGTTTTCTACAAAAATCCCATGTCTATTACCAACAAAAATCACGCCGATTTTGAAAAAAATATTTTCTTCTAGGAGGCGACCGCCGAGGACGAGGGCGAATTCGAGGGTGACACCACTGGCGGAGCCCAGGCCGACTACGAATAGAATGGGATTTGCTTTTTCCAATATTTTCTTGAAAAATTCGAACCAATTCCACACTTGTTAGTCCGAAATTATCTTTGTTCTAATTTATTCTCATCAATATGGCTGCTATTTATTTATCTTATTGTTATTTATCCACTTAACGTCGTGCTCCCCAATCTCTTTTCTTTGCTATAGATTTTTCACCGGTGTTTCAAACCCACACTTAAATAAATATCCTGAAAGACGTGGTTTTTCAAAAAAAATGCATGTAGATTTGCATGTAAAAACACAACATTTACATTTTACAAGAAGCGATTTACTAGGAAAGTCAGTTCAAAGGAAATTTTGGTTCAAAAAGTCATTCCACACATTTTCTCCCCCACAATGGTCAACCAAAGGTAATTTTTATGTTTTTTAAAGCTTTAAAGAAAAGTTTTTGTTATTTTGTGTGAAAAATTGTATTTAGGATGGGCATTGATCAAAAATCAGTCAAAAATTTTCCATAAAAACTTCTCAATTTTGTTGAAAGGTTGTAAGGCTAAGACGTTCGTTTTAATATTAGCCGACCTCTGCATTAAGCACATTGCTTAGTATATAGATACTTTATTCAGGACCTAAAATAAAGTGCGCTAGATCTAAGATTAATACACATAACACGAAAAGGACCGATAAAAAGCAACATGTTTCCAAGCAAATTCAAGTGAAAAAACGCTTTTTTTAAAATTCAGTAAAGTTCTACACTTTTATCCAATTTTATGTATGATTTCGTTGAACATTAAAAAAGCTGTTTTATAATGGCCAAACCTTTGGTTTAATTCACTTATGACTCAAAAATTTTTCTATTTCAGAAAGCAAAAACCACCTCTCACCCAGCGATCCGATCCAACGCAGGTATGCTTACTCTTTTTTTTGAGAATATAGCTTTTTCTAAAGTTTTTTAACAATTACAGGCTTTGTTTTAAGATTTTAAATCTAAACCTTACATCCATTTAAAAACGCCATTTTATAGTTACTTTTTAGGGTGAAGAGAGCCCCAGCACGAAGAAGTCAACTCAAGTGTGTGAAATTTTTATCATTCGTTGTTTTACCCTAACTTTTGAAGCTATACGGAGTAAATTCTAATTTTCTCATTGTTTATTTTAGCACAAAGTCAAGAAAGGCAAAGGAAGTCTTTCAAACAAGCAGCGTAGCAAAATCGCGGTAGATATTTTGATTTTTTAAATGTATGTATTGTCTTTTTCAGTCATACAATGAGAAACGTGAACAGGCTAAGCCAAGCAAAGAACTTGGAGGCAAGGTGAATTTTTAGTTTCAATCGTTGACTTATATATTTTTGTTTTTAGTATTTACAAGAGAATCAAAGTTGGTCAAGCTCGCAGGAGAATCGACGACCACCAAGTAACTCGCAGGAGAGCCGTCAAAAAAAGGTACGTAGAGCTTTTGAACAAGTGGGATCAAGGATCAAGGATCGAGGATCAAGTGGCGTCTTTGCTGACTGGGATGTAAACTGCAATAAATGGATTGCTAAATTTGTTACTTTGATTGTAAACGCGTTTGTCGGTTGACATTTCAATGCTCTTTGTTTAGCCTGAACAATCGCGAACCTCTTCGTCAAGTCGATCGTCACAGTCAGCGATTCGATCGATTCAATCACAACCGACCGTGTCACCAGCGTCTCGTCCATCATCATCTCGTCAACCATTACCCGCTCACTCTACACTAACTGTTTCATCGGTCGCTTCCTTGGATCACCGCATTCGACCACAACCTGTCATTCAAACGTTGGATCCGAAAGTGAGTTTTTTATTGACTTGCGTATTCTTTATTATCAGTTAAATGTTAGCTACGGACGATTTTATTGCTAATGCAACAAGATCATAGCTAGCATTGGAGCAGCTGCAGCTTGTTGAGTCAAATCCATTTCGTGTTTAGGTTTGGAATCTCCGAGAGCTGATAACAAGTGACAGGGATACTGAGGTCGACGTGAGCAGCAATAGCCAGACACGAAATTGTGAGCTTAGTACAAATATTTTACCTTTTAAGATTTGAGGGCTGAGAAGCTTCAAAAATTTCTTGACAAATATTTTCTTAATGTTTTTTAGCTTCATCACCAGCCAACATGTGCCCTCCATCTGTCAATGAGTGGGTTTTTTGAAATTTAACAAACTTTAAGAGTAGCTCTTTAATTGCAAGCTTTTTTGATCATTTTTTAGTCGCTATCAACGTCGTGTCGTCTTTGTAAGTGCAGCCGAGGCGGACGCAACTGGATTGACAAAGGTGGGTTCTGCTGTTATTGAGCTAATGGTTGATTTGTTGTGAATCAAGCCTTACTTTTCAGAGTGGCGAAGAAATGGTTGGAAAAGTGGGCGCTGCGTTGAGCCCCGTCTCGATCTACTATTCGGCGGTAATCATCGCTCCGACTGTTCCATGCTTTCGTACGGCTCGCATCATTCTGAACAGTATCGGAGCAGGTTGTTTACTCGAAAAACTTCTTGTATACATTAGTATTAGTAACATGCGGCATTTTTAACCCTAGCTCTTCAAACGTTGTGCTTTTAGGTTCATTTACTCGAAACAACATCTTTGTGGAGCCGGGTCTACTTGATGCGTTCGATCGCCAAGTCGGTGTTCTTTTTTTTGTAAATTTTTTAGGGTCTCTAATTGATATTTGTTTGTTTTTATTAAAGTCTTCTTTTTCAGCGAGCAATCGTCGACGATGAGAGGCCATTTCTGTCGTTGGATGCAATGCAAAGTGCTATGATGCCCGAGAACCCAATCACTTCCACAAAGGCACAGCAGCCGCCGGTGAAAATATTGTCGCCACACGCCCTCCCGACACCTGATACACAAAGTAAGTTCTTTAACTGTACAATTGTAAAGTAGGCTGGCTAAATTGGGCTGCTGGAGTTTTGGTCAGACTATAGTTGTCCATTTAGGGCTTCCCTACTTACCGTTCACGACAAGAGCTGATGTGCGAGCCGAGAAAACGTATCTACAATTCGAGAATCGTGTCACGTCTACTATTCAACAGTGAGTTCTTATGGTTTGACTTGAGTTGATTGACAATGTTTTGATTAAATTTGATTTTAGCATCGTGATCTCTCAACGTGGATGTCTTTTGGTGATATTAGATGCGGGTCCACTTGATGCAGCTCTTCGTGCTCTTGTTGGATTGCCTCGTTTAACTGTCAGGTGAGTGATTGCCTGTTGTAAAGTTTGTATAATGCTTAATCTGCCAATTGTTTGTTTTAGGGACTATCAAGTGGTGGTGAACGGAGGCCCGAATCGACCGCCCGCTATTCCACCCGGATGTGTGACCATTGTTGAGCAGGTGGGGGAAACTTTTTGGAAACAGAAATATACTTGAACTCCTGCTTTTAAAGCTCTAAAGAATTAGGTTGTATTCAATTTAAGGAACTCGATTTAAAAGATGAATTTTAAAAGTCTTTGGCAAAAACGTTTACTTTGTCAAATTTTCCTTTTAGCCACATCTCGGCGGCAATTGGGAGGTGAGGCACAAATTCAACGCGCTTGTCTCATCGGGCGGACATCGAGTCGAAATTGATATGGCCCATTTGAAGAGAAATGCGTAATCATCAACTAGCGACTGAAACCTTTTTCTCTCTATCTTTCCATCATTTTGCTTTCTTTTTTTCTTTTCTTTTGTGTCTTTGAATCTCGTCTCTTTTTGGTGTGAGTGATATTGGAACTCAAAAGCTTTGTTGTCGGCTTCTTTGTCATTTTTGCGATTTCTTTTGATTTGATTCGTGTTTTCTGGTGAATATTTGGGTGCTTTGAAATAAAATGGTTTTTCGGGAGTAGGTCTATTGCTTTCTGACTGTAAGTGAAGTTTTACAAAAAAGAAAAAATTAAAAAGATCAAACTTACTTATTTACTATCAACTTACTAACAGTTTTTGTCTAAAACAGTGTCGAATCGCTGAAAAGCAATTTTGACCGTGAATCTAAAGAATACTGTTGGACCGCAGGATGCATCTCGGGCTTAAATGAATCTACATGCCAATTTGAGTATCCGTTGCTCAACTTAACCAAAACAAACTGTTGCGTCAATGCATAACGAAAAATTTCATAACTTCGTGTTGCTAGATTTTTTGTGAGCCAAAACCGCCTTGTCGGCGGATGCCCGCGGTGGAGTGGGGGTCACGCCTACGGGCATTCGTGGCATGGCAGTGGGATAATGGGCCGACGGCGAAACCGCCGGTCCCATCACGACCACTCGCCGATGAGGCGATTTTGGCCCGCCTTTCCCGCCCTTTCGCCTTGACTCCTATCCGGGCCGTGTGCCAGAAAGCGCGCGATTGTGCGACGACGCAGAGAACGCACGCGCGGCGATGTGCTCTGCTGTTTACTCTTTCTTTTTTGAAGGAAATTTCCTCGCGTAAGCATTAGTTGCAAGAGGGAAATGTTGGCATGTGACGGAAAACTTTGCAAACAAAAACATTGCGTTTGAAATGGCGATTTCGTTTTTGCTTTGCTGCTTTCCTAAACTTTGAAACACGGCTTTTCTTTAATTATTTTGATTCTTTTTAGTTTTTTTTCGAAATCTAAAAGATTTTAAAACGATTAAAAGAGTTTTCTATTGATATTTTTCAATACTTGACTATTTTTCGATCTTTCGATGACTTTGGAGAATTTGTTTTCATTTGTTTTGCTTTGAAACTTGCTCGAACGAAACTCTACGATTTTGTTCTTTGCGAGAATGTCTTTTCCACTCATTTTAGCTTTAGGATTATTCGAAAATCTAATTTAAAATTTAGTATTTTCTTAAATTCAATAAACCAAGTTGTGAAAATTGTCTTTACAATATTGTCAGCTCCGAGCCGAACTGATATTTTAGTTACTATTGTTATTATTGAATGATTTGTCTATTCTTATGCAAATGTGTTCTCCCCTGTGCTTATCCCTTTTATCGCCGAGAAGGGGCGACCCTTGGGATTGCCTAGGGGGACAAGTGAGACTCTCATTTTGGAGTCCCCCCTTCCCCTTGCACTCGTTTGTAATCTATTCGTCTTATCGTACTACTGTAAATAAAGATGTATATCTTCCGGGTCTATGCAACTGCAGTTCAGGTCGGTCATTTCACAGGGACTCCCTTCTAATACATTGGAGGAGTTGAGTTGGGTTGACGGGGTGTTAGAGATGGCGGGATATCAAAAGGATCCACTCTCTTTAGCTTAGCCCAAATTCTAGTCCATATCCGTTTATCCATATCCGTTTATCCATATCCATATCCACAGGAACGAATAATATTCAGCTCAATTCGTTTTTCCAACGGTGACAAAAGTGCATCTTAGCGTTTTCAAAAGTGATGAACTGAATTTGTTTCACATTCGTGACGACCCGGACCATTTTTTGTTGATTTCGCTAACTAAATAAGCTGAAAACAAACAAGCTGGTGGGGTTTTGGGATGGGGAATTCAAATCCGAAGTCAGCTTTCAAAAATCTTAAACCCCCGCTGAGATATAGCTGCTTTTTCGACTAACCGAGCGCAACGTTGCCCTTTTTTCCGCGTACCAAGAAAGCTCGTGATTACAGAAACATAAAAACTCTAATTTTTGTGTAAAATTTTTACGTTTTCCGAATCACGCGCTTTCTCGCGTACTTCTTTTGTTGTCCGCAAAAAATGCCCGCAAAAACTGTTGCCAGTTTCGCGCTTTTTGATCGATTTCGTTTCAATTTACCCCAAGTTTTTAGCTGGTTACACAGCAAAATAAAAACAAACTTTGGATTAGGATTCTTCACTCTCAAAAGCCCCTGACTAAAGATATTTGGTGGAATTTGAAGAGAAAAATATCAGAAAATTCGTCGCGAATTCGTTAAAGCCTCAATTTTACGGCAAAAACTTTCACTATCTTTATCAGGATTATCAGAATTCCGATATCGACGTTGAACGTTTTTACTTGCTAAGCTACAAAGCCATGGTTTTCAGTAGTTGTTCAGTAGTTGTTCTCAGGTATACTTTTAGAGGGGGGCAGTCAAAACAGCACCATAATAGAAAACGTTCAAAACAGCGCCATAATAGAAAACGTTCAAAACAGCGCCGTCAAATTTCTCCAAATCCAAAAAACCAAGCCGGTTCAAGTTTTATATCAAAAAATTCCTTGCGTTCTTGGCTACATGATGGGTGAAACAGTTTTTTAAAAAAGTTAATATTTCATAGATAAAAAGAGCACTCAAAATGTGTGTCGAGTGATACTCAGTTGGTTAACTGAATACCTTTAGAGACCCATTTTGAGTGCTCTTTTTATCTATGAAATATTAACTTTTTTAAAAAACTGTTTCACCCATCATGTAGCCAAGAACGCAAGGAATTTTTTGATATAAAACTTGAACCGGCTTGGTTTTTTGGATTTGGAGAAATTTGACGGCGCTGTTTTGAACGTTTTCTATTATGGCGCTGTTTTGACTGCCCCCCTTTTAGAAGACCCAAACTTTCGAGAACACTTTTATTCTATACTTTTATTCCTTTCAACTTTAAAGACAAAACTTTTCAGTGCTTTTCTTCCCTTGATCAATAAAATATTTCATTTATTAATCTTTTCCAAACACAAAAAAATGCAATATAAAGAGACAAAAGAAAATGAATAAAATCGAGTAAAGGCAACAACGAGGATCAAAAAAATGGAAATGAATCAATGGGAATTTGCGAGTTTCAAGAAAATAAAGAGATTTGAATGGGAAAAAAGCTCTAGAAATTTTGGCACAATCGAGGTCGCCGAGAAGGGAGAAATTGAGAAAAAGAATCAATTTTGAGACCACCGGATAAAGATCGGATCTTTGGGCGTATAAAAATAAAAAAATAAAAAGATTCTCTGGAAAAAGTAAAGTTCAATGACGATTTTTGATTAAGACATTACCTTCTAAGATAAGCTTTTGTTACGGCTAAAGTTGTGACATCACTTTTTGTTTTCGTTATTATTACTAAAGTTGCCGTCAAAATTGAGTAGGTATGTAGGCATATATAGAAAAATGTAACTTTTTCCAATTTTCTCTATTCTATTCCTAATTTATCTGTGACGGAAAAGTTTGCAAACAAACACATTGCGTTTGAATTTGAAAATTTTCCCCACCCTCTAATAGTACCCCACCCTAGAGGGGGAGGGAGAAAATAGTACCCCATTGGGTCCAATTACAGTATTTACGGTAAATCCAAACTTGCTAAATGCGTTGGTGGAGCCGTTGAATTTTGCAAAACTAAATTTAGCTAAATTTAGCAGTTGATGGACCCGAGCCCTGGACTTGGCTGGTTTCAAAAGTCGTGGACATAGCTGAGAAGTACCGAAAACTTTTGCAGGACTAAACATAGCTAGTTTACTATTAGGTTGATGCAAAAGTCTTTTTCATTTTTTTCGTACTTCTTTTGAAAAATAACAAAGTCATCAATTAACCTATGGTTTGCTCTAAATGAAAAGTGTTTATTGTTGAATTTCCCATCTTTTTAAGTCAATTTGGGTTCACTTTCAAGCAAATTCGAGAGTGAAAACGGGTTTTTTTCATAAAAATCTATAAAAACCTCTATAAAGAAATTGGCTGAATCAATTTCTCTGAAAATCTGCAAAAAATATCTAACTTTTTGTGCTCTATCTTTTATTTATTAACATCAAGATTGGTTTCCTTAGCTAAAGCGTCTAAAATGCATCATCGAGCCGTCGCCTTTTTTGACTACCCGACTTCAGGCTCTCAAAAAAATCTAGACATAAGACATTTTAAACTCGTTTTAATGTCATTTTGCAGAAAAATAATTGGCCTTTCGAATGCAATAAACCGTTGTTCAATTGGTGCATTTGTTACTTTTTAACGGAAGTACGAAAAAAATGAAAAAGACTTTTGCATCAACCTAATAGTTGTCAGTGTAAGTTGTCATTTGATTCTAAAATTTTGCAAAATGCAAAGTACAAAATGCAAAATGTAAAATGCCAAATTTCTTGCCAACTAAACACACTTCCCCCTCACTTAACCCCATAAAATTTGAACCTTCTCTTTCCCATAAAACTTGAACCTTCTCTTTCCCAGAAAACTTTCAGATTTTGAGATTATTTTCTTGAGGATAAGCTCATTGAAAAACACAAATAAACAGTGAAAATTGATTTGCGAAGAAGTGAAAAATATCGCAGTGAAAAAGAAATTTGTGAAAAATTTCTGGAGACTCTGCTAGCGTTTACTAGGAAAAGGTTGTGATTCGAAATTGAGAATTCAAAAAAAAAAATTCTTTTGCTTACCCATAGATTCTGGAGATTTGGTGAGAAAAGCTGAGTTTAAAGTTTCAAAAAAAATGAAATGAAAATGCAAAAACGAAGTCAGAGGAAACGTTCGTTGAAAGACTTTTTCATGGATGAATAAAAGAAAAAAAGAGAAATGATTGAGAAAAGGATATTTAGCTGTCCAGAAAGTTTTTTCGTTCATACTTTCATTGAAAAATAACAAATTCAACAATTCAACTATAATTTTCTCCAAATAAAAAGTGTTTATTGTTCAATTTCCCATCTTTTTTAAGCTAATTTGGGTTCACTTTTAAGCAAATACGAGAGTGAAAAGCGTGTTTTTCGTAGTTTCGTAGTATTCGTAGATCTTTAAAAACCTCTACGAAGAGAAATAGCCGAATGAATTTCTCCAAAAATTTGGCTATATACTAAACTTTTTATGGTCTATCTTTTATCTAGAGACACAAAAAAAGGTTTTCTTAGCGCAAAGTGTCTAAACCTTTGTTGTGACTTTGTTGCGACTTTGTAAACTGATTTAGATCTGACTAAGCATCGCTTTTTGAACCAGATCTTCAGCAAAGCTATACAGAAGTCTGAACCTAGCCTTACATATCCTGAATTGGTCCAGGAGAATTTGATCTGATCCTAGCCTTGCCCTTCTTTACATATATTCAGTTTTTAGCGATCTAGCCAAAAAATCTAGGCTACTAAAAATCTATAGACACAAAGAAAGGTTTCCTTGGTTCAAAGAAAGGTTCAAAGAAAGTGTCTAAACCGTAACATCAAGTCTTCCGTGTAGCCTTTTTGACTACCCGACTTCATGCTCGCAAAAAAAGTCCAAAAATGAGACATTTTAAACCCGTTTTAATGTTATTTTTTAGAAAAATAATTGAGTTTTCTAAATTTTCTAATGAAATTGATGCATTTGCTGATTTTAAATGAAAGTAAGAAAAGAAATGAAAAGAAATGAAAAGAAATGAAAAGATTTTCTGGAAAAGCCTGGGAAAAGCAATGGATAGGTAGTAACAATGAGAAAATAGAAGAATCGAAACGACCTAATCGACTTGTTCTTTTAAGGTGTACTTTGAGAAATGTAAACAAAACCTTTCTAGTGCACTAGATCCTTTATTTCTCTTCTTCGGATAAATCTAATTAGAGGAAAATGAACAATTAAACTAGAAGACTTGCGTTTACATTTTTTCAACGCATAAAGTACTCACTGTGCATCTGGTGGATTAAATTCTTTCATTTTTCATTGTGATATGCTTTCTGTAGAAATATTGAGAACTAAGCGCACCAGAAAGGAGGCGTTTACAGCCTTTTTAAGCTCAATGTATACCTTGAAAGAAACAAGTGTCAGTACTTATTGCTTTTAAGGGAGAAAACTCGTTGAAGAGTCTGCGAGAGGCCTAGTCAGACGATTAGAGCCACGTTCTCTTTCTTCGAGTTCTCGTCAAGCTGAAAAACGTTTTTTTTGCATCTCTTCAATTCAAAAACTGACCGCACTGTCGAGTCCTGATGTAGCCGGATCCTCAGCATTCGGACTGCTTATCGTGACGACGGTTCGCCTAGGCTTCACACGACCAAGTGCACTGGCCGGCCGAGTGATGGACTTCTAAAAGGATCGAGCTATTTGAGTAAATTAGAACTTCAAAATACAGTCGAACATCGACCTTACTTGCCAAATGATTTTTGAAGTTGAAACAAAAGACTGAATCGTATTGGAACCGTATTGGAACCATATTAGATCCAAACAGGAACCGTATTGGAACCATATTAGATCCATTAAAGGAACCGTATTGGAACCATATTAGATCCAAACAGGAACCGTATTGGAACCGTATTAGAACCATATTAGGTCCAAACAGGAACCGTATTGGAACCTTATTAGATCAAAACAGGAACCGTATTGGAACCTTATTAGATCAAATAAAACGAGGTTCGACTGTATTCGAAAATCTTTTAGAAATCATGAATCATTTGCAATAGATTTTTTTTTTTACTCATTTGGTTGTGATTGGGAAAATTTGGGGATAGTTGAACGCTGAGATCTAAACGTAATCTCGAAACATTTTGTGGAAAATCTTTCAATCACTTTTACCTCATGATGGCTCTTCGGTCCTGAAAAGAAAAATGAGACATTTTTGGAGATAAAAATTGAGTTTCTAGGTGCGAATGGGGTTTAAGAAGCGGTCTAGCTTTCATTTGGTTTATTTGAAAAACAATCTAACATAAAACAAGCAACTGGTTCGCTAAATCCCCTCAGTCACTTGATAATTTTGAGACTTATGCTTGAGCAGTCTGCATTCCTTTGATTACTCTTTTAGCTTTTAGTTGCAACTTTTTATGTTTTAAATAAGCAATGCATTTTTGAGCGTTTTAAAAACAACTTACGGCAGCCGATTGTGCACCGGGAACACTCGGCGCCCCGGTGGAGTCTGTGTTGAGCGATCGGTTCGTGCTTTGTGTTCGATTGAGGCGAAAGCTACCACCAGTTCTGCAATTTGAAGTAAAAATTTCGAAAATGGGTTGCGTCTTATGAAATGTTTGCCAATGTTTAGTGCTAAAATTGTACGAAATGACACTAACTCGAAAATTGATTCAAAATAAACATGGGCACTATAAACTACAAAAATGACGAACTCTCACGCTGCAAACGCTTCTAAATTGCTTCAAATCTGCCGAATCAACATGATTTATAGTTCAAAAAATAGAGAATCTCAAGAGCTTTTGAATAGATATATCAATGCTAGAGAAAGTTACAGTGGTTTGTAGGCCTGACTCGAAATGGACCGTACTCGCGCGTAGTCGAAGTCATCGAGTCAGGACTACAAACCACTGTAACTTTCTTTAGCATTCATATTTTCGAGTGAGCTTTAGTCGATTCGAAAGCTCTTGAGATTCTCGATTTTTTTGAGTTATACATCGTGTCAATCCAAGCAGATTTAAAGCAATTTAGAAGGGTTTTAGTTTACGTTTATCGTGTCCATTTCTAATTCAAGATTACCCCACTTGGTCAATGATTTATTGGTCTAACTTTGAAATGAACTTCCCGGGCATATCAATGTAATTTCTAATTGTAATTGAACATTTTGAACTCGTGAATGATTTTTGAATGTACAAATGTTGCGAATGGATGAACGCTGAACAAACCGATGACTGAGTATCCTTCCTAAACGCGCGTGCGTATTCGGATCGGGTCCCCCACCGCCGGGGCTCTCATGTCGTTTCCGGCGAATCGATTGAGCTCTGAAAATGCGAGTAAACTACGCCAAAAGGTGATAGATTGTCAAAATTTTATTTAGATTTAGCTTGATTGAATCAATTTCATTTTCAGATTCAACTTTTGAGTAAAATGAAAGGTTTAAGAGGTCGAAAACTGTAAATTGTTCAAATTTCCAATATTCATTTTGTTCAAAAATGACTTTTCTATTGGGTTGAGGAAAAAGTAATGTCGGTTTTGAATTCCCGTTGTTGGCAATTTTCCATTTCTTTGCTTATGCTATTTTTTTTTCAAATTGATATCACCTAGACACTTCTACAGGGTGCGTCATAATTATTGCAACAAGATTGCAACGTCATAATTATTTGCAACGCTATTGTCTGCTCTTTGATGAACGCTGAACAAACCGATGACTGAGTATCCTTCCTAAACGCGCGTGCGTATTGCAACAAGATTGCAACGTCATAATTATTTGCAACGCTATTGTCTGCTCTTTGACCTTGAAGAAGGCTTTGACCAAAGGATGGAAGGCGACTCCTCAAGGTGACATTCGGGCCGCAGTGGAGGCATATCCGAACCGATTAAGGGCTGTTATCAAGGCAAAAGGCCGTCATATCGAATGATCTCTTGTTTCCTTATTTTTTACCGTTAAATAAAGCTATTTCTGTTTAAAAATCTTCTTCCAGTGAAACTTCTTGGTGTGCAATGCCTTGAGTATCTTGTTGCAATAATTATGGCGCACCCTGTATACTTTCATATTATATTTGATTTTTACAAATTTAACAATACTTTCAGGTACAAAATGCAAGACGAAAAGTTTCGACTTCGAGCCGCTTTGTGGTATGATAAGGGAAATCGACGAGCTTGCTTGGAAACTTCTGCTCCACGCACCTTTTGGTCCACACCTGACCCATCAGATTATTTTTTGTTTCGGTCGTTGAAGAGTTTTCTTATGAGAGAAAAGTTCGAGAATCATGCACAGATCAAAAAAAGAAGTCGACACTTATTTTAGCTCGAAAACTCTCCATTTTTTTTGAGGATGGCATCAGGGACTTGGGGACTTGCGACATACACTACTGGACAATGAAATATCATATTTGAAAAACGATCGTCACTTTCGCACGTCTGTAACTCCCTTGTCTTTCCCGTATTTCTAAATATTAATATTACCCGTGTAGCCCTTGAAAAGAGCTTTCAGAAAATGTATAACACTAATAGTTTAAACTCAAAGACAAGGGAGTTACAGACGCGCGAAAGTGACGATCGTTTTTCAAATATGATATTTCATTGTTCAGTACTGTAGATGGGAACAAATCATCAATAATAATTGAGAATATTGATTGATCATTGATTGATGTGCGTTTGTTTATGTTTTTAGCAATAAACAGTTTTGTGCAATAAACAGAGCAATAAACAGACATTACTTTTTCCTCAACCTAATATCTGTATGACTTTGGAACATTCAAAATATTTTGAAACTTTCAAGCCATTCAATACTCAAGATTCAACGATCCATTGCTGATTGTGAGATTAAAATTTCCCGAGCTTGATAAATTTGAAACAAACTCACCTAGCGAAACTGATCAGACTCGAGTCTTCGTCGATGAGATTTTCTGGGTGTTGGGAGAGGTATCTGAACAACAAAAGCTACTTAATGCTTTGGATAATATTTCTGAAAATCTATTCACAAAGTGTCTAGAAGCAATATTTCTCTTCTTTTCACTCACCTCTTCCACAAAGCGTCCGTGATCTCCGTGCAGAACATCACCCCGGCGTGCAGGGCGATCATCCTCAACACTAGCACCCCGTCGACCTAGAAATTGATGAGATTAGTTCAAAGCAATTTTCAGACTTTCAACTTTCTTTTTTTGGTATTTCTGCAGCTGCAGAACGCCAACCAAAACAGGAGAAATGTAAATTTCCTCCGGCATATCTCTAGTTTAGTACGTAAATAGCCCCTTTTTGTTGCCACAATTACAGTTCTTCTCGGGAATCCGAGACTTTTCATTGTGAAAAGCTATCATATGTTTGTTTCTTTATTAAAAAATAGAAGGGGAAATGAAAAAATGAAAAGAAACAAATTGTATTCGTATTAGTTTCGTTAACAATCATAACCAAAAAAAATTCCACTGTGAGGACTCGAACTCGGGCAGAAGATGCACCGCTCGCTTTGTATACAGGCGGCTTATCCATTGGACCCCGGTTCTGTTTGGTGCCTCGTGGGGGGTGCGTTTTGGGCGGCCCGGTGGTGGGTTGCGGCTACTGACCGCTCTTTCTCCTTATGGATCCCAAAAGGAAAGCCCCCTACACCGGGCTGGTATGCCAGGTCGCCAGCGATTACGCGGCCACACGAAGAACACCCGTTACTTTACACAGTGAGTTTTTTGTTCTGTAAATAATTCCCAAAATGAGATTTAGTGTCAAAAATTTGTGCCCCAGGATTTTCAGGGTCGTAGAATCTATTGCCGGAGTTTATTTTAACACTTTGTCCCAAGAAAAGCCAAGAGAATCGAATTGGCTTTGGGTTTTTGCATATAAAAGCTTTTCACCATGAAAAGAACGAGATTTTCGTGAAGAACCACAATTACCTTATTTTGCTAAACGAGGAGAATTATTTAAATCTTTGCGGTTTAAATTTAACACATTTAACACATACCTTTCAGAAGGTACACAATTTTTTTATTGCCTTCTTTTAATTCAGTTTTAGCTAGCTTTGACTTTCATTTATCAACGCTTTCAGACCTTTAGATATGTGCGAAGGAAATGCTCGACTTGTTTTCGTTTCTCTTTTCGAAACAACTCCGGCTTATCGGGATCCGACGTCAGCTCGAGATGCCGAAGAACGAAACGAAATCTGGAATTGAAATAGGAGATTTAATGCAATGTTTTATCGGATATTATTTTAACTTTATTTGTTCTGTAGTTCTATTTGGTCTTTAATTAGCGGGGCCAAAAGGGGAGACTTTCCAGATAACACCAAAATCAGTCGGAGATCCTCTGGTACCCGCTTTTCCATCTACTATACAATTTCGTCCTAATAAACCTTTACCCATCAAATTCCAATTCCAACATCAAATCGCAGGGCAATACTACTAGGGTTGGTGATGCACACTTTACACAAAGGCTCCCCTCTCCTCAGTCCACTGGGAAGGGTCTAGTCTTCAAGATAAGCCAGGGTACGTACGTGGGATTCAAGAAAGAGAGTTTGGCTACACTTTAAACGCTAAACCTATACTTTTGCATCAATTTACTATACAATAGTTTTAATTTTAACTGTTTAGGAGGAACTATAGAGTTAGTCATAAACGTCTTTACATCTTTGAGAAAAAGACAACTTTTTTTGTTTCTTTTTGCTCATCTTGCACTCACCGATCCCGATGAAACAGTGAAATGCTGAACCAGTACAACATGTCAAGAGTTGAGGCCACGAAAAGAAGGGAAAACCAAAGCCAGATCAAGATGAAGATCTTCTCGTTGAAAATGTTGATCACAAGAACACACTAGAATATTGTTTTTGTTAGATAGCAAATACATCATTAAGAAAAGTATATAAGGAAATGATTAGAACTGATTAGAACTGAACTGAAATGATTTTTAGAAATGAATTGAATGATTAAATACTCTAATAGAACGCCTCGTACGGTCGCTAACTTCTTTTTAGAAAAACATTTCTTTCTCAGTCCCTAGATTTTTCTCAACTATGCTTTTGGTACCAAAAAATACTAGATTTCAAGAGCTATCATTTAACACCCAAGCGCACACTGTAGCTTAAAGTAGCGCGGAGAACTGGATGTTCAAAGTTAGACTACGCGACTATACGCCCGTCATTATGGGGGTGGCATTCGATTAGAGTATTTATGGTATTTGATGTCCTTTGAAATCAGATTTATTAGATGAAAACTCTTTTAGCTTTGCTTTGGATTTGACTAGAATCTTCTTAAGCTAAAAGCTAACAATTTTATGAAACTAATGGTGGTTAAACTGAAGGCAAAAATATTGAAACCAAAACTTTTGTCAATAAAACAAAGCTCACCTGCACGGAATGTCGTTGATTGTTGCCGAGTACCCGAACCTCGAAATCGCACTAGAATTGGAAGAAGGCTTCACTATTTCTTCACTATTTCTTTATAAAATGACTTTTGAGAGATTACTTGCTCGTTTACTCATTCAAAATCATATAACTGATAGAAATTAGATTACAAAAGTCAACAAAATCTTTAGATTGCTCATTGATTATTGGATTGGAGAGAATGCGCCGAACTTTAAAGAGACTTTTTTTGCATGCATAAAGCTTTCTTTAAATACGCGTTTTATTTCATCAAAAGGCTTCACTATTTATCTATAAAATGACTTTTGAGAGATTTCACAAAGCTTTTCTTTCTTTAGAGTTTATCGACTCCCAAACACAACTAGTCAAAATGGCAAAGAGGCAAATGCCAACCCATCATTTGAACAGTTTCTTCCACATAAACCTCCTTTGGTGTCTACATAAAGAAAGATAGAGCACACTCAATTACATAGGTTCCCAAATTTTCAGCAAGATCCCTCCAACCGTTTTCTCTAGATGACAGTTTAAAGATTTTTTTGTGTGAAAAAAATGGTCTTTTGTTGAGGGTGAGGCGCTATTTGAGTTCTCTTTTAAATGTCATTTTGTAGAGAATTAGTTAACCTTTCTACTCATATCAAACGCGTATTATTTGACGAAATCTGCTAGAAGTTTTTAGAAAATCTCTTTGATTCTCCGCGCCATTTGATTCTCCCCGACCCCAATAGTAAGTTCCTAGTTTGTCAAGTAACAGACTGAAGTGGCTGAATTAATTTTAAACTCAAAATTCATTCAAATCTTCAAACTACCTTGGTTAACTTTATTTTAAAACATTAGAAAGCAATATTTGTTCAAAATTTTTCAAGTTATTTAGTTTTCTATTCCACTAACCAAAGTGACACGTGGAAAATTGCCGGATTCCATCCAACTTCGACCGAAAAGAAGATCTCTGGAAAAATAGGGAATAAACAAAAATAAAAAGCAAACAATTTATTGGGTTGGTGAATTGAAAACTGCCGGCTATTGTCATATGTGACAGTTTGAGCACTTTCTTCAAAAGAAACCCACTTTGGTGTCAATGGAAAAGTTGTAGAGAATCAAAAATCAAGCTTATATCCAAATTTTCAGAACGATTCAAAAACTGGTTTTCAAGAAATGCCAAATTCACGAATTTTCACAAAACTTGCATTTTAAGCGAAACTACTAAGTGTATCTTTTTGGAAATTTGGCTATAAGCCTAATTTTTGATTCTCTACAACTTTTCTATTGACACCAAAATGGGTTTCTTTTGAAGAAAGTGCTCAAACTGGGACATCTCCAGTCCTCCATTTTTGAGTCTCACACTTGTCTCACACACAAACCAAAATCCTACTACGAAAGAGGAATCCGCAAATTGTATTTAAAATGGGCAGAAGTCGTCAATAATAATGAAAATTATTTGGAATCAATTGATGGTTTTATGTTCAATAAATTTTAGTTCAAAGTTCAAAGTCCCGCAGTTTTCAATTCACTAACCTAATAGTTTCAAAGAATTTTTATATATTTTAGATTTACAAGTATTGAAATCGGATGAAAATAGAATGAAAATACCGTAAATACTGTAATTGGACCCCACCCCCATAATGACGATGCGGAGTGTTGCGTAGTCTAGCTTTGAACGAGTTTTTCTCGACACTGGTTTATGCTACAATGCGCGCTTTGGTATCAAAAAATAGCCCTGAATTTCAGCTATTTTTTGATACCAAAGACGCATTTTTTGAAAGTACGGGCGCTTTGAAAAAAATGAAATACTAAAAAACTTTTGCGACTACGCGACTGTACGAGGGGGGCGGGGTACTATTACGGTATTTACGGTAGGTTGTTTTCTTTTCAATTTTCATTATAAATTGAATTGCTTTATACCTCAGAACGCCCAATCCGTAAACAGAATAGTCATCAGTTTCGAGAAATTTGTTGACGAGGACGAGATTCGTGAGAATATTCCCCACGTACATGATCTTTGTCGCCTAAACGAAAACATGAAAAATTGAGGAGAAATTTTTGAAAGAAAGCCTAGCTTTAATTAATGATTATTAAGCTTTTACTAAGAATGAACGCTTCGGGTTGCTTTACGGATTGATCAAGTCTAGTTTTTAGAGCCACGCAGAGCACAGAGCTTGAAGTGGCCTGCTCGCTGGCTTGTTGATTAAAACAAAGAAAGCTTTTTCGATAATAGTATACTGATAAACTTGGAACTTGATGTATAACAAGGACAAAAACGGTACTATGCTACTTTTTTCAAAACATTTGACTTAAAAATCCCTTACCAAATAGAGCCCAGTCACATAACTCTCATAATATCGCATATTGAAACATTTGAAAACTCGATGAAGCGTGTATTGAGTACGAGAAGTGGCTGTGTGTTGATATCTGAAAATGGGTGGGTTTCTTTGTCGAGGATTGTTTGCCAGTTTTCGGTTGATCTATGGTCATGAAACCTTTCGAAAATGTTCTTAACCATTCACGACGAGGTTTTTTTGATTTTTGCATAAGTCATTCCCCTTTCAGCTCGTCGAAAAACGTTCACAGACAACCGATTTACTTAATTTAGAGGTCAAAATGAAGAGAAATGTTTGAGAATGAAGAGAAATTCATCTGAAGACATACTAAAGAAATATTGAGTTTGAAGAAAGTTCAGAATGGTTTAGCATGAAAAATTTCCCGGATCACCCGGGAATTCATTTGCATTCAAAGGTTCATAACTCCCTTCAAAGTGAATATTTTTTTAAACAGTTTTCAGATAAATGATCCTTAAACATTTATCTTCGTTTTGAGCTCGAATTTAAGTAAATCGGTTGGCTGTGGGTGTTTTTAGACGAGCTGAAAGGGAAATGACTTAGACAAAAATCAAAAATGTGTTAATCATTGTCGTGAATGTGTTAATGCTGAATGCTTTTCACTAATGTAGATTAGAAATGGACAAAACTGAGAACACAATCAATAAATTGCTTTCCCTTTTCACAAACCTCAGCGCCGACTCGATGTGTCTCGAGAGTGACTCGATCGTTCGTATCCGATAGTCCGGCTCGATATTCTCTTTTTCGGTCGCCATTTGCACAATATCGTTTAGACGAATTCCTTAAAAAGGAAAAAGGAAAAATTTGTTCGTAAGTAAGTTATTAGTTTACTGTTAATTACCAAACAATTTATCTACCCTTTTCAACGAATTGTTTAGCTTAAAAAACATGATTGAAACTAGTTCCACAAATTTCATCAGCTACTTTTTTGAAATCTTTTACTTTTCAATGAAAATCATTGTTCACCTTTATTCTTTTTATTCTTTCACTTTTATTCACATTCTTTTCACTCACCCGATTTATCGCTCATCAATCGCCACATTAAACAAGGAATATAATACAAAAAAGCCTAAACATTCTCGATTTCCAATAACAAAATTGATCTTTTACTTGTATCAAAAGAAAAAACGGCACCCATTGATAATATGATATTTGTCGATACTCGCGTTCGCTGATATCCACCGGAATGTCCTGTAAATTGAGTTGAAACTGTGTTGCAAAGTTTAGAGAGAATTCAGCTATTCAAATTTCAATCGATTACTCTGAACGATTAACATTCGGTGTTTGTTGTATGGCTATGTTTGAATTAACGTTTTCATTATTAGAGCTTGATAACTCTGACCTGTTCAATGGGAACCCAATAAGTGTTCTGTGCCCAGCAGTACATTTCCGTGTATGCCTCCCACGAGGCGGTGAACTGAGCCGGCACCCAGCACTCCAACGGACGACCGCCGAACTGAAAGGAAAAATGGATTTTGGAGAGTAGTCGAGTGTTTTAGATCTAATAGTCTAATATTTTAGATCTATTCAAAGCCAGATAGTGAAAGTCAGCCTTTATTGAGTGATGCTTAAATTTGAAACAAACTTTTTGTTTTACACAGCAAACGAAATTTTGCTATCGTGTTTTCTTTTTGTTTACCTGCTTAAAGCTGACCAACACGGCCATCATTATCAAAAAGGAGGACGTATAGAAGTAACTCAGCCTGGAAAATTGAAAGATTCTCATTGAAGAAAAGCTTGTTTAGTCAGTTTAGTCAAACTCATCAGAAACTAGAAAAGAATGGTGCAAATCTTGAAATTTCAAGTTATAGCTCATAAATAATGGTTATTTTAATGGTTGCATTAGTTGGAAACGCCGGTCCTTTTATGGGATAGGGCCGAGAATACAAGAAATGATCGGCGCCGGGATTCGAATCCATGACCTTTCGCTCATCGGGCGAATGCTCTAACAATGAGCTACACCGACAATTCCATTGCCGCCAGAGTAGGCCTTATTGCCTTACTTTTACCGATTATGACATATCAACACTCGACTTGGCACTATTGCTTATAACAAATGAAGAATTGATATTGATCACATTGATCGATCAATACAGGATGACCAGAAATAACCCGTTCTTTTTTTCTAGACTCATATTTCTGTTATTTGTAGAGGAAAACGATTAATTTCTTTTTTAAAATGAAAATTCACATAATTTTCTGTATATTTTCAAGATTTCATGACCATAGCATCAATAGATAATGATTTATGAACGCGAGTGCAAAAAGTCAAATTAGAATATTTAAGCAGCTTTCCATTAAGTATCTTCTTATCTTACTCATCCTAAAACCTAAATCTTACTCATCTGAGTAAATCAGATGAGTAAGATTTAGGGGAACTAGTAAAATTGCTACACGGCATAAAGCATGAATTTTACTAGTTCCCCTAAATCTTACTCATCTGGTTTACTCAGATGAGTAAGATTTAGGGGAACTAGTAAAATTCATCCTCAATTACCTTTCACTTTTTCTCAAAAAAATTACTATAGTGTACATGCGTGTAATTTTTTTCTAGAAGTTGCGCTCCACTTTTTTTTTTGGTTTACTTGCTGATTGGTGCGCATGTTACGTTTAAACATTAAATATTTATCTATTTGATACCTATTTGGTAACTATTTGATACCTATTTGGTAACTATTTGGTAACTATTTGGTAACTATTTGGTAACTATTTGATACCTATTTGGTAACTATTTGGTAACTATTTGGTAACTATTTGGTAACTATTTGATACCTATTTGGTAACTATTTGATACCTATTTGGTAACTATTTGGTAACTATTTGGTAACTATTTGGTAACTATTTGATACCTATTTGGTAACTATTTGATACCTATTTGGTAACTATTTGGTAACTATTTGGTAACTATTTGGTAACTATTTGATACCTGTTCAATATCCATTTGGTATCAATATAGATTTACACAATTATAGGATACCTTTTCGTATGTATCCTTACGTGTATCCAATTACAGGATGCCTTACGTATGTATGATCCAGGATGTATAGAATACCTTTTCACAGCATGTGCGAGGTTTTTAAATCTTTTTTTTTCGATTTATTTTTATAATGTCTGGTCAAAAAATAACTCGAATTTAGAAGTTCTTTTATCGATGCTCTTATAGAAAATATTAATGCATTAATAAAATAAAATAATGATTTGATCTGTCTTCGCACTTAGCGCGGATCACAACCCGCTTCCACATTTACTGAGGCAGAAGTGTAGTTGTCGTAGCCGATGATATTCCGATGACCGGGCTGGGGCACTCGGAGGGGAGCCCATGGGAGTCGAACCCACGACTAACCCGCGCCGACGTTGCTCAACTTGGCAGATCGGACGGGGTCGACCACAGACCCTTCCCTTTCTGGGCCCCATATTAATGCATTTAATATTTTTTTAAAAATGAATCTATTTAAACATAAGAAAAACTTGCAAAAGAAAAAAAACTGCAAAGAAAAAATTGTTTTCTAAGGTTTTTTTTTCAAAAATCCCAAATTGGAATTGCGGCTCGTTATTTTTTTTGACTAGCTATTTTTGCGTGCTCATAAAAAATTATCGATCAATGCTATGGTCATGAAATCTTGAGCATATACAGAAAATGATGTAAATTTTCATTTTAAAAAAAGAAATGAATAGTTTTCGTCTAAAAATAACAGAGCTATGAGCCTATAAGGACCATTAGGACGGGGTTTTTTTTTTCTTGATCACCCTTTAGATCAATAGAAAGACCGAAATAAGCAATTCCATTTACTAGACACCAAAAAAAATTGCTTACCGATCGACGAAATCGTCATCTTTTCGGTAGTGAAGAAAGGAAAGAGCGCTGAACATATTCTGGAGCACCATGGCTCCGACCTGAATCCCAAATATGAAGCGATGTTTCAAAGTTTAACAGAGTCTAACAGACTAAAATTGAGTCTACTTGATTAATCCCAAACATATTTTGCGTACTTCTTGATATCCACTACTCATTAAGTTAACGATAGTGTTTAAACAAGTTAAAATCGTTTGCAAAAATTGTACTTTCTTCAAAGGTTTGGTGGCTAAAGTTGAGATGATCAACTTACAATTACCATACATACTCTAATCGAATGCCACCCCCATAATGACGGGCGTACAGTCGCGTAGTTTAACTTTGAATCTCTCGTTCTCCGTGTTGCTTCATGCTACAGTGTGCGCTTGAGCGGCAAATGATAACTCTTGAAATCTAGTATTTTTTGGTACCAAAAGTGTAGTTGGGAAAAATCTAGGGGCTGAGAAAAAAATTATTTTCGAAAACAACACGGCCTTTTGTTGAGGGTGAGGCGCTGTTTGAGTTCTCTTTTAAATATCATTTTGTGGAGAATTAGTTAACCTTTCTACTCATATCAAACGCGTATTATTTGACGAAATTTGCTAGAAGTTTTTAGAAAATCTCTTTGATTCTCCGCGCCATTTCATTCTCCCCAATTAGACAACACGGCTGTACGAGGGGATGGCTTTCAATTAGAGTATTTAGTTCCACAGGATCAGGATAATGAAAGTGTTACATCCAATAGAAGGCTTGCAAAATATTCTTAACGTAAGTTTCTACATTAAACATTTAAATTCTATTTCTGGTCTCTTTGAATTTGGCTCTGTACGGGGCGCCTCCAGAAGGAGGCCTTTTCTCATAAACTTTCCATTTCCTCTAAAAGCTCTCAGAGTTTCTTTTTTAATCGAGTTATTAAATTGTGAAACCTTTTACCCCGCCATGTTCGTGATATTCCCGCCTTGCCTAGATTTAAAGCCACAATTTCGGCAATTCATTTAACTGCTCTGTGATTCTTTCTTGAGGTATCTTTTTATCTTTTGAGTGTTTTTTTTTTGAGTGGTGTCCTGGGTGATTATTGTGATCTTGTTTTGTCGCCATTCGACTGAATAAAGCATATACGGTATTCTCTCTAATAGTAGTGCGCACTACTAAATTTTTCAACTCCCTCCTGGACCGCAATACTATTAGAGAGTGCACTGACTATGAGAGACAATACGCTAGATATATTGAATCTACAAAATTTGCATATTTTAACTCAAATTTTCGCTTTTTAACTCTTTAAGATGCAATTCTGCAAGAAAAATGCAAAAAAAATGCAATGCAAAAGTTTTGAATGCATCAGGTGAATGCAAAATTTAAGGTGTTTTCTAAATAAATTGTTTGGGGCAAACTCTTTGAAAATGATACGTTTATGATCAAAAAAATTCCCCTCCAAAACCATTTGCCATTTGGCATTTTCCCTTTTTGTCCCCCCTCTAACTACGGGCCTGGTTATACCCTCCGTAAGCACTTGTAGATGCTGAAGCGTACTGTAAAGTGCAGCTGCAGTGTGCTCTAGGTGCTGCTTGGGGTACTGTAGAGCGTGAAAAGCTATGTTTTATAGTCGAAGTGCAATCAATGTTCTCACTTACAATCATAGCACTTTTTTTCTGATCTAAGAGCTTCACTTCTTATTGCGAAAACAGTAGTAGCGAAACTGAGAAAGTAGCGAAACGCTTGTGAAATTTTTGGATACTTTTATTCATTGGAAAGATTGACAAAAATTTTTGTCAATCTAAACCCACCTCAACGACAGCCGCGTGATGATACGATGAATCACGACCGTGTCCTAGAAAATGTTTATTCATCAATTTTCAGTTTTAAAAAAGTTTTAAAAGCTTTATTAGATTTATTAGAATTTTTGTCAGCTTTTAAAAGGAAAAATTTTTTTTTTCAAAAATTTTTAATTTACCTGTATCATTGACTTTAAAAATGCTGAAAGCGCAAAAATTTTTAAACAAGAATTTTAGGAAACTCTTTGAATCGAGCTTTATTTAACGATTGCGAATTTTCAAATATTTTAAATGAATTTTATTTGCTTCAACTTTAAACGGATTATTTTAAATTTATTTTAAATTAGACTTCGGAAAACAAAACTTAACCAAAACGAAAACTACCAAAACCAAAACCATAACAAAACCAAAACCAAAACCAAAACTAACCAAAACTCGCCAATATCTCGCGATTGGGAGGAGCTAGCGAAAATCTATTTGCAGATTTGAAATCAGCGTCCAAAAATCTATCCCGTAGGCTATTTTTTTGTTTCGAAATTTCGAGGTCGTATTTTGGTCCTTTTTTCGGCCGCGAGATTTTGTGGACTGAGAAAAAGTGAAAGGCAGATTTGCATTTTACATTAAAATTTGCATTTTACAATTTTAAATTTACATGTTAATTTATATGCAAATTGGGTTTTGGTTTGTTTTGGTGTTTTGCTTTTGGTCTGTTTTGGTGTTTTGGTTTTGTTTGCCGAACGCTAGCTTAAAGCGCAAAAATTTTTAAACAAGGATTTTAGGAAACTCTTTGAATCGAGCTTTATTTAACGATTGTGAATTTTCAAATATTTTAAATGAATTTTATTTACTTCAACTTTAAACGGATTGATTTTAAATTGATTTTAAATTCAATTTTCTCAAATCACTATGCATTTTTGTTTTCATTAAAACACTTCAAAGAATCTCGAAAATTTGATTCAACAAATTTCAATAATACTTTGAAAGTAGGCTAGCTTTTTTTTACTTGTTTCAACTTTTTTTTCTGCACAAATCTCCCTTTAAATTCAATAGTTCTTCGATGCTGACAGTTTTTCGGCTTTAAGAATCATCAAATGATTGTTTAACTTAAAGCATCAGTTGCTGCATCAGCATCAGTTGCTGCATCAGCATCAGTTGCTGCATCAGCATCAGTTGCTGCATCAGCATCAGTTGCTGCATCAGCATCAGTTAATCGCAGTTCAAAAGGGCCAAAGCAAGTCAAAGTTTTTTTGGTACTTATTAAGTTAAGGGATCACTTTTTTTTTGTTTCTGGGGTAACTTTTTGCGTAGAATCCGATAATCGCCATTCCAAAAACGGTTTTTTGCGTTTCTGATAAGAAAATGCAACTTTTTTCGGGAAAATTTGCAAATTCATTCTCTTTGATTCTGAGCTTTTGGATCGCGCTTAAAAGACGAAATTAAAACCGATTAAACCTGAGCTCTATCACCCAAAACCTTTATAAGCTGTTCTTTTGCGCTAAACGCTAGATAAACCATCCAAAAAACATTTGGAATCAATGGTCAACAAACCAATATGAATCTACTCGAGCTTAGCGAGAAATTGCTTCTGCCTGATGTCCAACTTCGTACTTCGTAAAACTGGTACTAAAAGAGTTGGAGGAGGCCTCTTTTTTTGCTTCTGGGGTAACTTTTTGCGTAGAATCCGAAAATCGCCATCCCAAAATCCGTTTGTTGTTGTTGTTCGAAGTCGACATCAGGCAGAAGCAATTTCTCACTAAGCCCCGCATAACCCTTCATGTCTTCATTTCCACCACTTGGACACGTTTTTATTTTCTGTGCACAAGTCCAGGATCTTGTCACTTTTTCGAAGTCGACACCAAGCAGAAGCAATTTCTCGCTAAGCTCGAGTAGATTCATATTGGTTTGTTGACCATTGATTCCAAATGTTTTCGGATGGTTTATCTAGCGTTTAGCGCAAAAGAACAGCTTATAAAGGTTTTGGGTGATAGAGTTCAGGTTTAATCAGTTTTAATTTCGTCTTTTAAGCGGCATCCAAAAGCTCAGAATCAAAGAAAATGAATTTGCAAATTTTCCCAAAAAAAGTTGCTTTTTCTTATCAGAAACGCAATAAACGGATTTTGGAATGGCGATTTTCGGATACTACGCAAAAATTTACCCCAGAAGCAAAAAAAAGTGATCCCTTAACTTTATAAGTACCGAGTTTTTTGGTAAAAGCTTTTTTAGACCTTTTACTCTTCGATGCCGATAGAAAGAGAGCGGTCCCCGGGTTTGCATTTCGTTTTCTCCGCAAAAGCGATCATTTGTGCATGATCGGGATGATCATTCTTGTCGCAGTAATTGAATGGCGTTTTCGATAAAACATTCGATTCGAGGATTTTTCTATGGCTCGATTTTGAGGCGGTGATTCTTGCGGCAGTGATTTCAGTGGAATCGAGCTTTCTGCAGAATCGACGGGTTTTATTTGAAAAAAGGGGAAAACACAAGTGAATAAGGCTTTGAAATAAAAAATATTCACAACAAAAGCAAGGGGAAATAATTTTGAGTAAATGGCGAGGGAAGGCTGTAATTTGAAAGAAGAAAGACGCTTAACTAATTAGCTAAAGTTCTTGATTTCAAAAGTTAATTGCCTAAATTTGAAACTATGCTTTAAGAATTGATGAATTTCTCATCGATTTTTTGAGTAAATGAAAATTTTGTATTTTCTGAAGCAAAACTGTGAGCAAATGATCGAAAATGTTTAAAAATAAGCAAAGGAAAATGTTAAAAAATGGATCTACTCTTGTATTAATAAAAGAATGTAGGGAATCGAACAGCAATGAGTTTAGATGTAAATAAACTGTGATTAGATGGAAAAATATCTTTTTAAAGAAAAGATTGATGTCTTCTCAGAAGTAAGGGGGACAGGTTGAATCCAACTGGAAGTAACGGAAGAAATTGGTCATTTCTGTGAGGAAGGGAAGCAAAATTATGATAGTCACGAGGGTTGACACATTTTAGAAAACGCAGTCACGTAAAACGAGAGGCGAAATGACTAAAGTGAATCAGTTTATCAATAATCTATCAGGTTTAGAAGATGAAAGCGAGTTTTCGGATCAGTTTCAACCTTGAGTGTTTGGGTTTTGATTGGGTTGAATGTCTGGGTTGAATGGGATGCCGAATTTGTATCAGGGATATTAAATATGGTCAAGCACTGACCCAGGGAACTTGACCCATGGTGGTGCCCGCGAGAGATTTCCCGTCGCTAGTCGAATCTGGAATCTGCAAACACTAGAAAAGGTACAGCTACCTATCTGGATGCTGTGCCAGATGGGGAGCGATTACACGCGCGCTCAAAGGACAAAGGCAGTCTTTTCCAGCATTTCTTTTTTGACTTGTAAATGGCTTTAAATAGAAGATATTTAGCTGGAAATTTGTACCCGAGGGTTTTCGAGGTCGGGGAATCGATTGAAGCTAGTCATTTTATTGAGTCTATTTCGGCATTTGCTGAAATCTCATTTTTATTGACCTATTGACAATCGAAAATGAACAGCAAGTGAAGCAATTAGTTTGAAGCTGGATACTGGAAAACAGGTAAAAAAAATATTGATGCATTGTCTAGAAGGTGAAAAGGGGCATGAAAATAATGTGGGTGGGAATGTGGCCGTGTTTCTTCACACGTCGTCTTCAACACAAAAAAAAAGAGCAAGCCCAAGAAGGGGGTCCTCACTTTTGCCTCCATCAAAGGCTATAGGTGCCCCCCGGTCTAATCAAAACTTCACTCCGACGATGTGCCTTTTGAAAAGAACCACACAAAAGGCAAAGAAAAGACCTGCCCCGAGTCTCCCCTCCCGCCTTTCTTCTTTTCCCCCCATTTTCTTTTCTTTTCTTGATCAATAAATTAGCGCCCCGGCTATTATATGTCTCGGGATTACTTCTTTTCTTTTCTCTTTTTCCCAGTTGAATATCTTTTTTCGTCTTTTCATGGGTTTCTTCCCACAAATGCAGATTTACTGAAAGTTTTTTTGTTTGAAAAAGATTGATCTAGTGATGGGGATTTTCCTGGAAACGGGCCAAATGTTGCGAAAACTTGAACTAGAATAAAGATTTGAGTTGGAATGCTAATTGTTAGATAAAATGAGATTTTCAAGATGAGATTTTCAAGATGAGATTTTCTCGAGCTGAAACAAGTCAAATCAAGGTGAAAAAAGGCAAAGATTGGTTCAAATGATTGTGGGACATGTGCCCCGCCCCTTTTGCCATTGGCAATCCAACTTTGAACTCAAATATCTTGATGTTGGGCTGTTCAATTTCAATAGTTTTTTTATACCAATCGATAGAGAAAGACTTGGCGCATTCAATGATACAAAGAATATTTAAATTGAAAAGTCCAACACCAAGAAATTTGAATTTAAAGTTGGATTGCCCATGGGAAAAGGGGCGGGACGACGAACCTTTTATACACGCCCCGCCCCTTTTCCCATTGGCAATCCAACTTTGAGCTCAAATTTCTTGGTGTTGAGCTGTTCAATTTCAATAGTTTTTTTATACCAATCGATAGAGAAAGACTTGGCGCATTCAATGATACAAAGATTATTTAAATTGAAAAGCCTAACACCAAGGAATTTGAGTTTAAAGTTGGATTACCAATGGGAAAAGGGGCGGGGCGTGTATGAAATGTCCAATATGGCTGTCCAATATAATAATGGTTAATTTGAGTTAACCATTTGACTTGAATAGACGCCAACCAAATATGGTACATTTTTGAGGACCGCTCAATTTTATGCGAAGATGAATTTGAAAGGCCGGATAAACTAATGTGAATGATTAACTTGAATAGTTGATCGTTTTGGAACAAAAAAAACGATAGTTGATCGTTTTGAAACAAATTTTTTCAAAAACACTTGCCTTGAAGGCAAGCGGCTCGCAATGTGGAATCGTATGTTGATACTTTTATTGTGGGTTATTATTGAGTAAAAGAATATCGCTAAACTTATTCAAGCCATATATATAAAGCCAAAGATGAGCTGAATCGTAAAGTTGAAACAGAAAACTGTAAATGATTAAAGGTAATATATTTAGTAGTAAGTGAAGAGTTTACTGTAACTTGGTATAAACCTGATTGCTAGTACGAAAGATACGAAAGACGAATAGAAATAAGCGTTTACATTATCGTCTGGCTTTGAAAAGTTGAAGCTTGAACTGTAAAAAGTTGTTTTAAACAAATAGAAATCAATATTTTTCAAAAGCTAAAACTTTTTTTTGTTTTTTTTTGTTCACTACATCTTTTTGGAGGCATAGATTTTCTCAGGGTTGCAAAAGGTGGAGAGGTGAAGGAAAACGAAATCGAAAAGCTCTCATTACCTGAAAATGGGGTAGACAAACCCCTCATCCATCCATTCCCAACCATTGAATACTCCACTGATTGCTATTTTTCCTTTTTGCTAATAATCTTTTACGCCTTAGAGTTAGAGAAACAAGAGAATTTAAGAAAATTAACTATTTGTTCAAAGATATTTAAATAAACTTGTTTCGAAAGTGTCAGAAAATTTGTAAAAAGTATTGAACTTCTTTAAAAGAAATGGAAAGCTACGCGTTTATTGATGCACTTAAAAGATAGCCTTGATAAGCTTTTTGGCAAGCTGAAAAAACGTTGTTTCAAATTTGTTATGATTAAAATTGGCAATCTACAATCAATGATACAATTGTTGGCAAAAAGTGCACAGGATTTCTCAAAATTAAAGTAGTTTAGAAAGGTTTAGAAAGGTTTTGAAAAGTTTAGAAAGGTTTAGAAAGGTTTAGAAATGAAATTTCTTTACGAAATATAAAACTTTCGAATCAAAATATCAACTACTAGAGGAGGGAAAGTTGAGGGAAAGAGAGGAAAGGGAAAGAGCCAAAAAAGTGAAGAGGTCGAAGGTGAGAATGAGCAAGTCTCATCTCAGAAAAGGGTAGGAAAAAAAAGAAGAGAATTCGATTTGTGTCGCATCACTCTTCACCTTTTTTTTTCTTTCTTTTTCTATTCGCTTTTCTTGGTGATATCCATTTCAAGTAAGTAGACAAAACGGGAAGACAAAAAAGTAAAAGAGAAGAAGAAAATGAAAAGAAATGAAAGATATCTGAAGGATGAGAAATGGGAGGGACATTCAAATCGATTTTTTTTGTAATAAATAGAAAGGATTAGTGAAAGATTGCTTAAAGATTGAATGTTTTTTAAACACTATGAAACTCGGCTAAAACACTGATCACCCACAACTAGACCTGCTTCTCAATAGAAAATGGCTTTGGCTTTGGCATTTGGTGAGAGTGAGAGCCGAACTTGCGGACAAGAATGTAACAGGCCCATTAGTCAGCAGACTATTCACTAGATCACCGAAGGCGATCAGGCGATGGCTAATTTAATGTAAAATTAAAATTTAATTTAATGGCTTCTTAAAGAGTCTAAATATCTTTTGCAGAAAAACCCACTCGAAATCAGATTTCTGTAGATCGTCTGGCGGGCGCTCATCGCGCGAAACACATTAGAATTATTTTCTAATAAGAATCGGATTTCGAATCGAAATTGCAGTTTTTGATTTCAAAATAATCAAATAGAAAAATATTAGTTTCAAGTTTTTTTTTTCAGCTAATCTGTGCAATATTTGATTTTTAATAGGCTTTTCGCTTTCGAGCAAAGAAAATCGAAGAGAGAACTTTTGCGCATTTGACAGGTCGGTAAATTTTCGTTGCCCAATCAATTCAAAGAAGTTTTGAATGAAAAATCAGATGAATTATAAATTCCATTTCTAATTCTTGAAAAAAAAAAATCAAAAAAACGAGTTTTTAGAGACTTAAACTTTGAAGTGACTTATTTGTGAGCAAAACTCAAATGAAAACTAAAGCCACGGCAATTATGTAGCATTTTTCGTTTGGCTTTTCATTTTCGAATCTTTTGTTTCAACTTTGCTTTCTTGTCCTTTCGGTTTTGGGGAGGATTTTGAAGTATTGTTTCACTCTGTGACTTGAACATTTTTCTAAGCTTATAACTAGTGCGTACTTGTTTCGCTCGTGAATCAGTTCTGTTAACTCCGCCCCTTTTTTTCGATCCGTTTTTCGTTGGACATTTCGGTCCGTATTTTGCTCGTATCTTGGCCGAGTATTTTTTGAAAAAACGTTGAATTAGCTTTCATTCGGTTCGAAATCAAATTTTCGATCTACGAATCGACATCAACAATCAACAATCAACAATCAACAATCAACAATCAACAATAGAAAATTTGATTTCGAATCGAATGAAAGCAAATTAAACATTTTTCAAACAAACCCGATCAAGATACACTACTGGACAATGAAATATCATATTTGAAAAACGATCGTCACTTTCGCGCGTCTGTAACTCCCTTGTCTTTTCCGTATTTCTAAATATTAATATTACCATTGTGTAGCCCTTGAAAAGAGCTTTCAGAAAATGTACAACACTAATAGTTTAAACTCAAAGACAAGGGAGTTACAGACGCGCGAAAGCGACGATCGTTTTTCAAATATCATATTTCATTGTCCAGTACTGTACGAGCAAAATTCATAGATTGCCAACAGCAAACGGATCGAAAAAAGGAAAAAAAAGAGTTAAAATGGCTACCGTTCACCAATCCTTTACAAATTGCCTTTTAAAAATAAAAAAAAGTGCCATTAAACGTGAAACACGGGATTTTGAGATGATTTCTTAAGGTTTTTAAAAAAAAGTTGTATAACTTACTAAATTACTACATATAAATAGAAATATAATAAGTTTTACGATTAAATTTTCGCTAGATAACTTTAAGCAAAAGTTTTGATCAAATTTTTGATACTTACCAAAAAATCTGCGCTGTGGCAGGAATCCACCGGTGCGCATTTGGGGGCGCCCGAGATGAGACAAGGAAAGGGGATTTGACGAGAATGATTAGATGGGATAGAAGTGAGTAGAAGTGATGAGTAGAAGTGAGTAGAAACAAGTAGAAATGAGTCAAAATACAGAATTCAATGCTAATGATGAGGTTAGTGGGGGGGAATTTCTATCAGAATAGATTCTAGAACGTGGTGCTTTGTTTGTTTCTTTGTTTGCGAAGCGTGCTTTGGTTAGTCTTCACAAGGTCGAATAGATGCCATCAAAAGTGAGGCAGGGGGAATTTTCTAAATTAACACCTTTCCAAACTGTTTTGTTGAAAAGTAATACAGAAATCTTCTCGTTTTGTTCAGAAATAATTCAAGAACAATACAGTAATATCGATTGATCAGAAAAGCTCTTTTTGTTGGGTAATTAGTTCTCTCAAACTTCTCCCAACTCTATAGTTTTAATATTGAAACACGGAGATTTCAAGAAAGAAATTTTATGATTATAGAATAGATAAACAGCTGCTGCTTTTTTCTTTGTTAACAATTTTCACCTGCTCTTAAAGAAAAGCCAATCCAATTGCAAGTTATGACAAATCTTTTCGGTAAATTTTTTCATTTAAGTTATCTTCAATGATGATCGATGAGAATTTAGCTCAAATAAAATATAACACTAAGTAATCAGTATCAGCTGTAACAGAATGGTTATTTGATTTCCCAACACAGGTCCTGCTGTGGCCGACTGGTTCGGAGTCTTGTCTCTTGGTCGGAAGGTCAGAGATCCCAGAGAGGTCAGAGATCCCAGAGAGGTCAGAGACCCCAGGTCAGAGATCCCAGAGACAGCCTTTTTTTTCTTTACTAACAATTTTTGCGTTGAAAAGTCCACAGAAAGTAATTATTTGTATTTGAGTTTACCGTATAAATGTATTTTGAATAGAATGTTCTTTGAGCAAGCAGTCAAGTTTTTGATCGCTCTTTAGAGAGTGACTTCAATTTTGGCGATTTCAAGTATAGAAGAAGCAAAATACTTGAAATCTAGGTGATGAATGATGAATGAAACAAGTGATGAACAAGTGACAAAAGAAATAAATGAAGAAATAAGTGATGAATGCTCTGCCAGTTTAGGATTTGCAAAAGAATAGATACTGTCAAAGTTGAGACACGAGTTTTTCAAGCGATCTCGGATCAGTTCTCAAAGTGGTTTAGCTCAACTTTTAAGTATTCTGATGTAGACTTGATCGAGTGCGAATAGTAGAAATATTCTCAAGATCAAGTAGTTGTTAGAATTGAAACTTGTAATCAGTAAATATCAGTACCAGAGTTCCGCACAAGTGCAAGATCTCAAGATTGGCCTGAATGGAATGAGAATAAAAGGGGAAAAGAGGTTTTTGCTAGGCGTGGAATCTCGGAAGGCCATTAGCTTGGACGGGGCTGGAAAGGGGCCACTAGAGCCAAGGCCAGGCCCACTTTTGCGACTTTTACCCCGCGGTGAAAAGAGAATGGGGCCGAATAAATGGACGACTTTTGTGTGTTTCACCTTTAGCGAATGGGATAAGGGGAAACGGGGGGAAATGCGGGGCAATTTCGATGCACACACCCCGCATCGGAATCCCCTTTATTCACCCAGTTCTTTCCTGAATCTTTTTCTTTTTTTCCTTTTTGTCTCTTGACCTCTTCAAATCTTTGGTGTAAAAACGGGTCCTTTTCGGCTTTTACTAGTGTTGCAAGTGGGGAAATCATTGATGGGAAAATCTTTGTTTCGAAATTTTCAACTTTAACTGCTAGTGAACTTTGCCATTTCAAGACTACACTTGTTGGTATATCATTCTCTACGAATTTCATTCTAACTTTTATCTTTATTAGCATAAACAGCTTTTACAATAATTTCTTATCAAGTATAAAAACTTATTATGCTATTTTGTCAATTTAAAGACGATAAGCTGGATGTTTATTTGGTTTACTATTAGTTCCAGTGCTAAACTAAAAGATAAAGCATGAGCATGAGTACCTTAACCAGTCAAAAACCAGTTTTTTTTAAAGTTTTAATTGTAAACATTCTCGGGAAAAGTCTCTTGTTTCAAGGTTCAAAAAAGAAAATTGAAAAACAGTTATAAACAAATTTACTGTATTTTCTCTAATAGTAGTGCACCCCGCCGAGTTGGTGACTATTTTACGGTTTCCAAGCTTTTGCAGAAGCTCAACACTCTAATCCCCCACTAGATCTCATCGTCAGCTACATTTTCCGACCCCACATCGATAGGTTCTGATAAGCCGTTCTCGAGATTTCGCGGAATTTAGGCGACGCTCAGGGTGCACTGCTATTAGAGAGAATACGGTACCCAGCAAGAAAAGGGTTTCAGCCAACCAGTTAAAAAAGAGAGTTAGTGGCACAGTGGATAGTGCGTTCACGATGCTATAAAGCCTCGTGACCACCTTGACTTGATGCTTTTCCCTAGTCACTACTCAGTACAGTATACCGTATTCTCTCTAATAGTAGTGCACCCCAACGAGCCAAGTTGATGACTATTTTACAGTTTCTAATCTTTCACAGAAGCTGAACACTCAAATCCCCCACAAGATCTCATCGTCAGCTACATTTTCCGCCCCCACATCGATTGGTTCTGATAAGCGCTTTTTGAGATTTCGAGTAATTAGATGACGATCAGGGTGCACTACTATTAGAGAAAATACGGTATTCATCTTTTGGCCAAAAGTTGTTATTTCAGTAGACTGTAGTGAGACAAGAGATTCAACCTTTACAGTATATTTAGAAATTGAGAAATGTTGAGAAATTGAGAAAAATGTTTCCAGTTTCAAGTTTAAGGGCTCATGGGAATTGTTGGAGTGTTATGATAGCTTTCAAAAGCCATTTGTTTCAACATAAATCGATTTAAAATCAAAATAAAATAGTAACTTGGAGTCTCTTTAAAAGATAAAACAATGATTAAGTTTAAAAACTCAATAGCGTAACATAAAAATCAAGAAATATTGAGTATGTAGAGTCATATATGAAAGCCAATTTTTCGGCTTTATGTAAATCTGTTGTCTTTTTCTTTTTTTTCAAAAAGAAAGTGATGTTTTCTGGAAAAGAAAAAGAAAGAGGCGTATTTCGAGTATTTGTGACAGCAAAAATGGACAAGTTTGGGTAAATGGAAAGGGGAATGGGAGAAGACGAATGTTCCCTAGTGAAGAGGAGGAGATAACACTAGATGCACACCCCAACTCTCACTCAAATACTTGACTTCAATCCATTTCGAAAAGAAGAAGAAGAAGAAAAAAAACACTAGTAGCTTGGAGAAGTCGCACTTTTGAATTAAACGAAACGTCTAACTTGAATAGACTGTTTCAAATTAGGGCAAAAGTTGAAGTTTCAACTTAATCAGATCAATAGAATCGATTGCTTAATAGTTTCTTTTGAGAAACGATCACTTTATGCAAATTATTGTAAAGAAAGTCAAAGCATAACTACTCTCAATTGTGCAGTTGCAACAAAGACTAATTGACGTTTCATCTGAAAAGAACAAAATTTGGAACATTTGGGATAAGCGATTGAAAGTTTAATTGCAAATTGCAATTACAGCTTAATTGCAATTACAAACATTCAAAACAAAGAATATAAAAAACTAAAGTTGGCTTCAAAACAATAAAGTAAGGCATATGGGAATGACGATGGGACTGTTAGTGTAGCTTTTGGTAGTGTTCGCCCGATAAGCGAGAGGTCATAGGTTCGAATCCCAGCGCAGCCTATTTTCTATATTCCCAACTTCAACCAGCGTGTCCAACTTTAAAGCTGATAGGCCAGCCAAGCCTACTTAAAGCTTGAAAACCTAAAAAGCTGCCTTTGGAACCAAGGATGTGTGGATAAAAAGTTCGGTCTATAGGATTTCGGATTAAGACCGAATAGATAGATTTTAAATTGATCAACTGATGAACCAAACTGATGAAATTGATGAATTCCCAAAGCAAATTCTGGAGCTGGTCAAATAGCTTTCTTTTTTATATTTCCCACTTATTTAAAGATTATTTTATATATTGAAAAAAACATTATTAGCTTCAATGAGTAGAAAGATCCGACTCAAATTTGATTATTTTAATCAGTTTTGATTAGCTTTTTATTAGCTAGTGATTAGTTTCAATTTTATCTAGTCAAAAGTCGAGATTACTTGATTAATTTGAGGTTTTGAAGTTTCATATAACAATAAACCACATTAACAAACGATAAATTTTTGATTTCCTAGATTTTAACGATTTGTTAAGAGAAATCGATAGCAAATCTGTCTTTGGCAAATTGAAAAGGCTAAAGAAACTTAAAGAAAACCGAAAAGCTTTCAAGTATAAAAGTAGCATGTTTCAAAAGATGAAAAAAAAGTTCATCAAAAGAAGTGACAAGAAATTTGACTAAAGAAAATTTCACCGACTTTTCTCCAATCCGGAGAAAAGTATAAAAAGGCGATTGCGTGTCTTGGATTCGAGAATTTTGGAAAACCTTTGAGGGAAAGAAAATAAAGAAAAAGAAAGGAATGGAAGTAAAGGAGAAAGTTTTCAGTTTCATTTCGGAATCACTTCTTTTACTTTGCGAATCAAAATAAGTAATATTGCGATGAGTGGAGATTTCAAAATGGAATGCTACTTTTTTCAAAAAACGTCTAAATTGTTAATTCGTTTTCTAAAAGACATCTATTTTTTTTTGAGGAAAAATACCGTAAACCCGTCAGCTTACATCCGATCAACCGAATTTCGGTCTTTTTGGACTGAACCTTGTGATTTCTGATTGAATGTGACCAAAATTTGGATGATTGAATGGAAACTGGCATTGAATTACGGTATTTGATTTAAAATGGATGCCTTTTAGAAAACGAATTAGCCAAGAACGATTTTAAGACATTTGCTACAGGCCCACCCCTTTTCCCATTGGCAATCCAACTTTGAGCCCAAATATCTTGGTGTTGGGCTGTTCAATTTCAATAGTTTTTTATACCAATCGATAGAGAAAGACTTGGCGCATTCAATGATACAAAGAATATTTAAATTGAAAAGCCCAACACCAAGAAATTCGAGTTTAAAGTTGGATTGCCAATGGGAAAAGGGGCGGGACGACGAACCTTTTATACACGCCCCTCCCCTTTTCCCCATTGGCAATCCAACTTTAAGCTCAAATATTTTGGTGTTGGGTTGCCCAATTTAAATAGTTTTTTAAACCAATCGATAGGGAAAGACTTGGCAAATCTAATGATAGCAAGAATATTTAAATTGAAAAGCTCAACACCAAGAAATTCGAGTTTAAAGTTGGATTGCCAATGGGAAAAGGGGCGGGGCGTGTATGAAATGTCCAATATGGTTGTCCAATATGTTTGTCCAATATAATAATGGTTAATTTGAGTTAACCATTTGATTTGAATAGACGCCAACCAAATATGGTACATTTTTGAGAAACGCTCAATTTTATGTGAAGATAAATATTTAAATTGAAATGCCCAACACCAAGAAATTTGAGTTTAAAGTTGGATTGCCATTTTGTAAAAGGGGCGCCGATGCTAATCATATGTCCGATAATCGAGAAGAACGACTCTAATGATAGAAGTTTCAACTTTAGCTTTCTTTGAATAAGAAACATTTCTAATTAGCCACTAAAAGCCACTTTAACTTACAATCGCATTACTTTCAACAAGCAAACTTTGATTGGATTCTTAGAAATTTTTTAGCTATTTATCACTCACTTGTTGAAAATCGTGTCAAATTCCTTCTTTTGCATTTTTCGCGGATTTTCTCCTTTCGACGCGTGAATTCGCCGAAGAACTCCAGATTTTAGCGATTTTTTGAGGAAAGGAAATCGATTAGAAAATGGTGGTCTCGAGCGGGGAAGGTTTGATTTAAAATTTCAGCATTAGACTCAAGATTTCGTTTTCCGAAATGGCAGCATTGTAAATAGAATGGTAGATTTAATAAACCAATAGCTTAGCAGTTTGTTTTGTATTAGAATTTCAATGAGTCGATGATGTGGCTCGTTTTTTAGTTTAGTTTCGGAATATTTTAGCGAAATATTATGTCGAAATAGAGTTGAGAAAGTTGAAATTTGATTTTGATCAGTTTAAGGACCGAAGTGGAAGTTGGAAGTGGAAGTTGTTAAGTTCAGGAAGTGGAAGTTGTTAATTTTATAAAGCTGCTTTCAATTCTCAGTAGATCAGTGGCACAATTGGGACGGGAATAGCGTCGTGTGGTAAAATCGGAGAGCAGTGTAGTTTAAATGAATCTCAATATCTCGTTAAAATATGTTAGATTATAAGAAATTCTTGCAATTAGTCATGTGAGATCGATTCTCTTCGTTACAGCAACAAAGTCTCAAAGTAGACAAGCGGCGCGCGCGCTCAAATTACCCGCAAAAACAAATATTTCCTGAAGTGAGTGAAGGGAGGAAATGCGGGATGAATGGCAACCCAGATTCAATCAATTTTGATCTATGAAATTGATCTATTTCTCTTTGAAATGAAAAAAGAGGTTTGAAAATAGAGAAAAACTAGTTAAAACTGGTAAAACTGGTAAAACTGGTAAAAACTTTTCGTATCGAAGAGTACCGAAAACTGACGTGTATCGATTTTGCGCCTAAATCCGCACCGATCAAGACTATATTCATATTGTGCCCGACGATGGCTGCTATTCGCTACACGTCGGAAGGATTGGTAATGAAAGAGAAAGCTTTGAATTGATTTGAAATTGATTTGGAATCATTTTAAGTGATTTTAAAATGATTTGAAATGATTTGAAATGGTTTTGAAATGATTTGAAATGATTTGAAATTGGTTTAAAATGATTTGAAATGATTTTGAAATCTTTGAATTGATTTGAAATTGATTTGGAATCATTTTAAGTGATTTTAAAATGATTTGAAATTATTTTAAATGGTTTTAAAATGATTTGAAATGATTTGAAATTGGCTTAAAATCATTTGCGATTCGGTTCCGATCCAGTTATCAATCGGCTCCGATCAGGTTCTCAATCGATTCCGACTTCGAGCTTTTCCTTATAAAGTGTTTTGATAAGATGTTTTTAGTTAAGAATACAATTTTCAAGATTTCTTTAAGCTTAAAAGGATTCTAAAGCAATAATCCTTTACAAAATCTGATGAAATGAACAATACATTAAATTGTGTTTTAAGATTGAATTTAAGATTGATGATATTAGGTTGAGTACTAAGTCTTTCATCGAAATTCATTTCCTAATTGAATAAGTCTCAAGCTAAAAAATGAAATACAATTTTTTTCATTAGATTCTCCAATCACTTCTCTTGCAAATCACTTTTGAAAGTTCCTGGAAAGCTTGTTTTAAAGATTTTTCATTAGCAAGAAGCCGAATATTCAAAAACGATATCCGATGATGCGCTTTCGACCGTTTCTTTCAATGTAAACCTATTTTGATGACAAAATAAGAAAGACAGCGCAAAAAAAAGTTTGACCTACAGCCAAAATTTCAGAATAATTAATTTAGCGGTTTTGCTTTATGTCCTCATTTTTCAATATTTTTAAAAAATCCCAGTTTTCGGTCTCGCTGATTATTCTAAAGACACAAAATTGTTTAAAAATGACAAAATGTAAACGATAAACGTTTATAATGAAAGAAACTGTTTGGTATTTGGTATTTTGAGACTCATTCATTTAGATAATGTAATGGAGAGTGCAAGACTGACTCAAGCAATCTAAAAGCAAGTTTAAAAGTAAAGTAAGTGCCAGAGTTTGAAATTAATCAATAACTTTTAATAATTCTAAAATTCTCTGAACTTCCTAGCCATCAATCGATTGAGGCTATTGGAAGAAATTTATTTGGGCTCAATTTCAAAGTTGAAAGCCAATTTTGGGAGGAGAAGAGATGAAAAGGAAAGATGGGAAAAGAAAGGAGGGATTGCATGGGGACGAGTGTCACTTGTTTAGGGAATTTTATTGCAAATGATTTTCAGAAGGGGGATTTTCGAATGAGATGCGAAAGGGAGAGGAAATGGGGATCGAGTGGGCGAAAAAAGTTAGGTTAATCATTGATCAGAGTGACTTTGATGATCCAATAGCCTGAAGCCCAATAGCCTGAAGCCCAATAGCCTGAAGCCCAATAGCCTGAAGCCCAATAGCCTGAAGCCCAATAGCCTGAAGCCCAATAGCCTGAAGCCCAATAGCCTGAAGTTTTTTAAAGAGTTAACTAGTTTAAGGCAATCCTCGTGTCCGCTATTTAAACTGTTTTTAGGTTTAAAATTTGAATTAAACGCTTCGAAGCCAACTTTAGTTTTTTGTGTTCTTTGTTTTGAATGTTTGTAAGTGCAATTCGCAATTGCAATTTACAATGAAGCTTTCAATCAACTTATCCTAAATGTTTCAAAGTTTGCTTTTTTTCAGATGAAACGTTAATTATTAGGTAGATCCATAAGAAATGCGGATTTCAACATTTGTTCAACATAAATTTCCAACGATAGAAACCTCTGATATCAATGAATGTTACAAACTATTTGAAAGTTGTAAATCTCCTCTACAAAATAGGCTAAAACGTGTTTCAATCGATCGAACCATTGAAGAAATTTCGAGAGCGAAATGCGAGTGACCAAAAAAAGGAATCGAGTCACTTTAGGGACAAGTTTAGTGTGGTCAAAATAGAGTTAGCTTCCCAAAATTGAAGATGTAAAAAAAAGGATAACTATATATCAATTCATTAAAAAAGTCTAACGGAAATGCATTTACAGAAATTTAGATAGAGCGTAAATTCAAAACCCTCTAAATCATCAAAAAAACCGGTTTTTTCACAAAACAAAAAAAAAATTATTGTAAAGACAAAGTTTTCCCGTGAAATGATCCCAACTCTTAATTATTTTGAATGATATTTGAATGATTTTAGGGCGCTCATTTTCCACTATATAGTCAAAACCGAACTCTTGTGAAAGTGCCGGTTTTCAAAAAGTGCCCTTTTTTGGTCACTCGCATTTCGGCCTCGAAATTTCTTCAATTGGATCGATCAATTGAAACACATTTTAGCCTATTTTGTAGAGGAGATTTACAACTTTCAAACAGTTTATAACATTCATCGATATCAGAGGTTTCTATCGTTGGAAATTTATGTTGATCAAATGTTGAAATTCGCATTTCTTATGCATCTACCTAATATATTCATTTTGTAGCCGTTTCCTTTGTGCAAAATTATGCGTGTACTTTCTGGTGCACTTAATTCTTCATTTTCCTTGTAAAAAGAATCGTTGCTGCAGAGAAAGTGAAGGATTGAGCGCACTAGCAAGTGTGTGTTTACAAAATTTTGATTATAAAGTACAAGTCAGGAGTGAAAAAGCGTATGAAAATGTTGAAATCCGCATTTCTTATGCATGTACGTAATAGGTTTTTATTGCAACGGCACAATTGTTACGTTTTCTGAAAAATCCTTATAATTTGAAGTAGAAAAATCCTTATAATTTAAAGCAGAAAAATATTTAAAATTTACAATAAATAAAAAAAGTTAAAAACTATTTATATTCATTGAGGCTTAAACTTCAACGAAAACCTTACTCTCTTCTGTTTTCTTCTGTTTCTTCTGTTTCTTCTTCTTCTGTTTTCAATCAAAATTTCTGTTTAAATTTTAAGATTCTAGACAACTCATTTTTCAAAAAGTTTCACTTTAAATAGAAAACCATTTTTTAAATAAATCTTTTTCGATGCTTTGTCGGCTTTTCATCAAAGCCGTTGAAGAATTGAGACAAATTTTTCGCTATTTCCTTGGATAATGATTATTTTTCTCTTGGGAACTAAGAAAAGCTGAAACTTTGAAAAAATTTTCGTTTAAGTTTTGGGAACAGAACATTTTAGACATTTTGATATGATTAAATTAAAGAAAAACTATTCGAAATTAAAAAAAATTATGTTTCAAATTGAATGGAATATCAATAAAAGTTTTGTTATTAATCAAGCATCATTTCTTTTCTAATGTTACATTCAACTTTTTATTTAGATTTGTATGGTTCTAATTTCCTTTTAAATTTAGAATTTTAATTTTTTTAGAATCTAAAATAAAAAGTAACTTCTAAAATCTGAAGAAAAACTGACCTTTTCGGCCTCGACGGCCCTGCTTTATAGCGAGCTTCTCGCGCTTTTGCGGCAATGATGGCATTGGGAAAGCTAAAAAAAGGATTTTCATTTTAAATGTTTGCAAGTTTACAAGTTTACAGATTACAAGGCAGTGAAAAAAAAAAGAATTGATTGAAACAGTCAAAATTGTTGTGGATTTTATTAGTGTTTCGTTGAGGTGCTAGCAAAAGCGCCAAATTATTATGCTGTGTGTCATTTGCGCCAACTTTTTTTTTTCATTTTTGCCAAATTTGCGCTTTTCAATACACTTTCCTACCAACTTTGATTGCAGCTTTTTATTTTTTTATTAATTTTTCTCGTCGACAATGCTCTGGATCTGAAAATAGCATAAAATCGATATAAAGAGCAAAAAGCTTAATCGAGGACATAAAAATCACCGTTTTTGAGGATCTATCTTGATTTAGATTGGTGTTTTTTTTAATTGAAAACATTGGGCATTAAAATTTTAAAGAAGGAAAGTGAGAAAAGTTGATTAGAAGCTGGGAAAAAGTGATTTGTTATAGTGATTTTTATAAGTGTAAATTTGGCGTAAATGAAAAAGCGCAAAATTGTTTTTGACGCAAAGGATTTTGGCGTCAAAAATGCAACGCTTTTGCTAGCAATTTTGTTTCGTTCAAACCTTCTTTCAAATTTCATATTCATATTCAAATTCAAGCTCAAATTTCAATTTCAATTTCAAAGACATTCATGACAAAGCCATTTTGCAGTTTTTTTACTCTTTGGGACCAAAGGGTTCTTCGAAAATGATTTGGAACTCGAAACGCAACTTTTTTACATTTTAAAGCCATTTTTTTGAAGGAAAGAACCTTGACTTTCTCCTTGTATTCATTCCAATCTCCATCTTTCTTTTCACTTCTCCTAACCCTTTCTCTTCAATTTCTTTTAGAATAATTAGTTAAAACATTTGACAGAAATTCGACAGAATATATCAAATATAGGCACTGTCTTGGAAGTCTCAGAAAATTTCATTTCAAGGCAAAAAGCTAAGCTAAACTTAAGCTTTAGTTGTTGGCCATAACCAAACAAGTCAATTCAATGCAAAGATCTCAGCTTGTGTTTCGCGAAAAATTCTATTTTAAAATCCACAAATTTTTAAAAAAAAACTATTGGATTTGGATTTCTCTTTTGAAGAAAAAAACCCATTTTCAAACGAATTTTCTTTGGCTAACCAATGCATTTTGATTTGAATTGGTTTCAATTTCAGCCTACCGTAAATACTGTAATAGTACCCCACCCCCATAATGACGGTGCGGAGCGCTGCGTAGTCTAGCTTTGAACGAGTTTTTCTCGACACTGGTTTATGCTACAATGCGCGCTTAGGTATCAAAAAATAGCTGAAATTCAGGGCTATCTTTTGGTACCAAAGACGCATTTTTTAAAAGTATGGGCGCTTTGAAAAAAAATGAAATACTAAAAACTCTTGCGACTACCCGACTGTACGATGGGGGTGGGGTACTATTACAGTATTTACGGTAACCAATGGCTAACCAATGGATAATCAATGGTTTCCTGTCGCGAATGTGCTCATATTGCTTATCGCTTTTTCTTATTCCAAAATCAACTCTGAAAGTTTTCATTTCAAAATCATTTAGTCGAAATTGATGTTTTTTTAAATTCCAAATCTCAAACCTGTTCAATATCGTTGTAACTCATTTCTTCATTCAGCAAATTTCAAGAAATCGTCGAAACTTTCGAGGGAAAATCCTTTCAACTAAAAAATCGTTTTGTTTCAAAGGAAACAACGTTTTTTTTATGTCTAGAATTATCAAAATGAAACAAAAACTGCTTAAAAATCGAAATTTGAGAAAAAATGCGGATTTAAACGGAATCGAGAATGAAACGACGAAAAATTTCGGCGATAATTCCTCGATTTTCGAGGAAAACAACGGTAAATAATGAAAAGTGTGCAAAAAAAAATGGATTTCATTTTTCGAGTTTCAAATTATTCAATGTCTCAACTCAAATGCACTATGCAATGTCGCCAGATTGGCTGTTAATGAAGTTTTTCGAGATTCAGCTAGAAAAAAAAACGAGAAGATGGGCAAGCTGATAATTTTGGTAGATAAAAAAGTATACATTTATTCAAAAATGATTGTGACACAAGCAAATACACAATCCTACTACCCTAATAATCCAGATGTTGCAGAGAAAAAGCCCATAAGACAAAAAGCTATTTTCTAGCCACTGGAATCGAACCGGTGACCATCCAACTAGGATACAATCAACTAGGAATATCAACTAGGAAAATATAATCCTAACCACTAGGCCATGACGACAATATAAAAAAAATCGATAAACTATTGATATTGGAAAATGCTCTGGAGTAGATTATCATTTGGTAAATTGTTCAGATCTTGAGAAGTTGAAACTCGTCAACTCCAAAAGAGCCTTCGAAAATCAATTACTCGTGAATGGAAACATTGAGTGGAATTTTTTTTGTAGACTTGTAACTCGACTAATCCTGCCCGAGTCAGCTCAAATCCCCAAAATCATCGGATTTTTTTCACGTTTCTCTTCTCAATATGGATATCGATTCGGAAATGGAAACCCCTGTAATGGAGAAAGAAAAAAAAGAAGAGGAGGTGGAATGGGACAAAATGAGGATCAAATTGAAAATGATGTGCCAATTTTGTGAAGGAAATTTGAAAAATTAGATTTAGGAGTAGAATTTAGATTGGGGATTAGCAAAAGAAATGAAAAAAAGATGGTTTGTGATTTATTGAAATGTTAACGAAAGTTTATCGAAAGTTTTATACGCGCTACAATAATAATAATAATAATAATGCATACCGGGGTTACCGGTGACTGATTTTGCACACAAATGATCACAATTTACTCATTAAGACCTAGGGAATATTCTATCGTTTGTGAGGATGGGACGATGTAGGTGGTGAAGGCTACCCGCTTTATTTGAGCTTGAGCCTTAGATAAGTCTATCCATTTGGATCCCTGGTTATCCCAATACCAAGCGGAAGGAGCCTAGGGAACCGGTCTTGGGAACCAGTTCACCATATGGGTGTGATTACCTACAGAACTCCGTTCAGGAAAGATACCGTGTTCTCTCTAATAGTAGTGCACCCCGCCGAGCCGAGTTGATCACTATTTTACAGTTTCTAAGCTTTCACAGAAGCTCAACACTCTATTCCCCCACTAGATCTCATCGTCAGCTACATTTTCCAACCCCACATCGATAGGTTTTGATAAGCGCTTCTCGAGATTTCAAGCAATTTAGGCAACGCTCAGAGTGCACTACTATTAGAGAGGATACGGTTTCCCTAAATCATCTGTTGGATTCGAACCAGAGCAACGTTGCTTAACTTGGCAGATCTGACGGGATACCGTGTTTCAACATGACGAGGCCGTAGTTACAGGTGTCGAAAGTTTGACTACAAAAAAATTTTTATTAAAATATTGGTCACACTGAGTGCGAATCTGCTGTTAGTTTTTGCCCTCGAAGCCTGTGACGCAAGAAATCTGGCTTACAAGTTTTGGAGGCTTTACAAACTAAAAGACCAGACTACAAACGCTTGTAAAAACGTGCAGAATAGATATTTTTAAAAAATGTTTTTACCAAAAATTGGGACAACTTTAGGCTTTTAAATGATACCAAAATCAAGGCAAGTCGTTTTCGCTGAACTGAGATATAACGTTTTTTCCAGGTTTGTAGTCCTATCCCATGGGACGAGACTACAAACGGGGCTCGTTCACAGAGTACAAATAGCGGATTTTCTTGCTTTCACTGTCATTCGAAAGCCTAAAGTTGACTCAATTTTTTGGAAAAAAAGCTTGAAAAATAGTCAGTCTACGCGTTTTTACAAGCGTTTGTAGTCTGGCCTTGTAGCTTATAGCGGCCATGACTGTTTTGTACTAGTTTTAAAGAGGAGATTCAGAGCTATCGAAAGACTAGAATAGTTTAGTTTATCTTTGAATTTTAACCAAATTATCAGTGAAAGAATTGACGACTACGCGGCTGTACGCCAAAATGCCGTCGTCGCGAATTTATTAAGCAGATACTAGATACTTTTTGGTTGTAAAATTGTTGTTGGCTTTTAAAAAACAAAACTTTTTTTGGAGGAACTTTGATTGCCTCAATGACTCTTCGAAATTTCCCTTTTTGCAAGTACTTGGAGAGAAATTTGTGGATCAAATTTCGAAGATCATTTTAGACGAATCAAGCTTTAGAATAAAGCAAATCTTGAGAATTTAGAGATCTTTCAAAATTTTTAGAATCTTTAGAATTTTCTATACACATTTTCTGTCAACGCATACCCATTTTAAAGTTTTGTATCAAAAGATTATTGATAGTTTAGCTCGTAAAGTAGACAAAAAAAATTGTTTTACAATGTTTCAAGACTTCACAATAAGCTTAACAAAAAGGAAAGTGATTTTCAAAGTGAATCAGTCAAAAGAGATTTCAGGTGAGGATTTTAAATGAAAAGTGCTTTTCAAGACGAGTAGAAAAGTGAGAAATATTAGTAAAGTATCCGATCAATTGATTCGATTGAAAAAAAAACCGGGGAAAGTATGTGTTTCAAAGTGAATGAGGTGTAAAAGCTTTGAATGAAGTGAGTGAGGAATCGATAAACTCATGTATAGTAGCAAAATCCGAAATCAAAATCACACCTGAGAAGAAATATAAATATTTTCTTGATGTTTCAATCTCTTTTCGTCGATTGGATTAGCGGGGGAAAGAGAGGGAAATCGGTGGGATCGTTGATTTTGACTGTGAGAAATGGAGGAATTCTTGGCCGTCTCCGGGGCGATTTCCCCTTCTTCTTCTTCTTCTTCTTCCCCTTCTTCTTCATCTTCTTCTTCTCAGAGATCTTTTTCCCCATTCACATTTCCAGATTGACTACAAATTTCCCCTCACTAACACCTTGCTAATCTGTGGGTAAATTTTTGGAAGCCAAACGATTGCCTGAGAGTTTTGCGATTAAAAGACACACAAGAGTTGTTTTTGGCAAAAAGCCGAAACACTTTTGAAAGCATTTTTCTATTTTTGGCTTAATTAAAAACTTTTTATAGCTTAGACCTAAGTAGACATCGTTCAGATCGGTCGTGGCCCAGCATTGGGCAACGTCGTCACTAAACCCGAGTTCTAATTGGTAGACTCAATGAATAGCTAAAATGAATAGCTCCAATCGATTCGCCGACCCTGAAAGCCCTCGGGTACAAATTTACATAAGTGTCCCCTCTTGGTAGGCAACAAAATTTTTTGAAAAGTCAACAATGGGAAAATATTGACTCAAAAATAAAGGTATCCAAGTGTTTTTCTCAAAGAGATTCAAAAAGATTCTTACTTTTTTGTGTAAAATCTTTTCGGATTTGTTGTTTCTCGAGAAAATGAATTGCTTTATGTGGAAAGCAGAAATTTTTGAAGGATTTCCCTTCTTTTTCTTTTTTTTTCTGTTTCCAACTGATGTTTCACGCCTTTTCCCATTTCACTTCATCCGTCACCACTGTCAGAAATTTGTGAAAAGTAAAAAGGAAAAGGAAATGGAAAAGGAAAGAAAAAAAGAAAGAAGAAGGCAAGTCCCATTCAAGTAATTTCAATATGTTTGAAAATGGGATTGTTAGAATTTTTTTGTAGAAAAAAGTCTCCAAAATTCTAGCGTTTCAAAAACAGAAGACAAGTAAAGAAGTAAAGAGATATTCAGTGAATGAAACTAAAAATGCTTTGCAGAAAATTCAATAATCCGAAAAATCAAACGATTAACAAGCCTTAACAAGATTTCCGCCGAAGATTTTGGTTTAACACATTCACGACGACATGGTACACCAGTGTACCATGAATCTATTTTTATGTCTACCTGCTTAGAGTCACAGAGACTACGTGTAAAGCATTAAATTTCTTTTAATGTGCAGCGAATCGAAGATCTTTTTGGCCTTTTATGTAGAGGAGATTTAGGGCTTTCTAATGAGATATAGGGTGACACAAAAGTTCGGAGCCACCTCGTTTTTAGGACCAACGAAAATTTTTTCAAAAACTGTTTAGAAATTCGGAATCTAGGTGAAATTTCGGTCTAAAAAAGATTTTTCCGCAAAAGGAGAACCTTCTCATCGAGTAGATAAACCTATTTTCTTGTGAAAGAACAGTTAAAACATGAAATTCGAATACGATTCGCTAACTTTTTCGAGCTATAAGTTTTGCATTTCAGCTTCAATCAACCTGAAATTTTGCTATTCAATTAGAAAGAGTTTAAAAAATAAAATTGCTTTTGATTGACTACGTTTAATTCAAAATTTCAGAAAATTTAGATGGGTTTTTGCGAGAAATTCAAGCGACCAGGCATTTGGGTTGATTCTGGCGAGATATTGCCAATTAAAGGACTTGATCTTTGCTTGTAAAGCCTTAAATTTAACATAAACTTGCTATAATTAAAAACTTTTATAAGAAGATTCAGTGTTGGATAGTTTTTTGCTGAATTTGAATAGAATTTTTGCTAAAAGCTGAATTTGACGACCGAAAAACAAGGTGGTTCCGTATTTTTGTGTCACCCTATATAGAGTGTGTTCCCCGCGAGTAATGCGCTTTCTAAAACGCACACTTGGAAAAAATTACATGAAGTTTTCATGAAAATTTTCGCCAAAAAATGGCGAAAAAATGACGGATGACAAATTATAAGGCAAAATGATAGGACTACCCCTAAATTTTAGATTTTTTGGCTGTTAACGCGAAAACGCAAAAAAGATTTTAAATCCTAGGAGTATATATGTCGTAGCCGATTATGAATTTCAGCCGATTATGAATGAGTGGGTCTAGGAGCGTCCAACCATCAAGTATTTGGTATCATTCAACGCAGAATCATTGATAATTATGTTAAATTTTTGAAATTAGAAAGATTGGATAAAAAGAACACAAATTATGGGGCTTCAAAGTTTTCTCTTGAACAAACAGTTTTTTTGCTCTAATTTTTTTTTCTTTCTATCAAATCTTGCTAATTTTAAAAATTTAACATAATTATCAATGATTCTGCGTTGAATGATACCAAATACTTGATGGTTGGACGCTCCTAGACCCACTCATTCATAATCGGCTGAAATCCATAATCGGCTACGGGGATCCAGCCGATTTTGAAAGAAAGGTTGTAGCGCCGGCAATTTTTAACCTAAACTCACAAATTTGGTACCAATCGACGCAGAATTTAATTAGCTACAAGATGATATAATATTGTCCTCATACATTAAAGGGTTGCTCTACTAGAAAGATTTGCCAAAAAATTTCATTCATAATCGGCTACGACATATACAAAAATAGGCATAAATACCGTTTCTAACATTTGCGCACCTTTTTTTCCGCACCTTGCCCATTAGCGCACCTTTTTTCGCGTTTTAAAAAGCTCTAAAAAGCTAATATTAACCAATTTCTATTCCAAATGTTGTTTTTCTAGGTAATTTTAGGGTGTCGAATTCAAGAAAATCAAAAAGAAGCGTAGTGGTCCTATCATTTTGCAAAAGGTGTAAAATAAAGAAATGGATAAAAAATTTTGCCTGAAAAATGAAATTTAATAACGCGAAATAGCTTTTAAATCATGTACTATTAGAGGTGCAGTACTAGTTTTTTTTTTTTGACCAAACAAAGCAAATAGGTACTTACTAAATCAATCAAACTTCCTGTAAAAACTTCAAACGCAAAGGAATGATATTTCTTTCAAAAATGGAAAATCGCTCCATCTTCCTAAAAAATACAAATTAGCAAAAAGCAAGCAAAAAAACATGGTTATTATATGAAGAAAATTAAAAAGAAACGTGGTGGTCCTATCATTTTGCAATGGGTGTAAAATAAAGAAATGTTTAAAAATTTATGGCTTTTAAAGTAAATGATTTCGTAACCGCTATTTATGTGTACTTTTGTATATAAAATTAGAGTTTAAGCTCCGTTTTCCATTTTTAGTCATTTAAAGTCAAAAATCACAAAAATTGAGGGTGGTCCTATCATTTTGCAACGAACTGTATACTTCTTTTCTCTAAAATTCTCTAAAACTCTCTAAAATATATACTGCAATTGGTGGAAAATTGTTTTCAAATTTAAAAACTTCAATTTACTCGACGTGTAACTAGGATTATTCTTAGTTACGAGACATGGACCCTACAAACTACAAGGTCAGACTACCAACGATTGTAGAAACACTCAGGATAGATATTTTTGAAAGTTTTTCTACCAAAAAATCGAGCCAACTTTGGGCTTTTGAATGACACCAAAATCTGGCCAAATCATGTTCTCCAACTAAAAAATACACAAAAAATAAAAAAAACTTTGAGCTCTCACAAAAGAGGAATAAGTGCTCGAAGATTTGAGCGTCTGCGCACTAAAGTGTGGGCGAATTACCGTAACCCAAATGGCTGTGAAATCGCTGGACCTTTTTTTACAATTTCAAATTTCAAAATGAGAAAAGTCCATCGATTTCCCAGCCATTCGACCCTTTGGGTTACGGTAATTTGCCCAGATTTTAGCGCGCAGACGCTTAAACCTTCGGGAACTTATTCCTCTTTTGTGAGTGCTCAGAATTTTTTTTTTTATTTTGTGCAAATCGCAAAAAGATTTTCAGATTTTTGATCTATCGTTATCGCATTTTTACTCAGAAACGTACCCGTAGTGCGAGACTACAAACGGCCATAAATGGCTCCTTCTTAGGGTACAAATGACGGGTTTTCTTGTTTTTATTGTCAATCGAAAGCCTAAAGTTGAATCGATCTTTTGGTGAGAAAAGTTTTCATAAATATCTATTCTACGAGATTCTACAGGGATTTGTAGTCTGACCTTTGAGTTTGTAGAGCATCGACAAAAAGCGTCAATTAATCAAGGAAAAATTACTCACGCAAATTTTACTCCAGTAATTACTTACTCGCGAGGAGCACACTCTAATGATATATAGCGTTCATGGATATCATGTTACTATTTTTGAAAATTTACACAATTACGAAAATCGAAATCCTTACTGCACCTAATAGCAAATGCTTTAGGCATTCAATCAATTCTGAAAACATTTCACATTAAAGCTAAGACTCCTTTTCTGCACAAAAAAATGGATTTTTAACACAAGAAAGTTGCGTTTTGACAACTTTAATTGCTGAATATTCGGACTCCGAGTTTTAAGTGCCACTGTTAACCTTTAAAAACTCATATACCGTATTTACTCTATTAAAAGCCCCGGGGCGTTTATTTTTTCGATACCCCTCAAGGGGGGCACTTATTAGAGGGGGGCGTTTATTGGAGGGGGGGCTTTTATTTTTCGATAGCCCTCTGCAGGCGTACTTAGACACATAATTGACGTTGATTCAACGATAAAAAAAATAGTAGTGCAAATAAAGCATTCGAGATCATAAGTCACTTTTATCGAATTATTTATTTATTTCAACAACAAAAATTAACAGTGTTCAATTTTTGTCCAAGATTGAGGAAATAATTGACGAGGACCTTCTAAAAATCTGCCGGTAGCTTCTGGGTGGTCGTTGTAGGAATGCGAAGCGAAAAATTGTGCCGTTCCAAGAACTTCTCCATCCAGCCGTTGCTTCCAATGAAAGGTACACCGACTTCCTTAAAACGTTTAGCCGCTTCGTTGAAGAGTATCCGACGAGTGACCCTCTTTTTTTCAGCCCGTTGTTTCCGCACCCAAATTGCCAAAGCTTCGTCGACATCAGCAGAATTCAGGTGGCGGCCTCCTCCATCCAATCGTTTCCTTTTCCCATGAAGCTCTTCCAGCTCTTCTTTCTTTTTCAGGCATGGCTTGACCACTTTGCGATCGATGCAGTAGAATTTCGCCGCCGAGTGAATGGAAACATCTCTCGCCATCTTAGCAACCTCGAGTTTCGTCTTCGCGTCCAATGTTCTTCTCGGTCGTTTTCCAATCGTTGTTTCGTTGTGGATTGGATTGTCGTCGGCGGGGTCGTTCAAACTTTCACGTGAATCGGATCGTTTGTCGAAATGTTCCCGACCCGCTTCGCAGAATCCTTCCATTTCATCTTCATGAAGATTTCGAAAATCGGCGAGTACATCCATGAAGTCCAACTAAAAAAAAATTATTTCAACAATTTATACTTTTGAAGTACCGCCCCCAAGTGTCCCCAAAGAGTTTCCCCAAACTGTCCCCAAAGAGAAAATCTAATATGGAGAGTTTAAACAATTTCGTCTGTAACAGAATTTTAAAAAAGCTCTAGAGAAAAAAAGAAAACGAAGCATTTCAGTATCAAAAAAGAGTTCCCATATGGGGACACTTTGGGGAAACTTTTTGGGGACACTTGGGGGCGGTACTTCAAAAGTATACGGCAAATCAACAAAACGTAAAAATGATTACTTAGAAAGTTTAAAAGAGAAACCAAAAAATTATCAAAAAAAAGTCGCTATTCCTATGTAGTTTGTAAATTTTCGTACTTGGGGGGGGGCGTTTATTGGAGGGGGGGCGTTTATTTTTTCGATACCCCTCTAGGGGGGCGTTTATTAGAGGGGGGCTTTTATTAGAGAGGGGGCTTTTATTAGAGTAAATACGGTAATATTTTCTATGCAAACTTTTAACTTAATTTTATTATCAAAATGTTCCTTGTCATATCTAGATAAAATATCTGAAGGCAATTGAAAAATATTACATTTGAAAAAGCTATTAAATTGGGCCAGCAAAATTGGGTAATGAATTCGGCCCAAAAAATTGATTTTCATTAAGGAAGTGTTAGTTTTTTTTATGGTAATTATGGCACCAAATCATCTCAGAACTGAAAACGCTCAACCAGGTTTGTTGTTCTGAATTCAAAAAGAATGGTTTCTTGCTTTTACATTAAAGAACGTAATTACAGCTTTCCAGTCAAATAAAGTGCATAAATTAATGAAAAATCACTTTTGAAAATCCTATTTTCCATATAAGGGAATCGTCTGCGTAGATTCCGAATTTCGACAAATCAGACCTCGCTGACACGTCAAATTTGGGCTAAATGCTTTGTTGCCGTTCGAAAGACCAATAAAGCCAAAATTGGCTTTATTGGTCTAAAATTATTGGTCCAAAATATCTTGAATAGCTAAAGTATCTTGAAAGTGGACAAAAATAAGCTAAAGTATCTTGAAACAGCAACTTTTCACATAAACGATTGAATAACTTTCTTTAACACATTGACGACCGTTCTTAGATCACCGGTTAGACCACCGGTGGTCTAAGAAAGTTTTTCAAGAGATTAAAGTATATGTGAGTAAAGTATATGTCCATCTCTCTGGTCTATCAAGTCTGTATGTACACTTAGCTTATCGGTTTTCCGGATGCAACAAAATTATATAGATATATTTAATTTAATAATAACGATACAAATAATCGGTTTTTATCAAATAAAACTTACGATGATTTTTTGGTCCCACGGGCTTTTGTGTGAAAAACCGCCTGGTTGTCAATGTGTTAAATTTTAAATCGCGCACTTTAAAACTAAGCTTTGCACATAACACTGTGGATATTCTTTAAGTTTCAAACAATCAACTTGGTTCTGTTCAATTTGAAGTAACTGAAATTGATTCGTGGTGATACATAGAACAAAAAAAAACAAAATGAGGTGAATAGATCCCGGAAATTCTCGAGGATCAAAGTTGGTTGAAAAGAAAAAAAGAGATATACGACTAATTATGCTGGAATGATGATGAGTCTGTGTGGGGAGAAGTAAGAAAAATCTATTTGCTTTTTTTATAAAAGAGAAAAGAGAAAAAGAGATAATAGTGTTTTTTTAAATATTGCGCCTTAAAACAAAAAAACAAACAAACAAATGATTACAATTTCTTGGCATCGTTCTATTTTGCAACAAGCTTTTTGCCAATTTCGAATTGAAGACAGGGAAAACATTACTGGATTTTTTTTTATTTTTTCGATACCCCTCAAGGGGGGCACTTATTAGAGGGGGGGCGTTTATTGGAGGGGGGGCTTTTATTTTTCGATAGCCCTCTGCAGGCGTACTTAGACACATAATTGACGTTGATTCAACGATAAAAAAAATAGTAGTGCAAATAAAGCATTCGAGATCATAAGTCACTTTTATCGAATTATTTATTTATTTCAACAACAAAAATTAACAGTGTTCAATTTTTGTCCAAGATTGAGGAAATAATTGACGAGGACCTTCTAAAAATCTGCCGGTAGCTTCTGGGTGGTCGTTGTAGGAATGCGAAGCGAAAAATTGTGCCGTTCCAAGAACTTCTCCATCCAGCCGTTGCTTCCAATGAAAGGTACACCGACTTCCTTAAAACGTTTAGCCGCTTCGTTGAAGAGTATCCGACGAGTGACCCTCTTTTTTCAGCCCGTTGTTTCCGCACCCAAATTGCCAAAGCTTCGTCGACATCAGCAGAATTCAGGTGGCGGCCTCCTCCATCCAATCGTTTCCTTTTCCCATGAAGCTCTTCCAGCTCTTCTTTCTTTTTCAGGCATGGCTTGACCACTTTGCGATCGATGCAGTAGAATTTCGCCGCCGAGTGAATGGAAACATCTCTCGCCATCTTAGCAACCTCGAGTTTCGTCTTCGCGTCCAATGTTCTTCTCGGTCGTTTTCCAATCGTTGTTTCGTTGTGGATTGGATTGTCGTCGGCGGGGTCGTTCAAACTTTCACGTGAATCGGATCGTTTGTCGAAATGTTCCCGACCCGCTTCGCAGAATCCTTCCATTTCATCTTCATGAAGATTTCGAAAATCGGCGAGTACATCCATGAAGTCCAACTAAAAAAAAATTATTTCAACAATTTATACTTTTGAAGTACCGCCCCCAAGTGTCCCCAAAGAGTTTCCCCAAACTGTCCCCAAAGAGAAAATCTAATATGGAGAGTTTAAACAATTTCGTCTGTAACAGAATTTTAAAAAAGCTCTAGAGAAAAAAAGAAAACGAAGCATTTCAGTATCAAAAAGAGTTCCCATATGGGGACACTTTGGGGAAACTTTTGGGGACACTTGGGGGCGGTACTTCAAAAGTATACGGCAAATCAACAAAACGTAAAAATGATTACTTAGAAAGTTTAAAAGAGAAACCAAAAAATTATCAAAAAAAAGTCGCTATTCCTATGTAGTTTGTAAATTTTCGTACTTGGGGGGGGGCGTTTATTGGAGGGGGGGCGTTTATTTTTTCGATACCCCTCTAGGGGGGGCGTTTATTAGAGGGGGGCTTTTATTAGAGAGGGGGCTTTTATTAGAGTAAATACGGTAATATTTTCTATGCAAACTTTTAACTTAATTTTATTATCAAAATGTTCCTTGTCATATCTAGATAAAATATCTGAAGGCAATTGAAAAATATTACATTTGAAAAAGCTATTAAATTGGGCCAGCAAAATTGGGTAATGAATTCGGCCCAAAAAATTGATTTTCATTAAGGAAGTGTTAGTTTTTTTTATGGTAATTATGGCACCAAATCATCTCAGAACTGAAAACGCTCAACCAGGTTTGTTGTTCTGAATTCAAAAAGAATGGTTTCTTGCTTTTACATTAAAGAACGTAATTACAGCTTTCCAGTCAAATAAAGTGCATAAATTAATGAAAAATCACTTTTGAAAATCCTATTTTCCATATAAGGGAATCGTCTGCGTAGATTCCGAATTTCGACAAATCAGACCTCGCTGACACGTCAAATTTGGGCTAAATGCTTTGTTGCCGTTCGAAAGACCAATAAAGCCAAAATTGGCTTTATTGGTCTAAAATTATTGGTCCAAAATATCTTGAATAGCTAAAGTATCTTGAAAGTGGACAAAAATAAGCTAAAGTATCTTGAAACAGCAACTTTTCACATAAACGATTGAATAACTTTCTTTAACACATTGACGACCGTTCTTAGATCACCGGTTAGACCACCGGTGGTCTAAGAAAGTTTTTCAAGAGATTAAAGTATATGTGAGTAAAGTATATGTCCATCTCTCTGGTCTATCAAGTCTGTATGTACACTTAGCTTATCGGTTTTCCGGATGCAACAAAATTATATAGATATATTTAATTTAATAATAACGATACAAATAATCGGTTTTTATCAAATAAAACTTACGATGATTTTTTGGTCCCACGGGCTTTTGTGTGAAAAACCGCCTGGTTGTCAATGTGTTAAATTTTAAATCGCGCACTTTAAAACTAAGCTTTGCACATAACACTGTGGATATTCTTTAAGTTTCAAACAATCAACTTGGTTCTGTTCAATTTGAAGTAACTGAAATTGATTCGTGGTGATACATAGAACAAAAAAAACAAAATGAGGTGAATAGATCCCGGAAATTCTCGAGGATCAAAGTTGGTTGAAAAGAAAAAAAGAGATATACGACTAATTATGCTGGAATGATGATGAGTCTGTGTGGGGAGAAGTAAGAAAAATCTATTTGCTTTTTTTATAAAAGAGAAAAGAGAAAAAGAGATAATAGTGTTTTTTTAAATATTGCGCCTTAAAACAAAAAAACAAACAAACAAATGATTACAATTTCTTGGCATCGTTCTATTTTGCAACAAGCTTTTTGCCAATTTCGAATTGAAGACAGGGAAAACATTACTGGATTTTTTTTTATTTTTTCGATACCCCTCAAGGGGGCACTTATTAGAGGGGGGCGTTTATTGGAGGGGGGGCTTTTATTTTTCGATAGCCCTCTGCAGGCGTACTTAGACACATAATTGACGTTGATTCAACGATAAAAAAATAGTAGTGCAAATAAAGCATTCGAGATCATAAGTCACTTTTATCGAATTATTTATTTATTTCAACAACAAAAATTAACAGTGTTCAATTTTTGTCCAAGATTGAGGAAATAATTGACGAGGACCTTCTAAAAATCTGCCGGTAGCTTCTGGGTGGTCGTTGTAGGAATGCGAAGCGAAAAATTGTGCCGTTCCAAGAACTTCTCCATCCAGCCGTTGCTTCCAATGAAAGGTACACCGACTTCCTTAAAACGTTTAGCCGCTTCGTTGAAGAGTATCCGACGAGTGACCCTCTTTTTTTCAGCCCGTTGTTTCCGCACCCAAATTGCCAAAGCTTCGTCGACATCAGCAGAATTCAGGTGGCGGCCTCCTCCATCCAATCGTTTCCTTTTCCCATGAAGCTCTTCCAGCTCTTCTTTCTTTTTCAGGCATGGCTTGACCACTTTGCGATCGATGCAGTAGAATTTCGCCGCCGAGTGAATGGAAACATCTCTCGCCATCTTAGCAACCTCGAGTTTCGTCTTCGCGTCCAATGTTCTTCTCGGTCGTTTTCCAATCGTTGTTTCGTTGTGGATTGGATTGTCGTCGGCGGGGTCGTTCAAACTTTCACGTGAATCGGATCGTTTGTCGAAATGTTCCCGACCCGCTTCGCAGAATCCTTCCATTTCATCTTCATGAAGATTTCGAAAATCGGCGAGTACATCCATGAAGTCCAACTAAAAAAAAAATTATTTCAACAATTTATACTTTTGAAGTACCGCCCCCAAGTGTCCCCAAAGAGTTTCCCCAAACTGTCCCCAAAGAGAAAATCTAATATGGAGAGTTTAAACAATTTCGTCTGTAACAGAATTTTAAAAAAGCTCTAGAGAAAAAAAGAAAACGAAGCATTTCAGTATCAAAAAGAGTTCCCATATGGGGACACTTTGGGGAAACTTTTTGGGGACACTTGGGGGCGGTACTTCAAAAGTATACGGCAAATCAACAAAACGTAAAAATGATTACTTAGAAAGTTTAAAAGAGAAACCAAAAAATTATCAAAAAAAAGTCGCTATTCCTATGTAGTTTGTAAATTTTCGTACTTGGGGGGCGTTTATTGGAGGGGGGGCGTTTATTTTTTTCGATACCCCTCTAGGGGGGCGTTTATTAGAGGGGGGCTTTTATTAGAGAGGGGGCTTTTATTAGAGTAAATACGGTAATATTTTCTATGCAAACTTTTAACTTAATTTTATTATCAAAATGTTCCTTGTCATATCTAGATAAAATATCTGAAGGCAATTGAAAAATATTACATTTGAAAAAGCTATTAAATTGGGCCAGCAAAATTGGGTAATGAATTCGGCCCAAAAAATTGATTTTCATTAAGGAAGTGTTAGTTTTTTTTATGGTAATTATGGCACCAAATCATCTCAGAACTGAAAACGCTCAACCAGGTTTGTTGTTCTGAATTCAAAAAGAATGGTTTCTTGCTTTTACATTAAAGAACGTAATTACAGCTTTCCAGTCAAATAAAGTGCATAAATTAATGAAAAATCACTTTTGAAAATCCTATTTTCCATATAAGGGAATCGTCTGCGTAGATTCCGAATTTCGACAAATCAGACCTCGCTGACACGTCAAATTTGGGCTAAATGCTTTGTTGCCGTTCGAAAGACCAATAAAGCCAAAATTGGCTTTATTGGTCTAAAATTATTGGTCCAAAATATCTTGAATAGCTAAAGTATCTTGAAAGTGGACAAAAATAAGCTAAAGTATCTTGAAACAGCAACTTTTCACATAAACGATTGAATAACTTTCTTTAACACATTGACGACCGTTCTTAGATCACCGGTTAGACCACCGGTGGTCTAAGAAAGTTTTTCAAGAGATTAAAGTATATGTGAGTAAAGTATATGTCCATCTCTCTGGTCTATCAAGTCTGTATGTACACTTAGCTTATCGGTTTTCCGGATGCAACAAAATTATATAGATATATTTAATTTAATAATAACGATACAAATAATCGGTTTTTATCAAATAAAACTTACGATGATTTTTTGGTCCCACGGGCTTTTGTGTGAAAAACCGCCTGGTTGTCAATGTGTTAAATTTTAAATCGCGCACTTTAAAACTAAGCTTTGCACATAACACTGTGGATATTCTTTAAGTTTCAAACAATCAACTTGGTTCTGTTCAATTTGAAGTAACTGAAATTGATTCGTGGTGATACATAGAACAAAAAAAAACAAAATGAGGTGAATAGATCCCGGAAATTCTCGAGGATCAAAGTTGGTTGAAAAGGAAAAAAGAGATATACGACTAATTATGCTGGAATGATGATGAGTCTGTGTGGGGAGAAGTAAGAAAAATCTATTTGCTTTTTTTATAAAAGAGAAAAGAGAAAAAGAGATAATAGTGTTTTTTAAATATTGCGCCTTAAAACAAAAAAAAACAAACAAACAAATGATTACAATTTCTTGGCATCGTTCTATTTTGCAACAAGCTTTTTGCCAATTTCGAATTGAAGACAGGGAAAACATTACTGGATTGCACGCATGTAAATTGTGTTGTTAATAGTTGGAATGCTCTTCCACTCCACATTAGAGATATTTCAAATTTAAACACTTTTAAGAAAGCAACACTTTCTATCAAACTAGTAAACGAAATTGAGTCTTTCCGTTCACCATCCTACTTACATTTTAAACCTGCTGAAGTTTACTAAGTTTATTGAAAGTTGATCCCTTAATTGTAAATCTTTTTTTTTCCATCCACGATATTCCCATATCATATCGTGGCTTAAAAATTTTGTTCTGTGCATTTCATTTTGTCTTATTGACTACGCTTTATTTCATGTCTTGAATAAAATATGAATATATAGCCTCTGTTTTAAATGACTTTTTAATATGCTACTGTTTCGCAAATTTCGCCTTTTCTATTCACAAAATAACATTTCAATTCTTAGACACTTCTTTTTTCAAATTTAAACACCTTTAAGAAAGCATAACTTTCTATTAAACTAGTAAACGAAATTGAGTCTTTCCGTTCACCATCCTACTTACATTTTAAACCTTTTGAAGTTTACTAAGTTTAATGAAAATTGATTCCTTAATTGAAAGTTGATCCTCAAATAAAAATTTTGATCTCTAGTGTTTAAAAGTTAAAGTTTAAAATTTTACTTATTCTGCTCATTCAGTAACGTTTCAATTCTCAATTTTTCGAAAGACAATTTATCAGACGGGATAAAATCGAGAAATGCAAAGCTAAATTTTCGTGAATTTCAATCTGTCAAGTGATATGCAAAAACAAAAAATAAGAGAAAAAGAATAAGTTTCAAATAAGAAGAAAGAAGATAAACGACGAAAATCACTATAAGCTCAAATAAAAGATTTTTTTTTTTGTTATTCTTCTCAGCAAAAAGGCACGGGAGAAATAAAGAAATTTAAACATTTGAAAAGAATATAATAATGGAATGACTAATGAAGATTTTGTTTAAAAAATTGTTTTTTTTTGACTAATTTGCTTTTTAACTTATACAATAGGAGAAAATTTTGAAATTAATCTTTCCAAATTGACCAGAATTCTGAAATTTTTGACTGAAAAATTTCTCAAAGTTGTTGCTGTGCAAGCCAAGCAGCTGGCACCCATTGAGGCTCGTTCTCGACTTTCCGGATCACTGTCTTTAACTCGGCCAACGAGCGATCGAAGTCCATATTGACGATGATGTGATCAAATAAGTGACCGAATTTCTGCAATGATCTTGGGTTTAGTAAAAAATAAAGTTAGACTTTACCTGCTCAATGGCTTTTCCCTGATTTAGAGTGGCTTTTAATTGCTCATCACGCACCGGAGCCGATGATTCACCCTGAAAATTGATGGTTTCAATTTACGAGGTGACCCACAATTATAGCACCGCACTTCAGAGGGTTTAGATTAACCAAAATTGGGTGAATCGTTCTGACTTTACTGAAGGTAAATCTTAAGTATGTCTCCTAAAACAGTGCTCATTATCTAATCGATTCAAGCTTTTAACTTTTCCATGTAGCATTCCAAAGTTGAGAGCATTCCTAAGTTCCATATAGCATTCCAAAGTTGAGAGCTGAGTTTCCCTCTGCACGCTACTCATTTATGAAATTTTGAAAGCTTTTTTTATAAAAAGTCTTTTAGATTTTAATGATTTTCAATTAATCATATTTACTGATAAAATTTAAAAACGATAGACCTTGAAAAAAATAAGAGTTTCATGTTCTTTAGCGGCTTCTCTAAATGCCCCATAAATCCAAGTGAAAACAGACCATATTAAGTGAGTTTTGGTGAGATTTCTCAAGAATTTTTGCACTTAAACTGTGTAGAGCATGTGAAATTTTGTTCATTAACATAAGAAATTCAATCTCAGCAAGATTTTGACAAAATCGCTCTCAAAAATCTCATAAATGAGTGTGCAGAGGGAAACTTGGCTCCCAACTTTGGAAGGCTATATAAAAAAAGTTAGAAGCTTGAATCGATTAGATAATGGACAACATTTTAGGAGGCATACTTAAGATTTACATGCAGAAAAATCAGAACGATTCACCCAATTTTGATTAATCTAGGTCCTCTGAAGTACGGCGCTATAATTGTAGGCCGCCCTGTTTTCAACGACCAAGAGCAGCGCACTGACATTAAGGTTTATAGAACTAAAAATTCAACAATTTACAATAATATTTTTAAGTTTTAGTGTTGTAAGATGTAGATCCGTTTTTAAAATTCACAATTTTCGCTCGTTCAGTTTCCTTTTGTCTTCGCAACACGATGAGTGACGGTGGGGCGATGAAAATGATGAACGGTTGAAGATCGGCGTTTCGAATCAACGACAAGGACTGAATTATGTGATTTGTTTACGTTCATCTTTTCATTTTCAAACCCAAATTTACAATGCTAAACTTTAGCTAACTCACTTCCGGTTTCAGCGTCAACACACAAGTGTTTCCGCGTTTTATGACCGCTTTCACCTCTTTCACTGATGTGCCGTACAAATTTTTCTCGAATTCGCCCCATTCGATGAAAGAACCAGCCTGAAAGAAATCTATTTATTATTTACTTTTATCCCTTTTAGAAAACATTATGCAATTAAACCCAGTGCTCAAAAATTTCTATAGTTTTTAAAACGGTTTTCTAACTTTTAGGAACTAGAGAAACTAGAGTTGATTAGAGGCATGATTAGAGGCATGATTAGAGGCATGATTAGAGGCATGATTAGAGGCATGATTAGAGGCATGATTAGAGGCATGATTAGAGGCATGATTAGAGGCATGATTAGAGGCATGATTAGAGGCATGATTAGAGGCATGATTAGAGGCATGATTAGAGGCATGATTAGAGGCATGATTAGAGGCATGATTAGAGGCATGATTAGAGGCATTTCAATTTCAATTTAAAGTGTAATAACTGTATTTCTTAGTTAATTCTTTTTAATTTCCCCTTATAAACCGTGCTTAAAGTTACAAAGTTTTTCTTGTATAAAGCTTTTTAAAAATGTTGAACAATTAATTTTATAATTCAAGATCTAAATCATGATCAAACCAGAAAAACCAAATAGTGTTTCAAATTTGAGCAAAATTTTGAGTTGCTTGAGACTTTTAATAATAGCTTCTGTTCCAATTGTCCCAATAACAAGAGAACTTATTGATAGCATTATTTCAAAACTAAAATTTTGGGTTTTAAACATTATTTTAAAACCACTCTTCAATCAATATCTGTTTTACTTTTTTTGTGCTTAATTTTTCAACTTTGATCGGACTTGGGGTTCTTTTAGATGAAATTATCTTTTATTCATCGTTTAATTGGCGATCCAGAACTCTTTAGAGTCCTTTTTTTGCCAACATTCCAAAAGGAACAGTTGAAATTTAGAGAAATCATTTTGAAACTTTTAAAAAGTGTTTTAAAAAGTTAAATTTGCAAAATACAGTACCCTGCTTTTGATGCAAAAATTTAGTTTCTAGGAAAGCTACTCAAAATCTTAGTGTGGCCATTTGGCGATCTAGAACTCTTTTGAAGCCTTTTTCTCAGCATTATTCTAATCGTGAGCTTGGTTTCAAGGTTTTTGACTGAATTCAGTAAAAAAAAACGTTTTTTTTGACCTGTTGAATACAATTTGATTTATTTTTCACAATAAATAGCAAATATCTCTCTCTTTTTTTGTTTGGAGCATTTGTTTTGTTTTTGTTTAGAATCGTCAAGCAGCCTCACCTTGACATCATCTTGAAATTCGGTTCTGGAAACGAAATGATAATGCACTCCATCGTTTTCACCGACGATCGGCGCTCGGGTGGTGTCTGAAATTGATAAGTTTGAATTTTAAAGCTCAGGGTTCAATGTTTTCAAACACCCGACTGCGGATGGAATTATTTAAAACCAGTCCATCTCACCATGAGACAGAAATTTCTTCACATTTTGCATTGAATTTGTTTATGATTTTCTGTAGACCTACGCGGCACAACTCCACCCAATCTCTCTTTGTCTTCTTCGATGAGCGTTTTCCTCAATTCTAAGCATCCAACTCCTTCGGGTCCGCACAAAATAATCGGTCGTTTTCGCTCGGAGCGGGCCAAGTGCAAAACGACTTCTTCATACGTGAGCATATCTGCAAAAATTCTGTTTGAAAGTGTTTTTGAATCTGAATTGAATTGTTTGCTAGGTGAATCTTAGGCTTCAAATTTGAGAGAGTCTAGAACTATAAATGATTATTTATCAGCAACTTTTTTCAAATCCTATTCAAATTGCTATCTATTTTGGTCCTCTAATCGACTTCATGCAACGATTTCTTCAAATTCTTATTCAACGCCAATACTAATATATCATAAAACTCGAAAAAGACCAACAAACTATTGCGTAACAACTTGCTTTAAAATATTTGACGTTTAATTGTTCGGGAAAACTGGTAAAAACTTAAAGAAATCTTTAATACATAATTTTTTGTTAATATTTAGCTTTAAGGTGTCTTATATTATCAAAACATACCACTATGATATCCACATGCAGTGCCCAATCCTTCTTCATCAGCCGAAGAACGCATTTCGTTGCTTTTTCGACGGCGGAGACCCTAGAAACATTGAAACTTTGTGGGAAAGATCTACCCAACTTGAACTTTTTTTTGTCTTGATCTACTCGTGTCGTGAAATAGTACGCCTTTACATACGCCAAAAATGTTTAGCAATCAACAAAAGCTTTTCATTTTTCCAAATAATCATCACTGATGACAAAATAGACCAAAAACAAGTAAAACCCTCAAAATTGTTTCCTCAAGTTCAACAGATCTAGCTGCTGGAGTCTTCTTTTTAAAACATCACCTTGTTTAGTTTAATGTCAAACTTTTTAAACCCCACCTTTAACACCTCGGGCAATCGTTTTCTTGCCTCTTTTCGGCATTTTGGGCGCTTCTCTTTCTCGAGCTCATCCGTGTACATTACAACCCTGTAAATGCATTTCCTATAAATCTTATTTAATGCGATGAAACCGTTCACCATTTTTTTTTACTTGGATTCGATCAAATTCATCAGCATATTTCATCTAGTTATGTATAATATGAGATTAGACTTTAATAAATGAAAAAAAACTCATCCCTAGCACTTTGAAGCCTAGTTTTTTTACCACGCCACTATTTATTCGCAAAACACCACAAAATTTGTGTAAAAGGTGCTGGTTTTGAAATTTCGCATTTTCAAAGATTATTTTTGTGGTTTTTAACTGTTAAGCCTGTTGATAGTCCACGGTAGAAACCAATTTTGAAGCAAAAAAAATCTAAATAGACTCACTGTTGATGAAAACTGCTACTTGGGACGAGACCGGCTAGAGAATGCGATGGATCGTCGCCCTCGCGATACGCTTGCCACCTGGAAATTGTTAGGTTTCAAATAATTTCGGCATTCTAGACAAGTAAGCAAATTATTCCTACAAGGTTTGAGCTTAGTTACTGTGATCTACAAGGCGTTCAATATTTATGGGGACTTTTTAGCTCACAGGTCGTTTAACGCTCTTAAAATTGATTTATGAAAAAAAAATCGTCAAGAAAGCACTTCAGGAGTTGGAATAAACTTGACCTTCTAGATTATTTTTACAGTTTACTAAATTTGATATTCCAAAAATCGATTCACCGGAACTCGATCACCAAATTTCACCAAAAGGAGTCAGACCTCAGTTGTGCTTTTTTAACGATGAGAAAGCCTTCACTATTTAACAGTTTTTGAATCTACGAGACATTAAAAAAGTTAGAAACACATTTCAGTTTTGTTTCTTCCAAGAAAGGTTAACGGAGAGTTTGTAACAAACTCAATTTATCCGACCTTCGTGCCACAGTAGGCGCTTTTAGGCAAGCAAAAGCGCAAGAGGTAATAATTTTGAAAAAAGGAACTTAAACTTGTTAACGTTGAGTGCATTGATAAGTGTGTTTCCTTTTTAGCATTAAAGTTGTACAAAATGAGCTCTAAACCTAGTAATCTACTGGTTCCCATGAATATCGAAATTGCACGTACTAATAGTCTGACCACCCGTTTTGCCGAATCAATGCCAGAGCCCAGAAGGCTTGCTTTTTGAGTTTAAAATTCCACAGTTATCAAGATCAATCGATTTTAATAGAAAATCTATTCTTATTGTAAAGCGTAAAAGTCCAAAAATTTTACCAATTCTCGTCGGTTGTGTTGATCACGTGTAAAATGTCGCCTCGTTGAAATTTCAGCGCCAACTCTTTGCACGGCACATAGACATCGTCCTGTATTTGAGCAGTCATCAATAGTGACTTTGATTTGATACAAAGCTTACACAAGTTTTCTCAAAGCAAGATCAAGAATATGCAAACCAATCTAATCTAGAAAATTTGGCATTTTTAAATGCCAAATTCGATCTATCTTTTGATGGCTCAAGTCTAGACAAATGAAAACGATTCCTTTTAAAAATAACTATTTCAACTTTTAAAACAATCATCTAAAGGTTAGAGAACTTCAAAGATTTTAAATTTTAGTTTTACATGACCGCCATGGCCGATTGGCTAAGAGCCTTGATCGGGTGGTCAAGGGTACAATCCCGCTGGCTAGATTATTGAATTTTTCCCATAGATGTGGGTTTTTTCTTCTCTACTTTTTGAGCTTAAGGGTTGTGCTTGTGTATTTTTTGTACCACATTATTCATGTGAATAAATGTTTCAGAAAAATGTTTGACATTCTGACTCACCTCAGGATCATAGTCAAAGAGTGCTCGCAAATGTTGCACATAAGTCGGCGGTTGAGGGGTATCCGTTTCTGAACAAGGGGACACAACGAAACGAATCTCACCGCTCATCACACGCTGAAATTATCAAAGTTTAGAGCTGTTTCTAAATTTTAAAATGTATTAACTAAAATTACTTAATCTTTTAAGCTTTACTTGTTATAGCATCTCTCTCTTTCTTCCTTCCTTTCTTCTTCCTTGTCGTTTCCTATTTCTTCTTGAGAAAAGAAGGCGCTAATGGCTCAGTGTTAGAGCATCTGCCCGGTAAGCAAAAGTTCAAGGGTTCAGTTTCCCGCGATTCCAAATTCTTTGCCATTCATTTCTTTACTTTATTACTAATGAGCATTTCGTCTTTTTTAAGCCATTATTTCAAATTTGGAAACTTGTAGAAAAGATGGGAAAGCTTAATGCGCGATCAATGGCATTCACTAATTTATAACAATCGAACTTTTTTTTTGCATTTTTTACAGTGTTTAATTTTGAATTGCTTCTATCAAGAACTAAATATTTTACAACCAAAATATCTTACCATTAAATCACAGACTTCAGCCACAGTTTTCCCCTTTAATGGCAAGCCGTTGATCTCGAGTAGCTCATCACCTTCACTGAAAATTGAGACGTTTCAAATTGCAAGAATACAAGTTTTACTTTTTGCATTTAATTCCATAAAGTCTCTATGTTAAATTTACAGCTTTTCGTTGAAAGAATGCAATTCGTTGAAAGAATTACAAAAGCTTGGTCCTGGTTGTGACCAAGTTCTCCTTTCTCAAGTTATCCATAAGCTCATTTTGATCTTTTATTAGAACCAAATTCAGCAAATTCAGCAAATTGTAACTGAAATGGAAATCCTTTAAAGTCATCATGTTGATCTCTTTTTTTCCGTCTAATTTTACGCAATCAAAAACTTCTGATTTCTTTTCCTCCTCACAGGGATCTTTTCTAAAGAAAAACTAAAGCAAAAGCTAAGTGTTCATTGAAGAAAAAGAAAAGAAAAGAAATTTGCATGCCAAGCCAAAAATTTGAATAAACATTTTATGTATACCGTATCGTGGCCGTCCTCTCGACAATCCCTCCACGCACAACTCGACCGACGATCACCCGATCGCCTTCATTTCGCACGGTGGCACCCTGAAAGCAGCTTGGTTAGATAACAAAGAATCTATAATTGCTTTCCTCTAGATTTGGCATCAACACTAACGTTTGATTCATTTAGATACAAGTCTTGAATACAACTAAACAGCACTAACAATCAGATGTTGTAATGATAAATAAATGCTTAAATTGTTTAAATAAATAAATGTTTAAATATTCTTTTAAAACCAACCAAATACGAATCGGGATCTTTCCGCAGAACCACGATTTTCATGGGTTTCCCATCTTTTTCGTTGTGCGACGTTTGCGATGAGGTGGATGGTTGCTGAAAACAGAAAAATACATATTTTTTAGTCACAAGTAATAGAATTTGATGGTACAATTCTATCCGTTTTTTTTTGGTTTGAATTAATAAAATAAGCATAAGTTTACCGTTTACCTTTTTAATTAACGCAAGGCGATCAAAGTTCGAAAATGATTTGAACACCTTATTTAACCTTACACGCCTTATTTGAAACTTTGCTTTTAAGGTTTTCTTTTGTAAGTGAAAAGGAATAAGCACTGGGAAAGTGGATTTCATTTTATATCACTAAAAAGAATCAGCTATAGAATTTGAATTGAATCCTTTAAACTGACTTGTGTATGCGTGGTGGCCTGCTCGATCGCTCGGCGAACGCCCTCGTTCGAGAAATATTGACGGAGTAACTGAAAAACATTGAACATTGTTAGCTACACATACAGGTTGACCAGAAATGACTCCGATAAATCTTTTTGACTCGATCTTCACATGGATTAAATAAAAATACGTCTAAAGATCGTTAATTATACACTCTTAGTAAGACAAATCTAAAAAATTTTGTTCCAAGGCCGTTTCTATAAGTTCTAGGTGTTGAAAGAAGTAGCTCGGCTGCTGCTCTTTTTGCATAAACGCGGTTCGTTCTCAACATACAAATATGGAATCAAATTTTAACAATTTTGTCGAAAATACAGTCATGGACAAAAGTCTTGGCGGGTCCTGGGTGGCAACTTTCAAACGCAAATTTAGGAACCTTCCCGAGAGGCTATAAAAAAGTTGTCACAAGTATTTTTGAGCATTTTTACTCTACTTTTAGCTATGACCAAGCATTGAACTCGAAAGTTTATTTTAGACAACAAAAATAAACGTCAAAGACAAAAAGGTCACAAAAACAGTGGACAAAAGTCTTGGCGGCACATACCTAGGAGCTAAAAATTCAATATTTTGTAGGTCCGTCTTTAGCTGCAATGGCCGCTTGACCTTAAGCTGCAATACTGTGAACTAGATCGCGTAAAATTTGTGGCGCAATGGTGGCCCAAACTCGCCGTACGAAGTACCTTAGAGCTAAACCGTCTTCCCTTGAGTTTCGTCTTGATAAACGCACATAGGTGTCCAATAACATCTAAAATAAACTTTCGAGTTCAATGCTTGGTCATAGCTAAAAGTAGAGTAAAAATGCTCAAAAATACTTGTGACAACTTTTTTATAGCCTCTCGGGAAGGTTCCTAAATTTGCGTTTGAAAGTTGCCACCCAGGACCCGCCAAGACTTTTGTCCATGACTGTATTTAAACTTTTTCCTATTAGAAAAATAATCTTTTTGCTTGTTAGCTAAAAAATCATAATTTGTACAGAACAAAATTAAAATCTGCTATTTTACATGAGGAAATTCTTGTTAAAGCTCAGTTCTAGAAAATCGATTTTGGAAAAATTTCTGATGAGTAAAATAGTCTTAAATAGATAAGTTTAAATTTGGCTATTCTTAGTCAAAAATATGTTCTTTTATTTAAAATCTGTACGCTGAGAACGAACGAACGAACTGTCCAGCTTTGTGCAAAAAGTTTGACCCAGAGGATTTAGCCGAGCTGCTTCTTTAAACTCCTAGAACTTACAGAAATCATACAGGATTAAAAACTTTTAGCTTTACCTTACTATGAGTGTATAATTAACGATATTTAAGTATTTTTTTTTATTTAATCCATGTGAAGATCGAGTCAAAAAAAGGTTGGTCCGGTTTATTTCTGGTTACCCTGTAATGGCTTTGTTTTGAAACAGAGAACGTTACAAAAGTTCGCACACAAAAAAATGGTTTAAAGCTAAGAAAATGGCGGGTAAGTAAGCTGAAAAAGATCGAATTTGCTTGTTTTAACATTGGTTGAAACAGATTGATCTGTTTCTAGTTCATTAAGCGATTCCCCTCAAAAATAGTGATTCTATGACTTCTTTAGATGAATTTATATGAATTGCATAAAATATTAGCCTAGAAGAATTGAAATCGAACTTTAAGAATTCTTGTGAATTAATTTTCAAACGCACATTTCCCTCCTCTTCTCGTCCCTCCATTTTCGCGAGATGCTCAGCCAGACGATCCACCGAATGAATCACTTGTTTCAGAGCTAAAGATGACATAAGGCACTCATTTTAGAACCGTTTTCATTTATTTTTATTTTTCACTCTAAATTAGCCCAATTTTTTGGTGTCATTGCCATTGCATTTTTTGGTGTCATTGCCAATTGGAACCCGTTTTACTGAGATTCGGACCCCTCATTTACGGTAAAGATCAATGTTAGATACGATACGTTAGATACAGTAAAGATCAATGTTCTGCCAAGTCTAAAATAGCAAAAATGTCCTATTTCAGAGTCGGATTCGAGCCTGAAAGTTGCAAGTCGAATTTTGGCTTGTTTTAAGTGTAAAATGACTTGCTTTTGGAAGGTTTTTCTTAGCAAAAATGATCACTTTCTGATCGGATCCTGGCTCAACCGTTCGCTCGATTCCTTTGCTTCCAATTTAGGTTTTTGTCACAAATTTTGTCTAGATTCTGGAAATCACAATGGTTTTTTTAGATCTCTAACCCAGAAAATGTTATGGGTCAAAAACCTCAAAAAAAACCCTATTTTCCATTTAAAATTGGGTTCTCAGATCTCAAAAACGGCAAGGAGTAGCCACAAACAGTTTTCAATTTTAGAATCGAGATCATCAAATTACCAAAAAATTGTTTTGAACTTCTGCGCTTATCCAATAAATACTCATTTTCTGAGAGGTGGAGCTATGATTATGTGGAGCAGTTTTTATGGGTTTTTTTCTGTCCTACATTTAGGGCTTAAGGGTTGTGCTTGTGTATTGCTTATACCACATTATTTTTAGGCATAGATTAATTGTGATCTATTCCCTCACCCCCAAACATTTCCAGAAACGGATCCCAAATTGGGGCTGGCCAAGGCTTAGGTGACGGATGCTTTTACTCGTTTCCGTCGAGCTTCATTTTAATAGCTTGTTTTGTTTGAATTTTTAAATCCACACTCACCAATCGATTCATTGTTGTTCTCCGCGAAATCCCTCTCGTTTTTCATTGTCGTCTCCGTGAAACTCGGATTGTTGTAGCCTTTCTCTGGAGTTTTCTAAAAAAAAGATGGACTTATTTAACTAGGTTTAACTTTTAAAATCAAAATCTAAAACGAATAAACAAATGAAAATAAATGAAACGAGCCTCTATTTCCAAATTGCCTTTCGAATCGGCTTTATTCTCGAGTGATCTCAGCTTTTTCGATTGTCGGAGAGACGAGCTGAAAAAGTGGAAATTTTATAAACAAACTTTTTTTTCGGTTTCATCATCTTTCAGTTGAACAAAAGTTCTTTTTGTTTTGATACTTAATCAAAAAAAATCCGAAATAATGGCGTTTTTGAATGGTGACATGAAACGAAACACTTCTAATCGTAGCATTGTGCTTAAACTTGTGAACGCACCTTTTCTGGTGTACTCGATTCTCCGATTTAGTTCTCTTTCTTTAAAAGACAATAAAATCTACCGTAAAAACTCGTGTTCCTTTTGTTTTTCTCGAGTTTTTTCAATTTCTTGTAAATCGGGGCGACGTTCGATTGACTCGGCAGACAGAGCTCGACCATTGTGAATCTGAAATAGAAAATTTTTGAATTGTTTCTAAATTCTTAGAAATTTCTATATAATGCAAAATGATGAAACTTCTTAGGCAGTCATTGTTGATCTAAAATGGAAAAATTCATTAAACATCTAATCCTTTGAATATTGTATTTGAAAGCCGGGACTAACACTCGCGAATTGTGTCTGTTGTTGAGCGATTGTTTCCATATCGAGCGCTCGAGCATCCGGGTATTTTCTGCAAAAAGAAATGATGATTTTCAGTTGTATTTTTGGCTAAGCTTAAACTGGGATCTTGAATTTAAGCAAGACTTATGTAAACCAAAAACCAAAAATATTATTTTTTAAGAAAAACAAATTTGAGCATAAAGCTCAAACTGTTCTTATCGTTAAAAAAAGAGCTAAGCTGTTCAATTCCGAATTCGAATTAGAACTGGACTCGTTTATATTGAAACTAGAGGTACTAGTTCGTACTTATTTACTATTAGATGTTCATGAAAAAAATTGGACTTTGTGCGAACAATTTTAGCTCTTAGCAATCTATTCCTGAAGGATTTGAATAATTCGAATTCCGTTTTTACTACGAATTTGAACACTCAGGGAAGATTTCGGTTTTGAAAAAATTCTTAGCAAAAATACAAGTCGAACGTTGAATTTTTAATCACTTCGGGTTGAAAGATTGCTTTCCTGAATAAGGTTAAGTAATGGATACAGCCAGAGATTGTTTACTGGTTTGGGGAAACGATTGTGGCAAGAGGTTAAAAGAGAAAAGAGGAAAAGGATAAACAAAATAATTACAGTTTGTGAGAGAGGGAAATGATGGCAACGAATGGGCAATGAATGGAAGAAAAGGGGAAAGAGAAAAGGGGAGGGATGCGGGGAGTGATCGGAGGATTTGAGGAGGATTTAAACCCTGATTGGAGATGCTATAACATTTGTTGGATATAGAATTTAAGTGAACAATTGAGTGACCATGTTCGTGAGTCTCAAATAAAGAAAAAAACAATTGTTAGCAAAAAAGTTAACGACTGTTCCGCTCAAAAAACCGTTGTCGGGAATGTGTTGAAGAGGATTGGGCTTTTAGAGAAGCAAAAAAACATCTACTGACGAGGAATGGATGATTGGGTCGGTTTAAAAGAAGAGACTCAAAACTTTTATGCCAGTTTGGCGGTGATTACTCAGGGCAGCTGATTTTTACATGATTGGAATCAGCGTAAAATTCTGCGTCGAATGGTCTATATCTCATCGAAAAATGCCACGGGACCCAATCATCCTTCCCTCGTGAATACAAAATTTGTAGAAAGCAGGATAATTTAGTTTGGATTATCTAGTTAAATCGCAAACCGATATTGATATAGAATTTATAGAATTTAACTGATTCTAAATATCTATGTTCTTCATAAACTTTGAGATATAGAAATGAAAAAGAAATAGCGCGAACTTGATTTCTAAAAAAAAATCTAAAGAGTTGATAATCGGAAAAGCTTTTTTTTCGCTTTTTTTGCAAAGCATTAATAAGTAATCCACACGCTAACGAGGATTAGAAAAAGATTGTTTCAAAGTCTTGAAGATATGAATGATCAAATTTAGGAAAATGATTTATTATTAGGTGTGTGAAAAAAAAAAATATTTTTTAAATTTTTTTTTTTTAAAAAAAAAAAAAAAAAAAAAAAAATTTTTTTATAATAAAAAAAAATATAAAAAAAAAAAAAAAATTTTTTATAAATAAAAAAAAAATTTTTAAAAAAAAAAAAAAAAAAAAAAAAAAAAAAAAATTAAAAATAAAAAAAAAAAAAAAAAAATATTTTAAAAAATTTTAAAATATTTTAAAAAAAAAAAAAAAAAAAAAAAAAAAAAAAAAATATAAAAAAAAAATAAAAAAAAAAAAATTAAATAAAAAAAATATAAATATTATTATTTTTTTTTTTTTTATAAAAAAAAAAAAAAAAAAAAAAAAAAAAAAAAAAATAAAAAAAATTTTTTAATAAAAAAATAAATTAGTAAAAAAAAAAAAAAAAAAATATTTAAAAAAAAAATATAAAAAAAAAAAAAAAAAAAAAAAAAAAAAAAAAAAAAAAAAAAAAAAAAAAAAAAAAAAAAAAAAAAAAAAAAAAAAAAAAAAAAAAAAAAAAAAAAAAAAAAAAAAAAAAAAAAAACAACAAAAAATATATATAAAAAAAAAAAAAAAAAAAAATAAAAAAAAAAAATAATTATAAAAAATTTAAAAAAAATTAAATTACTATTATATTAAATAAAATTTTTTTAAAAATTTTTTTTTTTTTATTTTTAATTTTTTTAAAAATTTATTAAAGAGATAGGAATTTAAAAAAAGAAGTTTTTTTTTTTTTTTTTTTAGTAAATATAAAATTTTTTATATAAAAGGTTTTTATTAATGGGTAATTGTTGATGGGGGGTTTTTTAATTAAAGGGGAAAAAATAAAAAAAAAAAAAAAAAATAAAAATAATTTAAAAAAAAAAAAAAAATAAAAAAAAATTAAAAAATTATAATAGCAAGAATTCCTCTTGAACGTGCACTTATAGGAACGAGATCGAGAAAAAAAAATCAACAAATCGTTTACCGCATTCTCATCGTATAGAATCGATAGAAATTCGAGTGTATTCTCATCTCAATATCGACATTTCCCGGACTCATTGAGCGCACTCGGATGAGTGCTGTTGTTCGCATGTTTGACATTTTGGGAGTCTCTTTTTAGAGTCGAGATTTCAAAAAATAAGCAAAAATGGTTTCAAAATGAGCACCTCGAATGTTCCAAATACCCAAAGCTTAGGGTAAACCAGCTAAAAGCGTTTTAAACAGATCCGCTTATAGATTTGTTTCAACTTTGGCACCTTTCCAGCCACAGCTACAGCTGAATAGTTGAAGAATTTGAAAGTTTCTTTGGAATAGATGAGAAATAGATCGAATAACAGGCAAGAAGATTGAATATTTGTTGTTTAGGAGGGGTGAAAACGTTTGCGTTTTGCTTAAATCTCAGTACTGATTGCACTGAACAAGAAAATTGTGAAGCAAAAAATGTTGTGTAAAAAAAATGTCTAAAAGAAGTTCAAAAAAATTGGCTAAGGCGAGAGCTCACGGTTCTGAAGACCCGGGTATACCTTCTTTCTTTCTTCCTTTCTTCTTCCCCTTTGTTTTTCCTTCTTCTTCTTGACAAGTGAAGGTCCCGGATAGGTCAATGGTTAGAGCAATTGCCGTGAAAGCAAAAGATTCAATCGCCTCTCCGAAAATCTGCTTTTTCTTGCCAATTCCTTCTTTTCTTTATTCCTTTTGAGAATCTCTAGTATATGTGTATATTCTTGAGTCTCAACTTTGATAATTTTGATATTGAATTGATAATCGATATTGCCAATTGATTGCTAGAATGAGAATTGATAATTTTTTTTGTCAGAAGTCTCGGTTGCGAGATTCAGGAAAGTGAAAGAAATTCGTCAAATATTTTTTTCCAATGAATATATAATAATTTTTAGCTTTAATTTTATAATAGCTGAATCCTTTGGCGAATAGAATGTATAGGATTTGAGAATTTTAAGAAGAAATTCTTGTGTTTCAATTTGAAGAAGGTAAAAACGGTGCTTTTCCGAATAATATAAGAAGTGTTTCAGTTCATTCAACAGAGATCAATTCATTCAATTCAATCTTTTAACTTGAATACTTTTTTTGTTGCTATAGCAAAGATCTAGATGAATATTACTGTTGTGTTGCTGTTGTTTCAAATATCGATAATGGTCGGGCTAGAGGTAAAAGTCAGTTTATTTGGTGGGGAGGAAATCTGCGAATAACCAGTTTCCGGCGCAAAAAGTGGCATATGATTGCGATTTGGAGCTGACTTTTTGTCTCTTTTACTCAAAAAAAGCAAAATTCTATTGAATGAGCCAGAAATTTGCGTGTTTCAATTGGAAAAACCATAGAAGACTCTCTGGAGTTTTTCGTTTATCAAAAACAATTGAAAAATTGTTATGAGTTTGGTTTTCTAGTGAAAATAAGTACGTTTTGGAATGGTTTGTAAAATTTTACAAATGGAAATGTTTATCAGTCTAATTCTTTACTTTTTTCTCTTTTTGTTTGTAAAGCAAAAAAGAAAAGAGAATAGTTTTAAAGTAATCATTGAATAAAATCTTTTGTGTCATTGTTTTGAGAGTTAAAATATAAAATTTTTAGATTTTTAGTTGTTTTAATTTATGATAATACAAATGAGTGATCATCACATCACCAGAAAAGCTGACAAGGGAAAGTCACAAGGCTGATGTGGCCAAATGACATGAGCCATATACCATATGACGCAGAATTTTACGCTGATTCAAATGCTGCTATCCGTTTTTGCAAAATGATTCGGAATCTGGCAAACAAGTTTGAGGTCAAAAATCAGTTCTGATATAAGACTTCTTTCACCGTCTCGTCTCGAAATGTGAGCTTGTGGTGTAGTGGTTAAGAGTCAAGATGTAATGTTAAATTATGTTTCATTTGATTGCTGCCACATGTGTTAATTTTTTTAAAATTTTGTTTTTATCAATTAAAAGATCTCATAATACAATAAGTAGAGTTAAAATAGAGCGAATTCGAGCGGTTAAATATCAAAATAAAATGAAAACAAAAGGAAGGGATCGAACCCAAGCAAGAACCTGATAGCTTGTTTCGGAAACAAAACTCTTATCCACTATACCACAAGCTGAAAGAAGTCTTATATCAGGACTGATTTTTGACCTCAAACTTGCTTGCTAGATTCCTCGCGTTTCCGAATCAATTTGCAAAAACGGATAGCAGCATTGGAATCAGCGTAAAATTCTGCGTCATATGGTATATGGCTCATGTCATTTGGCCACATCAGCCTTCTGGCCTTCCCCTGCGAGGGCCTTCCCCTGCAAGGCAACGATTTGACGAAGTCTGAAAAGCATGTCATCAAATGAAATGCAATTGAAAGGAGATGCGATTTAAATAAAAGTGAAGTGGGGAAATTTAGATACAATAAAATCCTTGGTGCTGTGAAAAAAAAAGGTGAGTTTCAACCTAAAAAACTATCCAAGCCTCGATCACTCTTTATGATTTGAAATATATCATAAAAAATGTCATTTCACTCTAGTTTAGGCAGGAGAACAGTAATAAACCTTTTGCTAAATCCGTGGCTATTTAAACATTTTAGAAAGTTGATGCTGAATTGTAACTGTGCGAAAATCTGTGAGAAATTGAGGATTGTATTTTGTATATATGTTGTGTCCGATTTAGATTTCCGTCCGATTTAGATTCAATCTAAATCGGACGTCTTATATAGATTGAACAATAATATAAACATGTTTAGTATATGTTCTTAAGCGTTTTCTCTAGTTTTCTGCATTTTCAAAGGTCTTTTATTGATTATTTCATAGTTGGGTTTTCTTTTCAGAAAAAGACAGTAACAGACCTTTGAAAAATGCAGAAAACTACAGAAAACGCTTAAGAACATATATTAAACATGTTTATATTATTGTTCAATCTTATATAAGACGTCCGATTTAGATTGAGTCTAAATCGGACGTCCGATATAGACTGTAATCTAAATCGGACGTCCGCGATAAGTTCAATCTAAATCGGACGGAAATCTAAATCGGACACAACATATATAAATACTTTATTTAGAAAGAAATAAAGTGCGAGTTGTATAGAAAAAAAAGGAAAAATTCTTTGTAAACAGAATGTTTAAAAAATAGCTAATAATCAAAAAGCTGGAGACTTAGCCGGAAATTTTGGTTTGCAGCCTGCTGATGAAAGGCATGGGTTTCAAGACAGCCAGATCAAAGCCTTATTCAAACTTTAGCCACTCGAAGGTTATTGCTATTTTACACAAAACCAACAAATCTAGATATTACTTTAAAAAACGAAGATATTTTGAGAATCGTTTGTTCGATTCAATAAATGTGAAGAGTGTGGAAAATCTGTGAGCGAACGAACACCCAGAGGGGTTACATATGAAGTCAAGTACGCTCTTTGCAATCATAAGCAGACAGAATGAGGAAAAGAAAAGAATGACCTGAAGGGGGAATGAGTGAACAAGCAATGAATGAAAAAGGGGAAAAGGGAAGAAGGCTCAAACGGGAAGAGTTGACACTTTGTGTTTAGAACGGACGAGGAGGGAGAAGGGTGAAGTGGCTCCCGCTTTGAGGGGAAACAGGGATGAGGTTCTGAGAAAAGAAAGGAGATAACAAACAATGGTCAATAAATAACAACAAGTGATAATGATAGGGATGCAATTGGTTTGTCACTGTCTCCTTGTGAAAACATTTTGCTAAATGGTAAAATTCTGCTCCGATCTGAAACGTGTGAATTTGACAAACGCAAAATGGGAATTTGGAGTTTATCCTTTTTGAAACTTGAGCAGAAATATTTTATAGTTTGGTTTTTTATGGGGTCCTTTTTATGGGGCATTCTGATTTGAGCTTTCAGCTCGGCATTAGAAGAACAGCTCGGCACTAAAAGAACAGCTCGGCATTAGAAGAACAGCTCGGCATCAAAGAACAAGAAAACGAGTGCCTATGTTAACGCACAGAGAAATTATATATTTAATTATATATCCAGAACTAGGTAGCCTAGTTCTTTGAAACTTCTAAATTATAATTGAAAATAAAAACTGTAAGCAAAACAAGATTGAATTTGATCAATGCAAAAGCTATTAAACAAAAGAAAGGCCGCTTTCATGGCACTTGCAACTTTCAAATATAAAAACATAAAAACACACGTTCAAAAAGACAAAAAAACTCGAATTTCATTTCAAATTTTCAGGTGCTAAAAAGCATAACGGCTCATTTGATGGGTGGATGGTTAACGGATTTGTGGGGAAATTGTCGGGATTTCGGGGAAAGAGAGGGAGTCCCTTTCTCTTTTAAGTAAGCACAAGGTCATTTCTGAGAGAAAAAATTGGGGGTGCAAAGGGAAAAATCCCCTTTGCTCCAAATAATAGATTACTTGCTTTAATCATGTACTTTGTGCCAGCAAATGTGCAAATGCACACTTTTTGGCGCACTAAATTTCTAACAGCAATGCTTTGGTTGAAGAATTGAGGACGCCAGAGGGAATGCGTTTACACTTGAACGCAAAGAACATAATGGTAAATATATTAGGTTGGTGCATAAATATTTACAATTTTTTTTGTCAGATTTTTGTTCTCATGAAAAAAATTCTTTGCAAAATTTGTTACGTCCTAAACTATTAAAAAGGTTTACCATTTCTCTACAATGGAATACAAATGGCTACAATGGAATACAAATGGCAAAATGGCTTTTGAGAGAAAGCTCAACACTCGCCTCAACTCGATAAAAACTCATTTTGTATGTAAAATGTTCAATTGCTGTTTTAAAGAAAATGGCTGGACGAATCGTTTTCAAACTTTACAGAATTATGTAATCAAATATGCTCTATCTTTTTTTACTTTGGCACTAAAATAGGTTTGTATTAAAGAAAGTGTCCAACTGTCGACTTCGGCATCGGAGCAGTTTTGGGTGCTGCCTTTGAAAATTCACAAAAACAACTACTTCCAAGAATTTTCCCAAGAAATCTAGCAAAGTCTAGCAAAATTTATCTGTTACAGATAATAAAAAAATTAAGGAAATGAAGAAATGAATGTATGAAGAAATGAATGAATGAAGAAAAAGCACATTTCCGGAAAGGGGATTGAACCGCCGACCTTTTGCTTTCCGGGCAATTGCTCTAACCACTGAGCTACCCGGTACTTTCACTTTTCAAAGAAGGAAAAACAAAGGGGAAGGAGAAAGGAAGAAAGAAAGAAGGAATCGTACAGACAAGTCAGATGTAATTAGCATTGGAAACGTCAAAATTTAGACTCTATGTTGAAACGGTTTCTTTGCGAATGCGCTTGTCGGAAACGGATTTAGAATGCTCAAAAAAGAAGTAAAAAAAACATTGCTTACCTTGAGGCTTATTTGACGAGAAAACACAATGGGAGACCGCTTTTTGAGAAAAACGTTGAACTCGCGATCAAAAGTTTCAGAGCTTTCTGTGAAAACAAGTGTATTTAAAAAAAAAACTACCAAAAACTTTTGCAACTTATTACTTTCAAAAGTTCACTTCAAATCAAGAGTGTTCAATCCAAATTATTCAATCTTTTAACGTAAAAATTTTCGAATCTTTCAAATTCTGAGAAGAAAAATGAATTGAGTGCACTAGAAAGGAAGCATTTACATATTTTTAGAAAGTACAAAGTATTGGGTTGGGGAGAATGAGTCGGCGCCGAAAATCAAAGAAATTTCTAAAACTTATAGCAGACTTTGTCAAATGTTATGCGTTTGATATCCGTAGAAGGGTAACTAATTCTCTACAAAATAATATTTAAAAGAGAACTCAAACAGCGCCTCAACTCAACAAAGGATCATTTTTTCACAAAATCGATAAACTGTCATCTAGAGTAAACGGTTGGAGGGATCTTCCTGAAAATTTGGTAACTTATGTAATTGAGTGTGCTCTATCTTTTTTATATAAACACCAAAGGAGGTTTATGTGGAAGAAACTGTTCAAGCAATGAGTGTGGAAGAAACGGACTTTTTGTCATTTTGATTAGCTGTGTTTGGGAATCCATAAAATCCCAAAAAAGAAAAGCTTTGTGGAATCTCTCAAAAGCCATTTTGTAAAGAAATAGTGGACCATTTTGATGAAACAAAACGTGTATTTAAAGAAGGTTTTATGGGTGCAAAAAGTTTCTTTAAATTTCGGCGCCGACTCATTCTCCCCAACCCAATACATATAAAAGACGTACTCTAACTTTGCTTATTTAGAAGAAATTTTGCTAAATTTTTGAGACTAGAGAGATTTCTAAAGACAGAAATCGGCTTCGATCTGTCGATGAGATCAAAATCTCCGTGAAGCCGAGCCGATCAAAATCTCCTTGTTTCTTGCATAAAACGACTTTTTTTTGTTTCAATTTATGAGCGATTTTATTGAAATAAGTATTATTAGTGAGTTCTCAAACATGTTTTATTATCAAAGAGAAATTCTAAAATTTTGGCAACACTAATTTTTAAAGGAGAAAAAAAACGAGTCATTATATGCAAAATGAGGCCGAAGAATGGGCATCAATTTACCCCCAAATATCCCATTTTCTTTCAGCATCAAACCCATTCATTTCGTGGCGAAATTTTGTTTTCAAAAATTCTCGAAATTGATGAAAATGAGATGAGAATTTCAAGCAAAAAATAGAAAAATTGGTGTCAATGAAATCAAGATTCGAAAGCTATGATCAATTTAATTACTTGTCTGGTGGATTTAAAATGAAAAACATTCTGAGATAACACTCATTTTTGTGACACTTTCAGGCACACTTTTCATTGTTTCTTGTCTTGTCGGTTATCTCCCAAAATTTGCTAATTTACTATTTAAAATGCAGATTTTGAAAACTAAAACCAATTGTACTTTTCAATGGTTTGAAATTGCAAAAAGTGTTCCAACAAAAACAGGAAACATTCTTTTCGATAAAAGCTGAAAACAAGAATGAAAATGACGCTGAAAACAAAGAAAAGTGTGCCTGAAAGTGCCACAAAAATGAGTGTTATCTCAGAATGTTTTTCATTTCAAAATCCATTAGTACGACGTTCAGCTCATAAACACTCACTTCATCAGCGTTTTCATCACGCTTTTCACTTGATTTCGCTCGACGGAAACGAGAAAAGCATCCGTCACTTTGGCCAGCCCCAATTTGAGATCCGTTTCTGGAAATGTTTGTGGTGAGGGAATAGATCACAATTCATACATGCACACGAATAATGGTATAAACAATACACAAGCACAATCCTTAAGCCCTAAATGTAGGACAGAAAAAACCCTATGTATATATATATATGAAAAAACTCCAATAATCTAGCTTTGCTTTAGCTTCACTTTTGTAAATGATTTAAGCTTTAACAAAAGAAAAGTAAAAGTAGTTTTTAATCAAGTAGTTTTTAATCTACCACTAAAAGGGTTTCAAAACTTTTTCAAATTCAATATTCAAATTTTAAGTACAGCTGAAGCCGTTCAATATCAAAACTCACTTTCTTGTTCAGTAAAAGTAGTAAATTTTCTTGATTTTTCGCTTGTCTTGATTCGTACTTTATTACTTTATTTACTTTACAACCACTAGCACTCAACCCCTAAAACCTAAATGTAGGGAAGAAAAAACCGGATATGTATGGGGAAAAGAACCAATAATCTAGCCGGCGGGATTGAACCCTTGGCCACCCGACTAAGATACAGGACTCTTAGCCAGTTGGTCATACCGACTTTTTGTTTAGCCGCATAATTGCAAAACTTAATTGATTTCTTAGCATTTTTCTCTGTTTACGATTCGATTTTCATCAGAGTTAATGCTTTTCAAAAAACCCACCAATTGTGTCGTCGATTTTGCGCCGAACTCGCAACTGGATGACCCGGGTTCGGATACACTAAAAATAGATTTAAATATATAATTAAATATTCCTCTTCTATTGTTATCTTGAAATATTGACGAAAGTTATTGAAAGTTATTTTTAGCTTCTCGAAAAAGCTTTAAAAATTGCTTGAGTAACTTGAATATGGGCTTTTTGTTTACTCCACCTTTTTAAAAAGTAGATTTCAAAATTGTGAATCCATCTCAATCACTTTGCTCATCAATTAAGTTGAAAATTCGCAAGTAACATTGGTTGGTTATAGATCAGGAATCGTTTGACACAAATCTTCAGAATGTTTCATCAAAAATTTTTCGATTTATTCAATTTTAGCCCATCTGGACCTGGCTTGCAGGCTCTTGAAACATCCCTGGAGTCAACTAGGTCGGCTTCATTCTTATTTACAGACAGATTTAACTGCATGAATTGATTTAACTCGATTTCATCCTTCTTTTCTCACCTCTTGCACATGCTCAATGACTTCTTCTTTCGTTTTCCTTTCCGGTGTCCATTCGTTCACGCCGATGATCTCGTCACCGATCGATATGCCAGCCCGATCGGCTGGGGTGCCTAAGCAAAAAGTTTTCGCTTTTTCAAAGTTTCAAATTTGAGTCCAGTTCAACAAAGGATTAGTGATGGAATCCCATTACTTACCATACAACAAAATTCGTCCACTCCTGCCGACAATGAAAATGACAAAACCCGTCAATGGAAGCTTGGCATTCGGGATTTTTCGGCGATTCGTCGTGCTTTTCCGTCGAAGCGTCGAACCCTTGCGCAACTCGGAGAGTGCCTGGAAATTAAGTGTTTCAAGGATTAAAGAGTTTTTAAATCTCAACTCCTTTCCAATTAGCCCTTAAATGTTTATGGAGTATTGAATCGATGTTCTTTTCACGATTAAATAATTTCAATAAAACTTGCCTGCGGTATGCTGACACTTTTCGACATTTCACTGCTTCGCCGACTGCTGAATGAAGAGATCGAGCTGGTGATTGATGGACGCCATTCCACTGATAGGTAATCTACAAAGTGAATTTGAAAATTAAGAGATTTAGATGAGTGAAATGAATAGATCTAAAACAGACCAATAGGGAAAGCTAAACATTTTTAGGTGTAGAAGAATTAAGTTTCAATTTAAAACACTCCTAGAAAGCTTTGAAATATCAATGGCGCCACCTCGCGACTTCAAAATTGAACTCAACCTCTTCAGATAAAAAATGGTTTTTGATTGTTTGAAATTTCACTTTGTTTAAGCAATTCTTTCGAAAAAAAAGGATTTTCGATCACATCGAGTTTCAAGTTAAAAGCAGTCAACTCAAATCGACTCCCGTAATTTGATAGAAAGTTCCGAGAGCAACAACTGTAGGCCAAAAAAATCCTGAGTCTCAAATAAAGAAAAAAAACAATTATCAGTAAAACAGTTAACGACTACGCGACTGTACGTTCAAAATACTGTCATCACGAATGTTTTAAAGATTTAGAAATTCGAGGAGGAAACTGACAAGCCAAAAGTATCAGTTTCAAGATAAACGGCTTTACTCATAGGGTTTAATCCTAGCATATAATTGTACTAATATTATAAGCTTACAAAAATGACTCCATAAACGGCATGAAATTGTGAAGAACAAGCAAAATTTGAGTTTATTTTCACTAAAAAAGCACAAAACCTGCTCCATTGTGTCCTGGTTGAACGAGACGGAGAGTGTCCTCATTTTTGAATAACCAGTTCTTTGGCATGTTTAGGGAAGAGGACAAAAAAATTGAACTCTTCCAAATTCAAATGATTAATAAGTCTTTGAAACTTGTAAAATTTATATTTAGTTGGCTATATTGAATAGAATATTTAGTTTAATAGAAAATTTAACGGGTTTCGATTTATTTGAAATCATTGCATTTGGATGCAACGGCGATGAATGCGTTTTCCCAAGCTTGTATAGAAAACAATGTTTAGTAATGAAGTGTAATATTTTAAATGTGATAAGTTTAAAAAGTAAAGCTGTGAGTTTCGGTGATAATAAAATTTTACAGAAGCAAATAGTTGAATAGCAGAATTCTTTCGCCAGCTTTCAGAAAGTTCAGAAAGTTGTTCATCGGCAGAACGATAGAAATTAGAATGAGCTGAATGAAGTTGAATAGCTGAATGCTTAGAGAAATAGCTAGATTTGATAGGGTAATAAAGTACCCAATCAAAATTCAGATAACTAATCAAATTTTCAAAGTGATTGCCGGCAAAATGTTAAATGGCGGATATTGTTGTTTGAGGCTCTTTTGCACTCAAAAGAACAGCCTTGAGGCTTTTTGAAATGAGAGAAAGGGGAAATAGAAGAGAAAAGAAGCAAAACGGAAATATGAACGATCACGTTTCGTTCCCCCAAAAGTGCCCCTTCCCCTCTTTCTCCATTTCTCTTTTCGTGGGAAATAACCCGGAAAATTTGGAAATAAATCAAAAAGTGCTTAATGGCTTGTTATCACTGCGTTTTTTTACTCGAATTCGATTTCTTTTTAGCAAAACTTTTGCTTCGTTCTGTTTTGATTCACAAGTTTGTCTTCAAAAATGCGACACAACCGGAAGCCTCTTCTTGTTAGGCTGAAAACCGGGTATTTAAAAACTACGAACAGGTTTTTTGATTTGAAACTCGTTTGATTTATGACAAGAATTTTGAGCTTAAAAAGAACTGACAAAGTTTTTTCGAATGTCGACTCGAGTGAGCCCTTTAAATCATGACTCGGATACCGTAACTCTTATAAAATTATTTGATTTTGTAGAACCTAGAGAACGTCACACATCATTTCTGCCTGTGGTTAGGTAATATCATCAAAAACCAGATTGTTCGCTTGGAAACTTTACGTTTACAACGCAGAATTTTGAACAGGTAAAGTAGATTACTTGATCAATATATTGAATTGAATTCGAAAATGATTCAAAGAGTTTGAAAGAGTGAAGTTGGAAAAGAAAAAGAGATAATGAGATCGAACGATAATTGGTGGCGTTGGTTGTTGATGGAAGGTTCGTCTGGGTATTTCATTGAACTTTAATGAAATTGAGAATTGGGTGAATGGTTTGACATCAATGATCTTTTACAAGAAAAAACATACTTTTCCACGAATACCCGAAGCCAATTTGATTTCGAAGTCGACCAAAGTGAAACTTGATTGTTTTAGAATCTTCTGAAGCTGAAACGGCACAGTCAACAACGCAAGGCTTACTATAGAAATGCAGAAAAGATTAGGATAATAGTATATATATTTAGGATAATTATTAGGATATTTTAAAAGAGATATGAGATAAAGAATAAGACTGTGGGAGTGTTTGTGATTGAAAATAAGGAAATAGTCCATTGGAAATCGGCGTAGAACAAGGAAGATTTGGAATAGAGATGGATTGTGTCAATGGCTTTCAACTTTATTTTGGAAAAATGTATTCAACAAAAATTGTGAAGAGGTAAAAGTTTTGCTAGAAAAAGGTGCATGAAAATGTAGGATAACGATTGAAATGAGATAAACGAAGGGAAATGGTTGTGGGATTTGTTGTTGATCGGGGAAAGACTTTCAATGGGAATGGATTGATGCTCTGCTTTATATGTAAAGTGATTCAAGTTGAAACTTGTAACTTGCATTATTCTAAAGGTGTGCAATTCGATTTGAGATTAAATGCACAAATAATTCGATAATTATTTCGTTAGATATTTGACCATGGTAGGCTATATTTTCAAACTTTGATTGGATTTAGAATGTGCGCCGATGTCAATGTTTGTTAAAAGAAATGACTCTTGTCGGGTTTAGAGGACTTTTGACTGAACAGTAAAGCTTCAAATGTTTGCAACAAAGTCTGTATTTTCTTTTACTTTTTATATAGTCCGACAGAAAACATTTTAGGCTTTTGAATGAGACCAAATATTAGACTTTCCAGAAATTCTTTTCGTTCCTTTTCACATTTCGTTAAAAAATAACAAATTCCTCAATTGACCTATGGTTTTCTCCAAATAAAAAGTGTCCATTGTTTAATTTCCCATCTTTTTTAAGCCAATTTGGGTTCACTTTCAAGCAAATTCAAGAGTGAAAACGCGTGCTTTTCGTGGAAATCTATAAAAATCTCTACAAAGAAATTGGCTAAATGAATTTCTCTGAAAATTTGGCTATATGCCAAACATTTTGTGTCCTATCTTTTATCTATAGACACCAAAATCGGTTTCCTTAGTTAAAATGTCTAAACCGCATCATCGAGCCGTTGCCCTTTTTTTGACTACGCGACTTCACGTTTCCAAAAGAAATCCAGACATAAGACATTTGAAACTCGTTTTAGTGGTATTTTACAAAAAAATAATTTGCCTTTCTAATGAAACAAACCGTAGTTCAATTGGTGCATTTATTGGTTTTAAATGAAAGTACGAAAAGGAACGAAAAGACTTTCTGGACAGTCTAATAGAACTGAATTGGAAAAACCAAGCAACAACGACTTACAATTCGATCTTTTGAGACTGATCTTTCCAATTTAGTTCTATTTTTCTCATTCGAAAGCTTAGAATATTTTCTATGGACTTTATAAAGAGTAAAAGAAAATACCGACCCTGTTACAAACATTTGAAGCTATACTGTCCAGTCAAAAGTTCTGTAAACTGGACAAGAGCAAAAGGAATTTTGAGATAATAGGGATAATGTGGTGGTGAGATGTGTTGTTGATGGGAGAGTTCATCTGGGACTTTCAGTGGACTGGGGATGGGGCATCGCCTTGGCATCTACACTCCTCTGTACCCCCTTCCCATCCCCCGTCCTCCTTCACTCACTTCGATCTAGCCCTTTTCCTTTCCTTTAGTATTCGTCGTATCGGAGAGTCTTTTTTAAGGAAAGCGTCTAAAAGATAAAAGAAAGAAAAGGCCCTCAACCCCCGAATTCAACGACGATGCCGTGCTCTATTCGAAAAGAAAAAGGAAATTTGAAAAAAGACGAAGAAAAGAAAAAAAGAAAGGAAATCGAAGTAAAGAGAGTCTCTAGGGGGTATTCTTGAAGATGGGCAAAAGAGAAAAGGCATTAGAGCAAAACAACAACTACCAGATGGATTCTAGAGTTGGGATCTCTTTACTGATATCTCTTGAGTGTTTATTGTAAGTATATTCAAGGAATATTTATGTAAAAAGTCACGAATTCCATGCGTCATTAGACGGAATTGATTTGAAACTCGAGATTTAAAAGGTAACTTTTACTTTCAAGTATTCTAGTATTCGTTGTAGGCAAAATTAAAGGGCAACAAAAGTTTACGAAAGAAAATTTGAATTGAATTTTATCAAAATGCAGAAAATTTACAGTTAATTAATGAAAGTTTTAATCAATCTTTACTCATGAACAATTAATAAATCAATCAACAAAAGATCTACGAGAAAATTGATCGCTTTTTTGAAACTTGACAATGAAAACGACAACTTTCAGTCTGTTTTATCGTTTTTTAAAGTTTATAATTATATTATAATTATCAAAAACGTAATTATAAAATCTAGTTTATAACACGGTTGTATGAAAATTTTGAAAACATTTTTGCTAATAGCCAACTTGGTTTGTCAAATACTTTATTTCAGTTAACAAAAAAAGTAAATTTCAAAATAACACCTTCCTATCAGTTTTGCTTTTTTTCATTATAAACTGGAGGCTTTTAAGCTAAAAATTGTGAGCTTTAAAGTGGGGAAAATGATTTAAAATCAAAATTTCTACGATAAAACCAATGGTAAAGGTTTATTGTGGAAACTTTCTGACAAATAAAACCCTATGACATCGGTGAAACGGGGGAAAAAAGTAGGGAATCAAGCGAAAAGATCTCGTTTTTGTGCAGATGTTTATGTCGATCGAGATCAAACTGAACGAGAGTGATTCCATTCGATTACAACAGCTTTCAAATGAGAAAAGTGGTGGTGAAAAGGGGAGAAAAATTGGGGAAAATGAGGAGAAAGGAGATATGAAATTAATGACACTTGGATCGGGGAAAAGGGGGGAAAAAAGAGGGGAAAGGGCCCGTTGAGGGAATTAATTTATTTACGACAATTTTAGCTGCAAGGGTGGGATCTCATTGTTTGGGTTAGCTTTTTTTAGATAAGAGCTTGTTTTTGGATACATTACCTAATGCTATTGAAGTTGGTGGTGACGAATTTTGGTATATAAAACCCTCATTATGTTGTAAGTAAGCTGACAAACTCTGAAATGTGCAAACTTTATTGAATACCGTCTCCAGTTTTTATCGAAATCATTGAACCTAGTTTAGATAAAAAGTAGAGGCAAGTTTACGGTAGTTTTCAAAAGCAGACACATTTTAGAAGAGAGTAATTTGAACCGTTAGCAAAAACGGTTCAAATCAAAATTAAATGCAAATCTCGATGCTGATGCAATTTTTGTATTTTTGCGGGGGTGGCTACTTTGCGCCAAATTTTTTTTGCGCAATTGGGTCATTTGCGCATCTAGATCTTTTGCGCAACTAGGTCTTTTGGGCAACTCACCATAACTTTCTTCTAAGTCGACCAATCTTTCCAATCGCTCAATGATTTTGGTGTCATTTTGTTAAACTTGTTGAGATCTACAAAATGACACCAAACTCATAAAGATTGGCCCACTTAGAAGAACGTTATGGCGAGTTGTGCAAAAGATCCAGTTGCGCAAAAAATTTGTAGCCGCAAAGGAGCCACCCCCGTCATTGCTTTAAATGCTAATTTGTATCTTATGCATGACATCGTTATACGATAGTAAAATCACTACAGTTTCCCGAAGAAAATATTTCATTTATGATGTTTTTTTATCGAATCTATTGAAGTAGAAGAGGATTTTTTTTCAGTTTTCCCGGTGTACTCAAACCGAAGCTTTATGTAAGCTCCAATAAACGCAACTTTATTCAAAGATTCAACCCTCATCATCACTGGAAATTTCTTGGTTTCTTTCAATCGAGTTATCTGATATCAACATTGGATTGAGTGATGGTAAAGTTGAGGGGAAATTCGTCGAAAACAGGGTGAATTGACTGGATGAACCGGGGAATTGAGCACCGAATGGAGAAAGAAGATGGGAATGATCCATCACTTGTGGAAGACCTGAAATTAGTTGGTAAACTAGTTACCATAAATACTCTAATAGAACGGCCCCCTATAGGAGCGTCGCGTAGTCTAAGTTTACTCTCAAAAAAACGGTCATATCTTGGCATCAGTACGTTTATTTCTACGCGCTTGGGTATCAAATTCAAGCGGAAAGGGTTGGTGATTTTTTAAGATATAACACATATTTTTAGCATTAACCAGCTCTTAGAACAAAATGATTAAAAATCGGCTCTTCTTTGCCACTGCTCTTCAAGAGGAGGTTCGGAGCTATCAAATGATTCTAATAGTTTAGTTTATCTTTGAATTCTCACCAAATTATCAGTAAAACAGTTAACGACTACGTGACTGTACGCTCAAATTACCAAACTATTGTATAGGTATATCAAAATAGAAATAAAGCCAGCAACTTACTTTGTGATAGCCCGGGTAATCCGGTGATCACCGAAGCACAGGAGAGGCCTGAAACTCTTTCATTATCCGATTTTTACTACGCTTTTTGGCAAAGTTAATAAAGAAATTATGGTAGTTGCATATGTTACGTTATTTTTTTGTCTTTTTTTAGTCACCGGGCAACGGTCCACCAGGCAATGGCAACGGGGATGCTTGCTGAATTTGGCGTTTATGTTGAACATCTGAAACTTTGAGTTTCAAAAATGGGGCACCTTTTTGAAAAAACTAAAACATTAAAACGAAAAATTTATATGAGAACTCTATTTTCTCTTTATCACCAATTCTTGTCGCAATTTTCTCACTTTCCGGCATCATTCCAATCTCTAAACATCGCTTCATCCGGCAAGCTCGACAAATCTTGCGATAGCCTAAATGAGATTTTGTCGAAAAACAATCGTTCCTGAGCCTGAGCCTGTTAATTTTCTCTTTTTAGCTAACGCTAACTTTATTTTTTCAAATCCTAGTCTACTGTTCACAAGAAAAAGAGTCAGAACTTCTAAAAACCATTTTATTTTGTCGCATTGTTCAAATTTTACCATCTCGACTCGCACTCGTGCATCGCTGTGAGCGTTTACAGATATACTTTTTTCCATCGGAGATCGTTCGACGAAAGAAGGCTAAATGAAAAATTAGTAGTGCAGTCACAATTGTGACTAGATTTTTTGGCAACTGAAGAATTGAAACGATATTCAATCAGAATTAGTACTGTTCCTTTCTCTGCGACTAAAGCCTTTTCTAATTTTTTTTTTACTTTTGATTCTAGAATTCTATTCTTACTGTAAGCTGACCTGCACAAGCCGCACACGTTCGTGCGCCAAAATGGAGACCGTTCGCCAGAGTCGAGTGACAGACCTGATTTTTAAACTGAATATTTTTGTTTTCTTAGTGACAACGTGCATCAGAATTCTGGATATTCTTTTTATTAGCCAGATCTCTAACTGTATCGATCGTTTTATGCTTTACCTGACAATCGTGCGAGCTTCGAATCGACGAGATCCGATCGATCGGCCTTGTCGTGACCTCCATTTTTGGTGGTGGCTAGAAAAAAAGTAGGTAAAGGCGAAACAAAAATGTCCAAACGAACAATAATTAGCATATTTGACTTCTTAATTAACATAATGCCTGGTAAAATTTGCTTTTATGCTAAAGGTATTTCATTTACTTGTTTCTTAAAATTATCATTATTCATATCAATCCGCTATTCGTCTGGTCGTCCCTTCGTCGATCGGGAAACGTCTTTCTTCACTTGCAATTAACTTTATTTCTGCGCAAAGAGGTTTTTTTTCTTGAAATTAAGCAATCTTTGATGATAAATGATCAAAACCATGCTGTTATTACTGAGTTTTGTAGTTTTTATGTGTAAGAGTACAAATTGCACATTTTTGCAACCTAAATCTTGTCCATTTTAGGTGTGATCAAATGGGAGAACTCGCGGTGCTCGATCCGGGAAAAAAAGTGAGGGAAATTTTGTTGTTGATATGTTGTTAACTTTATTAGCTTTTGCATGGTTAACTTTAGTTTTAAAGCTTCAAACATTAGTTTAACGTGTTTCTTTTAGATCAATCAATTCAACGTGCTCGATTTTGGAATGTGTCGGAAATTCGTGCACGACGATGGACATGATGGATGTGACAAAGAACCGCGAACGGTGTCAGGATTCAGAAGTTGCTTTAAGGATATTGTGCTAAAGGAATGCATTATTTTGTTTAGGTACGGTTAAATATGTGCCAGTGGCTTGTCATCGGAGTCGTGAGCAGTGTCGTTTGGATGACTGCGAGGCGCGGTTATACTTGCTTGTCGAGCTGACGCGTGGAACGCTTCCCTGGAGGAAAATGAAGGTAAAAGTTATAGGTAAGTTGTGCGTGGAGCTTTTACTAATTCAATATATGGTTGGCCAGAAAGTCATTTCGCGTTTTTTCAGAATCTCTAAATGAACCACCAGATATCAAAACGCTCTTTTATGATTTTTTTTTAATAAAAAGTTGCGTAATAATCGGCTTTTGAATCAAGGTTATCTGGAGCAGAAGTAGAAAAATTTATTTCAAGGAAAGTCAATTTTTGGGAGTATTTTCAATCGAAAACTGATTCTAAAAGAAATAAAAGACCTTTAGACTTGAAATTGTTTGCATAGGCATAAACAAAATCAAAATACAGTAGACATAATCATAAAAATTCACTTGGAATTTTGAAGAAATACATGGTGTTTTGATAAATTCCGAATCAAAAGAACGTGAACTCGGAAAACATCAAATTTGACTCGGTACTGAAGCTCAATCATTTCTTCCATCAAAACTTGCCAAAATTAAAAGTTGTGCCACTTATTTTTAGTTTAAGATATTGTTCTTTAATTTTAACCATAAAAAAAGTCTGGTAGCTGCTTTGGTTGAAAAATTTGGGTGGAGCAAAATGACTTCCTGGGCAGTCTAATAATTCTTGCATATTTTATCTTGAAATCTAATTTTCAATTTTAGGACATCAAAGAGATTGGTGAAGAGAAGAGAAGCGTTTGGATGAGTGATCTGGGCATGAAACAACTCTTCGGTGGATATCCACGCGAGTATTCATTGACATTTTGAAGTGGGATTTATTTTGAGATTAGTATAAAAGTTTGATTTTACATGTCTTTTAGGACAATCGATGGCGGGTAGTTTTTTGACGAGCCGAACTACGGGAGAATGTACAACATCTTGCGACAGGGGATCCGCAGTTGCAATGCTAAGGTTTGAATTTTATATACTCGCAAACATTTGGGCTTAATCTCTTTCTTGTAATTAAAATACGACTTTAGGAGTATCCGTATGATTCGGAAGACTTTTTGAAAAATTAAAGACGATCAAAAGAAGAAAACGGTGACGATGAAGAGGCAAAGAAAAATGAAAAAGAAAAAGAGGATGAGGTGGGGAACTTTTTATAACACTTACTCTGAAATTTTTAGAAACAAGACTCGGAGGAGAAAGTGCGAAGAAAGCCGCTGTATTTCCCACTCAGGAATCCGGGAAGGTATGGTATCTTTTGTAAAGAGCGTATATTTGTTTGTCTTTTTAGGACCAATCAAAGAAACGCAAGAAGTGAATCGAGAAACAATCGATCAATTGATTTCTTTGTAAAGCGAACAAATGATTTCAATTATCTATTGTTTTTTCAAAGACTTAAATGACAGATCAGGTGGATTATTGGCCGATGGCTTTTATTAAAAAAGCGTACTCTGTCTCGGAGTATGGTACTTTTTTTCTAGTCGCTTATAACAAAGTGAATGACGATGGAGGTTTTTAGTTGAACAATTTGAAACTCGACTTTCCAAATGACTCACCGGAACCACCAAACTGCTCGATTTTTGCCGGCCTTTCGAAGCTTTTGACGCATTTTGATGAAGCTGATCCTCGGATTGTTCTTTCTGAATCGATCCTTTGAAACAAGAATTCCAAATTTCGTTTACTTTTTTCACTCCCAAGTACATTCCACCGTCGAAACAACCCAACATTGGTTGTGGGAAAAGGAGCTCATCTCTGAAATTTTGCATTGCCAATTTTTGATTGCTAAAACTTACACTCTACTCGCGTAGTAGGGAATTGTGTAGGCAGGATCAAACTGAATTTTTTTTATTATCAGACAAAGCAATGAGTATTTTGGATTAGGACCAGGCTTAACGGCCTAACCAGATCATCAAGTCATTATTCTGCTCCAAAAACTCTCACAGGCATCTCATTTAAAACGATCGTTTCAACTTCGATAACTTATCGAACCTAAGAAAAAGCTCTTTGGAAAACAATGTTCAGAAATTATTTTTACTTTCTTGACCTAATTGGCCCTGGCTTTGACCTAATTGACCATGTCTTTTGACCTTTTGGATTAACCGTGACTTCAAAAATGTTTTAACAAACTCTTTCTACAATGATTAAACCTTTTAGTAAAAGTTTAAATGAAACTTTTTAAAGACACTTTTTTGGTAACCTTTGCTGCATCGGATCCATGAGTGAGAACGGACGGCCGAGAGAGTTGCGGGGAATCAATGGGAATATCGAAATGTGCGGGAATCGAATGATGCGCTTGATGGGGATGGGGATGATGAAAATCACCATCGGATGTGGGAAACTGAATAAAACAGAGGGATTTTTGAAATTGGCGACATTGATTCTAAAACAATGACCTCCTTCAAAATCCTTGAGAGAATATAAATCAAATCAACGCCTTGCATTTTTGACTGATTGCTTTTCAATTTTCTAGTTTCATTTAAAGGAGCTGTCCCACATAGAAAAAATGCAGAAGTTTTAGATACTCCTGGGGATCTCACAAAGCTTAAAGTATTTAGTTATTAAATTTTCAGTTGATTAACTGAATATCTTTAAGAGAATAGAGATAGAGTAGAATTTCTATAAACGGCCTTGATAGAAATTTTGCTCTATCGCTATCCTTTTAAAGATGTTCAGTTAATCAACTGAGTAGCTGACTCAAATGTTTCAATTCCTTAGCTGAATATCCTCGAAAACGGGGTATTTAACTGATCCGCGGCTCACGCTTTTGCTCATAAATCCGTATTTTTCTCAAAATTGCAAGAATAACGTTATTTTTTTATGTCATATTCGTGATTAGGGGATCGAAATACGTAGATTGCCTACAATAGAAAGCTGTTTTAAGAAAGTCGACTTCTATGTGGGAAAGCCTTTTTAAATTTAACAAACCGGTGAGAACATTGGAAAAATTGGTGGTGCAAGGGTCGAGAAATCATTTGTTGTGGACAAGTTGTGTGAATGATTTTCTTCATGATGATATCCGAGTGATGGAAGAGCGAAAGTCGGTTGGACAACGGAGGGACGAGAGGGGAGATCCAACTGGAGAAAGGTTTCACTTTGTTGTAGGTGATAAACATGCGATCCGATCGGATTGACCCCGTCTACTTTCGCTTTTTTTGCCGTTGGCAAAATGCGTTTTTCTCAGCTTTCCCCTCAACTAATTTTAAAACTTTTAGTATCATTCGATAGCTCATTTCTTTCTTATCGAATGATACTAAAAGTTTTAGAATTAGTTTAGGGAAAGCGGAGCAAAACGCATTTTACCAACGGCAAACAGGCAAAAGTGGGCGGGGCCAATCCGATCGGATCGATCGGATCGCATGTCTAGTAGATGAGGACAAATTAATGTTTGGATTCTTATTCTAAACTTTATTTAACTCCGTAGTTTTCAAAGTTTCAATTAAATTTCAAAAATTAGCTAAATTATTCGGTTGGAACGAAAGTTTTCGGAAAAGTTTGAATGGAATTTCTTAAAAAACGAATTCACCAATTCAAAAACATTTGGTTTTATTATTTACAAGTGGACTCCAAGAAATTACTCGTAAAAAAAATGAGTGCAGCTTTCCCTTTAGAGATTTTTGAAAATTATTATTTTCCAGGTTAAATTCAGCTCACTTTTTGCATGAGAAAAACGATTCCTTATGAGGTAAAGCTAGCATAAATGAGCAATAATAATAATAATAATACTTTATTCAAACGATAAAGTGAAAGAAATCATAGAGAAATGCACAGTGATACTTAATCATACAATACATACTGAAATCAATAAGCCAATTACTTACGGCAAAGAGCCACTAGATCGATACGTTTCTTGAATATGAAAAGCGACTGAATTTCTCGTATGTCGTTTGGGAGCAAGTTCCATAATCTAGCGGCTCTAACGGGAAATGAATTTGATAAAGAGGCATTGGAAGCAAAGGGAATTTGCAAAAGGAATGAGCCACTTCTGGGCCCTGACCGCGGTTTAAATTTGAAAAAGTCTATAAACAAAGGGCTAATCTGTTTACAGGAGGAGGATTTTGAAAGTTTCGACTAAATCAATGACAAAGCGACGATGCTGTAAAGTTTTTAGTTCAAAAAAGCAAGTCTCTCCTCATAAGTAAAGCTAGAATATTTAGAATAGTCAATTTTCCATAAAGCGACTTTTGTGAACCTCCTCTGAATTTTCTCCAAGCGTTCAATAAAGACTTGTGCGCGGGGAGACCAAACAATAGAAGCATATTCTAAGATGGGCCGGATATAAGTCGTCAAGCATTTGCGGTAAGAGTTTAGGTTAGGATGAACAATTGATTTGAGAATACGGCTAGAAACAAAAGAAGCTTTTCGACAAATGATTTCAATATGTTTAGTGAAATTAAAAGGGGGATAGATGTGGACACCTAAATCTCTAACAAAATCTAATTTACTAATGTAATTGATAGGAATATTGTTAATTACCAAAGAGAAACTAAATTTACCGGTGGAAAAATGTTGAGATTTTGAAGGGGATAGGGAAAGCTTCCACGTTTTGGCCCACAAATTAATAAGTTCTAAGTCATGGTTTGCATCTTTTACAGCCGCAAGCGAAGCTACTTGAGTTCCGATGGGAATTTTGAACGTAAGCTTAACATCATCGGCATAGAGCCAGATGGAGGAATTTTTTGATTTGAAAGGACAGTTAGGCAGGTCATTAATATAGATAGTAAACAAAAGAGGACCAAGAATACTACCCTGAGGAACCCCGCTAGGACAATCAAAAGAGGGAGAAAGAACATTATTTAGAATTACTTTGAAAGTCCGCTGAGAAAGAAAATTTTTGACGACCGAAATTACAAGTGGGCTGAGCCGGTAAGCATGCAGTTTGTGAATTAGAAGATCAATGGGAACAGAATCAAAAGCTTTTGCAAAATCTAAGAAGACGGCTTCTAGTTGGGAAATAGATTTTTCTTTTTGATCTAAAGCTTTGAAAAAGGACTTATAGGCTAAAATAAGTTGAGAAGTTGTGGATTTATTTTTAAGGAAGCCAAACTGCTGGTCAGAAAAAAGATTGTACTTATCAAAATGTTGAAAAATTTTATCTTTTATGATAATTTCAAAAAGTTTTGACACAGGAGAAGTTAAAGAAATGGGACGATAATTAGCGAATATATTTTTGGGCGATTTTTTGAGAAGAGGCGACACAAGAGATTGTTTCCAGTAAGTTGGGACCGCAGAGACAAGCAAAATTTTATTGAAGAATTTGGCAAGAGGAATGACTAGCACTTTATGTAGTTTCTTTAGAACAAAAGCAGTAATTTTGTCTGGACTAGGCGATTTTTTGGGTCTCAACTTTTTGAAAGCAGCTTCGATGTCACTAGCTGTAAGGAGGAAATCGGCTTGTGGTGGAATGGCTTTAGGTGGAAAAGCCGGGAATGGTTCATCAGGTATCTGGTTATTGTAAACACTGTGAAAGAAATTACCAAACTCAAGCACAATTTTTCCGGGATCTAAAAGTGTTTCACTAGGATTGGATGGATCAAGAAAGGAATTTGGAATTTGGTTAGGGTCCTTAGATTTAGAGTTTATATACGTGTAAAAAGAATTCCCTTTTTTGGATTTAATGGCGTTTCTTTCTATATTTTCCTCAAATTTCCGACAATATTTGGAAAGCTTATTTAGTTCCTTATTAACTAAAGGATCATCTGAGGGTTGAGAAAAGTAGGAGCGACGGTAAAAACAGGCTAAACGACTTTTAGCTCTTAAAATGTGCGGCGGGGTCTTTAAAGAAGAATGAGCACATGCCAATTCCACCGAGTTTAGGAGACTAGCGCAAAAAGTGTCATAATCTTGGTCAATAGAATTTGAGGAGGCACAAAAATCTGATTGATTTAGAGAATTTAGTAAACACACCGCCGCTTTGACATGATCAAAATCAAAATGCAAACAGACTTGATCCCTTTTCTTTGGAGTAGAGCAGTTAGAATTGATTTTGAAGCTGATTGAGATGTGGTCAGAACCCGGAAGAGGAGGCAAACTTTGCAGGTCGATTACGTCATCCGGAAAGTCAGAAATCACCATATCTAAAATAGAAGAAGAGCGACAGAAAGTAGGAAATGCATTTAAAATAAAAAGAGAGCTCGTAATGAGGAAACTTTCAAGTGAAATAGTGGGGTGATGGTATTTGTCAAATGCAAAAGAACCGCTGGAAAAATTTACACGAAAATTAAAATCACCAAGTAGAATGTTTAGCTCAGCAGAAACTAAGAATGTCGATAGGTGGTCGAAAAGAGAAGATGTGTCAGCTAAGTTAACATCAGGGGGACGATAAATAACGAAAAAACGGGTCTTTTTGGCAAGGAAAACATCGACTATAAGAATTTCGCAATTAAACTTAGATGCAGAGTAAATTAGCGCATGTTGGAAGGACTTTAGGAGCAAGAAAATGGTACCACCACCATGAGATTTGCTAGAGTCAGATCTGTCACAACGTAAAATAGCATAATTATTTCCGGGATCAAGAATAGAGGAAACAAAAGACTCATTTAGCCACGTCTCTGTAATAGCAATAAAAGAGAAAGTCTTTGATCGAGTCATAGTTTGAAAGAAATTAAGTCGATTATTGCTATTGGAGGCTAGACTGTGGGCATTTGTAAGATAAACACTAGGTAGGATTGAGGAACAACTAAAATCAGACTTCTTCGGGGAAAATGAGATCATTTGGCGTCGGTTGGGAGCTTGAAACCTTTTTATGCAACTTCTTACGAGTTTTTTCGTTTCTTCGTTGAGAAGGATGGGCAAATACATCCTTTGAGTTGCGAAAACTCTTGGCAACTGGTCCGTTCAGGTCTGACATCGAGTGGGCTTTCTTCAGGTGTGTTCCATTAGGGGAGATGATGACGGCATTTGCCCGTTTTGGTGGTCGACCTCTTGGTTTAGGCAAAGTAACAGGCGGTGGCTTCGCAATTATATTTAATGGTCTTGTATCCTCTACAACTCCTATAACGGCCATCTCGACGTCCTTTGAGTTCCGAGTTGGAGCAATTTTGAGTTGCTTAGCTTCTTTAACGGAGTCATCAATAATGTCGATTCCTTTTGGACGAAAAGGATCAGAACGACGAACATTGATTAGACGAGCGTACCAAGGTAAAAGATCTTTGCGTTGAAGGCGAAAAGAAGACAATAAGTTGGAGGCACCGTGAGAAGAAGCAAAAATCACTTTTATTGGACGAGGATGTTGCAGAGAAAAGATGCCCATTCGATAAGATTGAAGAATCGTAGCATCCATTCCATAGCCGGCCAATATTGAGTCCAGAAGGAAGCGATCGGCTGCCCTTCTTAAGCATGGTGACAGAGAGGAGTGTATATTGGGTTCTGGGAGCCCCTCGACAACTAGATGATAGTCGGAAGAGAGTGTTTTCGCGAAGGCAACGTCCTCCTGGAGAAGTGGCAGCTTGGTGGGTTCGAGTGGCGGCGACAACGGATGAAACGGATGGCGTACATTCATCAACTTTTTCACCGTCATGTTGGGCATTTTTAACGGCATTTGCATATCTCAAACTTGGGTACTCAAACAATGAGCAATACGCTCTTTAATCTCTATTTTTAGCCAATAATTTTTTACAGAGAAGCTGTATTTTAAAAAATAATTTTTTACTGTCATCTTCTCGACACGGAGTGTTTGCTAAAATAGGTGATTCTGAAAAGTTAAAAGCATTAGATAAAATTTACCTTAATCACAAATTTTCCCTGTTTTAAGTACTTGATTTTAGGTTTTGAATGGGACCCATTGCCTATTCATTAACCCAATAAAAACTTGTTTAAAGGCTAGTCACTCAAAAAGTGGCCAAGTCACTTCAGTTGAAGAAATCTCTTATTTTTTTACCTCAAGCCCACTCTGATTTTTTTTGTTAAAAACTTTTTGAAATATAGTCAAGTTTATGAAAAAATCTAGGAAGAATTCTTGGCTTGGTTTTTGAGCAATCACCGTGCAAACTTTTTCCGTGAACTTTCTTTCCAACCTAATCGTAAAGCTGAGAATTGTGCGATTAAGCCTCTTCTTTCCACGTTCATTAAAACGCTCAGGAAAGCCGTCAAACTTGAAACTGTAAAAGAAGTGTGCAACCGTTTCGGGGGAAAATGCTTGCGTTCACAAAATGCAATTAGGCCTGGCAAATTTGAGTTTACAAACCATTTGTGGTGTTTGTTCACTGGGAATCTCCGGATCTTGCGGGTTCTCCGCATACGATCTCGCATTTGTGAACCACCATTCCGGTTGCAGCATTTTCGTGTCCATTCTCTGAAAATTAACAAATTGCACGGAATTTTCGGTTCATTGAAACATCAAAAATTTTCGTATTCTTTGTGCAGCACTCATTGTGCTACCATTTAACTTGTTATTTTAAAAAAATACATTTATCCACAAGAATAATGTGATACAAACAATACACAAGCACAAGCTCTAAGCGCTAAATTGTAGGGAAGAAAAAAAAGCCCATTTGCAGGGTCTCCCAAAAGTTCTTATATTTTTAATGTAATTTTTTGACTTGAAAAACACGTGAATTTCGGAAAACTAACGCCGGATTCTAAAAATTCAGATATTTTTACCCCCAATATCCCGATTTTCATAAGAATATTTCAACTCTCAACAACTTTTTGACTAGGATTTTTTACATCCGTGTCTGGTCGCTGAAGATTTTTACGAAAGTTGAATTAAACTTTACTGAGTGAAATTTTTTTCCAAAAACTTTTATTACCATTTTTTCACGAAAACAAGCCACAAACGAACTTTAAATCTCAAAAACGAAAGATTTTCAAGTGATTCTACGGAGCGCAGTCAATTCTCAAAAGCAAAAAAAGTGCTGTGGTGGCCTTTAAACATTCTCATCAAAAAGTTGTTTAGAGTTGAAACTTTTGTGCAAACAAAAGTAAAATAGGGGTAAAAATACTTGAATTTCCATAACCCGGCGTTACTTTTTCAAAAGATAAACTGTCTGTTTACAAAAAGTATAAGGACTTTTGGGACACCATGTATATGGAAAAAAACAGCAAGTAATCTAGCCGGTGGGATCAAACCCTTGACCTCACGACTAAGAGACAAGGCTCTTAGCCAGTCGGCCATGGCGCCATTTTGTAAGAATAAAGTTTTTAACCGGTTAATCTATTATGCAGGGTCCCTCACAATTACCGCCTCACTTCTCTTACAATAGAATTTAGCTGTTTTCTTCTAGTTTTTTGTTTTTTTTGTTCTAACATTTGCTGTTTTCATGGAAAAAACTTTTAATTTAGTGATGGTAAAGCGTAATCTTCACAGAGCTTCGACCATCGACTTGCATGCCAAAGACTATGGGACATGTGAGATTGTTCGATGTCTAGGAGTTGACAGAAGTGTTGTGGTTCGCGCAGTTAAACGATAAAAGGAGCTTAGAACTTCAAACCATCGCCCTAAAAGAAGAGAATCATTACCATTAAAGCCAATATCAAGTGGGTCCGCCAAAAGATCAGGCGCAACCCCGCGCGTTTCGTTCGTCAAATGGCTCGTGAAATAAGAATCAGTAAATCGAATGCGTCGAATTGTTCGAAAACATCTTAAACTTAAAGTCTACAAGAAAGATAGATGTCAAGGATTATCGGCAGCGCAAAAAAATCCGTCGTAAAGACCGAAGCCAAGACCTTCTGAATCGGACAAGCTCATCGCAGCATTCTCTTTACTGATGAGAAGATATTCACAGTTCAACAAGTTCTCAATAAGCAAAAGGGTCGAGTATATGCGGCTTCCAATCCATACGTTTCTGTCTCCACACCCTGACTAAGAAATGGTTTTCGCAGGGGTAACAATGGATGGAAAAACAACTCTTTGGTTTGTTCCACAAGGCGTGAAAGTCAATAGCCAAAATCATCTCGACCTACTTCTCTGGGTACTTAGGAAGACGTACTTGGACTTATCAGCAGGACGGAGCTCACAAAGCGAGGATTGAACAATTTTCTCGATTTCATTCAACGAGTGTGGCCAGGCAACCCCGCAGACCTCAATCCAATCGACTATTCGGTATGAAGCGTTCTTGAGGCCCGTCCTTGTTCAAAACTTCATAGAAACGTCAACTCATTGAAGAAAACACCTGAGAAAGCCTGCCTTTACTTGCGTGCCACCAAGGACAACTTCCCGAAACGTCTACAAGCTTGCATTGACGCAGATGGTGATTTCAAAATTTAATTATCAATTCTAATTTTTACACGTTGATAAACATTTTCATTTTTAAAATTTGTATTCTTGCGATTTATAAGTTCAGAAATCTTGATTTACTTTGAGCCAGTAATTGTGACGCACTCTGTATTACCTGTTCATCAATTTCTTTTTGCTCATCACTTTTTGTAAACTTCTTGCTTTTTAAAAGTCTGTCGGAGTACGCTAGTTTTATGTATATTCAAGGTTTATGAAGATCGAACTTGAACCCTTCATTGTCATCTGTTAGCTTTTGTGTTCTTTCAGAAACACCAAAATTCGCTCTAGTGCTACGTTTCGTAAGCTCAAATTTTTCAAAGCGCCTCCAAATCGCCGCGTCTTCTTAAATGCAAATTGTATCAGCGCGGGAGGGTACCGCGATTCTCATTCTTCTCCAGATTTCAGATGAGCTACAAATGTGGGATGAATTCAAATTCTCGAATCAATGCGAAGAAGAAAAAATTTGAATCCCAGGGACTCCAAAATTCAAGCAGAAAGAAATCAATACAAAAACGAGGGTTTTCTACTAAAATTTAAAAATTGTGATGTGAAGAAAAATTTCGTGGTTGGATGGGAAATTTTTGTAGGCATTGGAGGGTTTATAAGTGGAAAAAGGGAGAGCCGTTGTCAAGGGGAATTTTCGAAGAAAAATGCGAAAATGGCATCCGCCTTTTTCAGCCGGATTACTGTAGGGGTTTCTTTTTTTCAGCCAATTATAGCGAAGCTTTGACTATTGTTATGTTGAATAGGAAATGATACTAACAAGGATTTTTTTGTTTCAGAGGAAATGATACTATTCAAATTTTTCTTACTTTGTAATACCAGCTTTATAAAGCGAAAGGCTTTATAAAAGGCATTCGGTTTCTGAATATTTCATATTGATTTAATATTATCCATTTAAAATTGCGCAAATCAAAAAGCGATGACTTCTCTATCAGAAAGTCTTGAAATTGAAACTCTTCTTCACACATTCACGACGATACAACTCACCAGCCATACTAATGACGATTTTGGTCTCAATTCTGATGTTATTTTTGGTGTCAACTCAAGCTTTTAAGGACTTTTCTTATTTATTTAGAAAATTCTCAGTAATTTCGTACTAGTTTTCAAGAGGAGATTCAGGGCTATCGAATGACTATAATATTGGGTTGGTGAATTGAAAACTGCCGGCTATTGTCATATGTGACAGTTTGAGCACTTTCTTCAAAAGAAACCCATTTTGGTGTCAATGGAAAATTTGTAGAGAATCAAAAATGAAGCTTATATCCAAATTTTCAGAACGATTCAAAAACTGGTTTTCAAGAAATGCCAAATTTACGAATTTTCACAAAACTTGCATTTTAAGCGAAACTGCTAAGTGTATCTTTTTGGAAATTTGGCTATAAGCCTAATTTTTGATTCTCTACAACTTTTCTATTGACACCAAAATGGGCTTCTTTTGAAGAAATTGCTCAAACTGGGACATCTCCGGTCCTCCATTTTTGAGTCTCACACTTGTCTCACACACAAACCAAAATCCAACTACGAAAGAGGAATCCGTAATGCCTGTAAAATGGGCAGAAGTCGTCAATAATAATGGAGATTATTTGGAATGAATTTATGGTTTTATGTTGAATAAATTTTAGTTCAAAGTCCCGCAGTTTTCAATTAACCAACCCAATAGTATAGTTTATCTATGAATTTACACCAAATTATCAATAAAACGGTTAACGACTACGCGACTGTACGCCCAAAAGACCATCGTTGCGAATGTATTAAGAATGTTTGTGTTTCAAAAAAGTCTGGATTCTGGATTGTTCCTGCACTTGTTTTCTCTGAGCCTGTAAGAATCGACACTCCGTAGGACAAGATGAGCATCAACTTTGCATTTAACAACAAAAAACGCTTGACCATAACAATATTACCATCGTCAAAAACGCTACACCGAGGCAAGTGTGCTACTTGCCTTCTCTTACCATTCGAAGCCTTTAACTCAAGTGTTAGTCGTTATAAACAAAAAAACATCTTCATTTTTCTTCCAGAAAAAGTTTTTCTGATTATAGGCGACAAATAATTTGCGGCTTATCTTTTCCCAACTTTGGCATGGAAAAGGGAAATTCTTGAGGATTCGTGGAAGGGAAATACCCACGCAATTAGAGGCACCGTTTCAATTATTCCCTTTTGATCTCTGTTGGGGGTGACACGCGATTTTTACAGTTTCTAGAGATTTCCATGGGAGGATAAAACGAAAAATGTAATATGATGTGTCTACAAAACGTCGTAAAATCATGCAAAAAAACAAGCGAAGAAAACGATATAATATCATCACACAAAAAAAGAGACAAAGAGGTATTTCGATCCAAGGTTGAGAGGAAAAGAGAGGGAAAAGCGTTGCCAAAAGACAAAATTTGTGTGCCGATCTATCGATTCGGTTTCACTCAAATTTTAAAACTCTAAAAATTAGCTGATGATTTTCTGTAAACTTTCCCAAATTCCATTTCTTCTAATAATCTTGGCACTTTTTGAAACGATTAAATGCGGATTGGATTTGCAATATTTTGGAAGTTTTTCCGGTGATGCCGAGATTTTCTATGTGAAGAGGAGGTTTATTTCGAGAATTTTAAGAATAAATGATATGTGATAAAGTTCAAAACTTCTTTGAAAAATTCTCCCTCAAAAATGTCACTACAGACGAATTTGTAGCCAGGACTTTTTGCCAAAAAAACTGCGAATAGTGAGGCCGAGAAGCGGGAGATAGTCGCTGAGCACTGCTTCCCTTCACCTTATACCAAAGACGTGTGCAGTTGGAGAGCGATTACGCGCGCGCACAAAGAACGCTTTGCCAGTTATTTACAGGGATTTCACTTTTGCTTTGTAGATGGTATGAAAAGAAGATGTTGAGCTGTAAATTTGGACCCCGGGGGTTTTCTGGGACGGCAAATCGATTAGAGCTATTCATTTTATCGGGTCTGCCAACTGGAGCTCGGGATTTACTTACAAATGTGGTCGATCCCACTCGACTGACATGTCGTTTGTTTTCAAGAGAATTTGATAAATCAATCAACCTCTATTTGGTATCATTTTAAATCATGAAGTTGGCAAAGATAAAATCGTACCAATTTGATATAAAAAGTTCTATACAAAGTTGATAAATATGAAATCGACATTTTAGAAGCTGATTGCCCACTCGACGATCCTCAATTTGTGTTTTTACGTTTATTTGTCAGATGTCACAATCGAGTAATAAATTTTTCACAGATTTTATGTATGCTTTTAAAGAATATTCCAATAAAATCCATCCAAGAAAAGATGGAACATGGAATTTAGGGGGAAAAATGAGAAAATCAGCTCTTTTTTCTCATAGTTTTGTCATTTCGACAGAGCACTTTTTTTACTCGTCTCCGAAACGAGATTTTCGACTTGGCAAGGAGAAGTTTTTGTGGGGAATTTTAGGCAAAAAGTGTGGGCTGGATCCGACGATTTTCTGGATCAAATATCTGGATTTCTTTGCTCATTTCTGACTTTGTCTTTGAAAAATCTTTTCCACAATTTGATTCACAATGCATTTTTATTCATTTTTACGAGGTTTTTTTTTGAATCAAACCTTCTGAACAACATTATTTCGCCATCAGCTTCTCAAAAAACTACTAGAGAAATTCCCCGGACAAACACGAAAATTTCAAACAAAGCCCTTCACCTTTTTTTTATTTTTATGTACCCCATTCGAAAGTGAAATATCGGGTGTTCATTCTTTGCATATTTTGAGGAAAAGGGACTTGTATCGGAATATCGGAACGCTCGATCTGCAAGTGAAATTTGCAACAATGAGACAAGGAAGATGCACATCTGACTGGATTTTTGTTCTCTCGGGACGATCGCCGAATAACTTGCGTGTTTCAATTTTGAGCATATTGGCTTGTTTAGCTTTTATCTACCAACTGTTTCGTCATTTTAAAATTCATTTTCACGATTGCCAAGAAATCAGCTTCGCAAAAAACATAGCGTATTTCAACTTTCTTTGTTAATGATTAGCGCATTAAAAACTCTCAAAACGCATTCAATCATCCACATCCGCATTTGGTGCGTTTATTGTCAAACGTAAAAGATTTAACGTCACTTTAGCATCTTCTGCTCTTCACTTTGCCCCACCAATAAATTGTTCTTTGACATCTTACTTTATCATTGAATTTTAACATGTTTTATCCTAGTTTTGAGATGGTTTTGAATTGATTTAAGTTAGAATTAATGAATAAATTCATTTATACCATTTCCCCCTTATTTTTTACCAAACTAGAGAATGTCGGGGAAATTGACATTTATTCTATTTTATTTCGCGGGGACAAACATGCGGAATTACCGATTTAACTTTAAAAAGGTTTGTTTTTAGAAATGAATGTTTCAGAATCAAACGACAATTCGGAATCTCATTGACGGCAGTTTGTTCAAAAATTATTTCAATCCTGACTCTTCTTGTCTAGAAAAGTCAGTAGTTAATTACAAACACCCGTTTTTTAAAAAAACCAACTTTATTTGGGAAGGTTATATCTTTTTCTGATATCAGTTGTTGACAAATTGTTAGTGAAAATTTCTAAAGCTCAGGAAATAGCATTCAAATTGTTATGACCTTTTTGAATATACCCTAATATTTTTTCGAGACATTTTTTTTTCATCAAAACCTTTTCTTACTTCAAACCCTCAGATTCCCCCTCCCCACTCAACCTTTCCCCTTTTCCCACTTCTAACGAAAAAAATACTGGTTTTCTTCGCCAGAAGCGCTAAAGTGAAAGTGGGGGTGGAACTGCAAAAAAGAATTGGCTGAATATTTTTTTTCTTTTAAAACAAATTCTGTTTCCACTTGTATTTATGCATACATTTTAAAGTGTTGATCCCAGCCTAGCTAATCTCAAAGCTGATCGGTTTTCAAAAGTTTCAAATGCTTAAGCCCGTTAAATTACAATTTTGCATCAATTTTTCTAATTTATAAACTATCTCATGAGCTTTTTATCCTAGCATTACCCACCACAAATGAATTTTCGCCTTGATTAGCTTGAAACCATCAAAATTCAGTGACTTCGATTTATTTCTTTGCTATTTCTTATATTTTTAAAAACCATTTAGATTCATGTTTTCATTTATGCTTTTCTAAAAAGTTGATTTTTTCAATTTCAGAAGGAGATGTACAATCCAATTTTATTGCTTGTGCCTATTTTTATCGGATCGATGGCCCAAATCGATGACATTGAGCCGGCCGTGCGGGTTGTGAGATTTCAGGTAAAGAAGTGAAAAATTTGGCAAAGCTTCTTTTTAAGGTCACATACCCGAATGCAAAAGTGAGTGAACTGGACAACATTCGAAAATTCAACTCGTTGCTGCGAAACTCGGTGTTGGCCTCGTTGCGCTTTATCAATAAGCACTGGCTGATTTGTGGGGGATCCGAGTTGGATAAGTGAGAATTTTCAGCATTCTTATCAATCATTCTTATCATTAAAGTGTTGTTTTTTTCAGAAAATCCAATGATTGCGGGAAAGCTCAAGTGACGGGCGAGATTGTCGACGCATCAACATACCGCATCAACGCGACTTTCATCGCCGAGAGGTTTGTCGGAGTCAAGTTTCAATGTTTTCAAGACTCGGGAATGCGACAAAACATTGAAATTAATTTTTGACCAAACATTGAAAATAAAAAGTTATACTGATAGATTAAAAACAAAAGTTCCAGAGACCCGATCAAGAACGCCAAAGTCGAGGCCACTTCCACCGTTTTGGCGGTCGTACAGATCGGGTTGAAAGGGGGCATTTTCCAGTACACGAATGCATTGAAGGTAATTATTATCAAGAATTATTTCTTACAAAAGTAGAAAATGTGGTTATTTCTCTTGAATTGATAAACTAACTTTCAAAAAATTGATAAAGGTTCCAAATGGTTATTATCAGGCTGGTCAGAAAGTCTATTCCGCTTTTAAAGCGGAAGGTTTAAAGGTTACTTTCGAAGCCGTTTTCATTCTGTGTCCATTGAAAGGATTTTAGGAAAAACAAGAATTCCCGTTCGAATTTGCTTCGAAGTGGACTTAAATTTGTCTAAAAATGGGCTAAATGAAATAGTTAATCCTTTTTATTTAAAGCAAACAAAGTTGATCGGCTAATACACGAAAAGATTTCCTGGTCAATCCAATATCAAATTTCTATTCAACGAGTCACGAAAAACTTGAAACTCTGTTTTTTATGGTAGTGTGGTTTGACGTTTTTTTAAAGATTTTATGAACATTTAGAGATTTCTAATTTTTGCAGATTTTAGCGCTTGAATCGTTTGTGGTATTATAGGGATATTGAGACACTACAATATTTTTCATAACATGCAATTTAAACGATGCTTTGAGAAACAAACAATTCCTCAAATATTACAAAGCATTCAATATTAGCGTTCAGTAGAGCTGTTCATTTCTCGGTCTGATTGTCAATAGGTGTACAACGGAAAAACGAGATTTAACCACTTCAACAGCTACTTTTCCGAGATTTCTTCCTACACAAAGCTAGGATTTTCCAAGTTCTATCTTTTGGTCTCAAAACCCCGTAGCTGTTGAAGTGATCAAATCTTATTTTTTTCCGTTGTACACCTACTGACAATCAAACCCGAAATGAATAAATATATTTTCCTTCAGATTCTCGGGAAACCATCTCAACAGCTTCCATTCGAGGAAGCTTTTTTCTGCAATCGTGGCGCGATTCTTTTCGGAGGCGATCGCTGTCGTAAGCAATTATCGGTGGTGGCACGAACACGACGACTCAGGTCGAAAAGAATGAACACAGGGGAATGGGGAATTGGATAACAAATCGGTGAAAGAATGATGGCACTGATGTATTATAATAGAATCAAAATGCACACTTTCAAAATTCGAACCTCAAAAACCTAGACAAAAAAAACTTTTGATATACCCAAGTGTACTGATGAGCTCTTGAAAACTTTAGCTTACTAGCAGTGAGTTCACTAGACAGAATTACAGGTCAAGGTAAGCCTTGGCATAGTCATTTTTGTGAGCTTAACAAACCATTTAAAACCGAGGTCCATTTAAGGTTGTGTTTCAAATTTGGTCGAAATTCTGAGACTAATGGCTTGTATTTTGGTCGTTCTATTCTAGACATGAGCACTATAAACTACAAAAATGACGAACTGTCACACTACAAAGGCTTCTAACTTGCTTCGAATCTGCGGATTAAAATGATATATAGCTCAAAAAAATAGAGGATCTCAAAAGCTTTGGAATGGACTAAAGCACATCCAAAAATATCAACGCTAAAGAAAGTTAGAGTGGTTTGTAGTCTTGATTTGGTCGCTTCGACTACGCGAGAGTACGGTCTCTTTCGAATCAAGACTACAAACCACTATAACTTTCTTTATCGTTGATATTTTTGGATGTGCTTTAGTCCATTCGAAAGCTTTTGAGTTCCTCTATTTTTTGAGCTATAGATCATGTCAATCCAGCAGATTTGAAGCAAGTTAGAAGCGTTTATAGTTTACGTTTGTAGCTTTTTCGATTCCTAATTGTAAAACATTATCGCAAAGATCAATTTAAAAAAAACTCCTTCGTTTTTAGTCTAGCCCGAATTTGTCTACAAAATGGACAAATGATCTAAAGAAAATCAAGTTTTCGTGCAAATTTGCGACCTTTTACAGAGATTCGGTGATCGGTGAATCGGAAACGATCGGGGCACACCACAAAATGCACCATCGAGCACTCCTCACCGAGGGGAAAACCGCCCAAGAGCCAGCCATCGATTTGAGGGGATTGGCGAAACTTTGAACACCCACTCACTCTGAAGCACTTTGAAATTGAATATTTGTATCCATTGTTGTGACTACTCGAAAAAAAAGAAGAATAAAGAGATTTCTTTTTTTCACAAAATACTACAAAATCTTCGTGTAAAACTGTTTGACCTTTGAACCACACCCGTACAATTAACCGCATGGCATTGTTATAGAAATCACTGCCTGAAAGTGGATGAAAAAGTTTTCCAAATTTTCGGCATTGCATAAAAAGCGTAGTTTTTGGGTCAAACTGTTCTCTCAGTTTAATTGCCTATTTTAACTAAAGTTATTTTAATTATGTTAACAGAATTTCTATTAAAAATACAGCCAAATTTAAAGCAAAAATTGATCCCAAAAACTTGGGCATAGTGATTTGGGCATAGCATTAAAGTCTCTCTAAAGGATCTAAAGCTTTCACAAGTGTGCACAAGTTCTAAGACTGAAAAGACTCAAAAGAACCAATCTATGTGCCTGTTTTTTTATGTGCTTGTGGAGCGGGCTCGTTTCTGATCGAGGGATCCGATGGATGCACGCCGTGCGCAAGAGGAGAATTTCAAGAGAAATCCGGACAGGAAGCGTGCAAGAAGTTTGTTTTTAGATGAGGTTTTGATGTCTCAGATTGTGATGCTGTATTTGAGTTTAGTTTAGGGCTAAACTTGAGTTGGTCCAGAGCCATTTTACGGGGCTAGGGCCAGGTTCGGGCCTGGCTCTTGGATTTTGGACCAAAAAAAGTATCAGGGTCAACGAGGAGCCAAAACTGGACCCTATACTTCTGACCTGGTGTTGCCTGGCCTGGTGTTGCCTGGCCTGGCGTTGCCTGACCTGGTGTTGCCTGACCTGGCGTAGCTCATAAGTTTGGTTACAGTTGCATTTACCAACTCTTGTGTTAAAGAGTTGAAATTCCTGCAGGGAACCGGATTATTCTACGAAATATTGACTCAACTAATCACTGACAACTAATCTAGATGCCCACGCAATTTGGTCACAGCCAGGGCGGGTGCAAAGAGCGAAAACGATTGCATTGGTGAGTGAAGAAACGTTATGATCCAAAAAGCACAGTGAGAAATGGTGTAGAAATGTGTAATGTGTTGCAACTTTATTGGAATTTAAAAGCTTCTTGTGACTCTTACGCCGTTCACTTTGCCCAGTACAATCACAGGCAGCCACAACTCATTACTTTACAATCTTATCACTGATTTTTGCCGATGGATCTCTCAGAGCTAAACTTTTTGTCCAAATGCAGGAGTTCGCCATAGCGTACTTGTACTGTACTTGTACGTACTGACTTTTATGCCGTCCATTTTTAAATGCAAATTTTCTTTAATGCAAAGTGGGCGACGAGTCACAAGTATTATTTAAAATTTTGAATACTTTTTGAATTCCCGAAAATCTTCCATTTAATTTTGAATCATTTCAGCTTGGTGCCCGCTTGGGCACTATTTCGATCGAGAGGCGAAAATTTGCGAGATGTGCGGCTTGAAAGGATATCAATCGGAAATCGGTACGCTTGGAAAATAAGTTTTGTGAAAATTCATTCTTTAATTCTTTTGCAAAATTGAATAATATTCTAACAATTAAAAGTTTTGGAAAAAAAGGATATCTAGGTTCCGATTCGTGTCTTCCATGTCCACCCGGCTATGTGCCCTTGTACAAAAATTCGACGGCAATCGAGCACTGCTTTCGTAAGCAACTTTATGCATGTCTATAAGAATCCTGTGTAAAACCTAGAATACCTTTAGTTTGCAAATAACGAATTAAAAAGATATTCAACTATGTCTTTTTTTGATTTTTTTTAGCCTAACGTGACAAGCTCCTGAAATTTGCAGTAGTTTTCGAAGTCTCGGTTTCAAAATGAACAGCTTGTTCCGTAACACAGTTGTTTAATAGTTTCTTCAAATAAACTTACGCTAGATTGTTAGCTGAATTAGATTATGACGAAACTTTTATGAAAAATTATTTCTTTTTAAAACTAAAGATGTATCTAAAGGATTTCAGAGGAGTGTCCACCCGGCTCGGAAAGACATGAGGACAAAGTGTGCAAGAAGTGCCCCATTGGATCGTTTAAGGTAAAAGGCACAACTTCTAGCTAAATTATGATCTAGATAAAGAAATTTTAGTCAAAAAACGAGCCAATGTGTATGCATTGTCCACACGGTTCAACGACAATGCACGAGGGGGCAAAAGGGTTGAACGAGTGTGCAATGGGTGAGTTGAAGATGGATTTTGCTGAAATGTTAGTCCAGAGTTTTCTTGGCTCTGTCCTCGAATCTAAACTTGCCTAAACTTTACTACCAAACCAGTGGCGAACCAAAAAAATGTAATCTTTCAGAAATCTGCAAACCGGGCTCGTATTTGAGTGAAGAAAGGCACGGGTGTCAGCCGTGTGAACGGGGATTTTTCTCGAATGGAACCGATTCAAGGCAATGTCAAAAGTGTCCAAATGGGACGACGACCTACAAAACGGGTTTTGTTTTAGTATTAAATTTCATTTGAGATTTGAAAAAGAAAAGCTTATTCTTTTCTTGAAAGCTTTTCTTTTAGAAAAGCTGACTGAACTAAGATGACTGATTTTGAAATTATTCCCATTACTTTGAAACACGATTATTTTGAAACACGATTTGAAACACGAAAAAAGGCAATAGCTGACAATGAGTGAATTTCGCAAAAAATCAAGTTTGAAACGAGGATTTACCAGGAATACTGAGCTTTTAGTCTGTTTTTAAAACCTAGTCACTACTTCCTTTTATTTCCAGGTTCAACTTCTGTCAACGATTGCTCGTCAACAGATCAATGTGCCTCGAATGTTCACAAATGCCATTGGCTTGCCGTTTGTATCGATTTGCCCGACGAGGGGGATCAACCAAGGCAAAAAATTTACCAAAACCCCCAACTTTAGCCTTACAGATACGCGTGCAAGTGTCGTCCCGGCTTTCTTGGCAATGGCTTTAACTGTTCAGGTTTCAGAAAGTTTTAAAACTCAAGACTTCTTCTCCAAGCTAGGCTAATAAGTTTCCGAGGTTCTCTAAAAGTTTAAACTAACTATAAACCCCAAGTTTCAATAAAATGTATTTTACATCCCATTTCAACCAAAATCAGCTGAGACACCAAAGGTTGAAATTGAACTGAAAACGGATTTCATCTTTTGATAACTTATAAAGCAAATACAATGTGGTGCAAAAGTCCTGTCCCACTTACTTTTCTGAAACATTTGGTCAAAATTCTAAAATTTTTCGAAAACAACTTTTTAAGTAAAGGGGTTTTTCTGAACCCTAAGTTGTAAGTTTTCATACAAACAAGTTTTTAGATTTTAAAAATTTATTACCTGAAAGAAAATAACAAATAAAGTTTAACATCAAAAAATGTATGGTGCAAAAGTCTTGTCCCACCATTAAAAAAGGAAAGCTAGATTAATATTTGGTCGGTCCTCCTTTAGCCAAAATCACTGCTTGAATACGTTGAGGCATTGAGTCGACCAAATCACGTAGAATTCCCGAAGAAATTTGTCGCCAAACGTTTCTGATAAAGAACCAAAGCTCGACCTTTGTGTTGAATATCTTGCCCCTGAGTTTAGTCTTTAAATGAGCCCAAAGATGCTCTATAACATTCAAATCCGGCGAATAAGGAGGCACTTTGATCAATTCTATACGATAAGCAGCAAAAACGCCGGGTAGGTGAGCTCTTCCTCCATTTGCAAGCCGGACAACTCGGCCCATCATTAGCGGACTTTTGTGGCATGGAGCGTTGTCTTGATATAAGGCCCATCCTTGTGGCATGTTCTTGTTTGCAAATGGAAGTGAGTTGTTCTCTATGATTTACTTGTACCTTTGAGCGTCGAGATTTCCATCGATAAACACTAGCGGTCCCGATACACTTCGATTCATCGAGCCTAAAAAAGACAAATCGTAAGTAAAAAATAGGGCGAACACTTACCCCACAACATAATGCTCCCAGCACTGAATTTGACCGTTGGCTTAACGTATTTGAGCTTATAACGTTGTCCAATTGGTCTTCTGATTAAATGGTTACCGTCCGGGTAGTATAAATTAATTCTAGTCTCATCGGTAAAAATGACTCGGGCCCAGTCATCGGAAGTCCAACACTCGTAGCTCTTTGCAAAATCATATCTCAGCTTCCCAGTTTTTGCAATGGTCAAGGGTCGTTTTGCTGGTCTTCTTGCATGCAATCCTGCTCGAATCAAGCGTCAGTTGATGCTCCATCGAGAAATAGTTTTGTTAGACGTGGCCTTCAACTTCATGATTCCATAGCTCGAAGTCAGATTTGGGTCGATTTTATGGTCAATGATAAGTGCTCGATCTTCAGTTTTTGTTGTAATCGGTCGACGACCACTTTTCGAAGCTCTGTGAAGACTTTGGCCTTCTTCCGATTTTGCTGCTAGCCGATTCACCGTCCTTTTATTGCATTTGAAGAGCATCGCAATAGACGGTGATGAATATCCATATTTCTTTGCTTGCACGATCTTTTGCTTATCAGGAGTTGATAAATATTTGCGAGTCGACATCTAAAAATAAAAATATAGTACAAAAAAATTCATGAGAACAAACAAAGGCAAAGAGAAAATACAAATTTTCTTAGTGAGACAAGACTTTTGCACCACCTTTTTTTCTCAAGTTTTACGAAAAAAAGGTTTTTAAAAACAACGAAATATTGGAGTACGGGCATTTACATAGTAAAAGATGAAGGGATAAGCCATTAAAAAAACCCGTTACTTAAAAAGTTGTTTTCGAAAAATTTTAGAATTTTGACAAAATGTTTCAGAAAAGTAAGTGGGACAGGACTTTTGCACCACAGTGTAGATGATAAATTATTGATAAACCGATGAACTGTTTCAGACGCCTGCGTTGGTCTTTGTTTGAATGATTCTGAATGTCTCAAAACGGGCGACGGTCGAACGAAATGCTTGTGCAAGGCCGGTTTCATCGGAAGACGCTGCGAAAAGAGGATATTTCAGACAAAATGAAGAATGAACTAATGAAATCATAATAATAAGCTTAATAAAACTTTATACCATTTAAAACTGCGTGAAAATGGCCATTAAAGCAGCTCGGATTGAAAATCCCAAATGTAATTCGATAACAAGCGCTTCAAAATCGTTATTTGGATACAATTCATTAAAACAAAATCAAAAATTTCGAAAAGATTTACCTAAATACTTCCATAGCTTCAAGTTTTTATCTTCTAAAACCCTTTTAAAAACCTTAAAATCCTCAGGAACTTACAACGATTTGACGTCTCGATTACAGCCAATCCCGTTTCGCTTTCTTTGCCGTGACCCCGACTTGGAACCAAGGCAAAAATCATTTGTAAAAGCTTAAAAATTTAATTTTACAGTTACATACTTTGGCCTTTGTCAGTTTTCCAATCATTTTAAAAGTTATCGGGTATTTTGAATGCGTCCTCATGCTTTGAAGGACTATAACTGGGTCCAGAAATAATATTTTTTGTAAACTTTTTATATCTTTGCATAGAGGACAATTCCAGCTTTCAAATGATATCAAATACGGGAAAGAGCTCAATTTAACTGTGTTAACTCGTTACCCGTCTATTGAAATTCTTGGATGACGAAAAGCTATGGTTCACAATTGGCTAGAAATGAGTCTCGAGTGCAACGTTGAACAGGATTAGGCAGAGATTGAAGAGAAAAGTTTTGATTCGCAAAGATTATTCAAAAATTCAAATACCTCCTCCATTTCTATGCATATTCCAAAATCGAGAAGAAAATTGGCGACAATGCGCTCGCGTCGTTCAAAGATTTCGGCAAAAAGCTCATCATAGACGGATGTTTTTGAGAGTGGAGTAGAAATTTGTTCTGCGAGCGTGCGAGTGACGGACTACGACTTCCAGTCGCAATTCGTCATCCAAGAATGCGCCAACCGATTTCCGTTTTGTTTAACCTGTGCACTTTACCTACATTATCAAATTCGAAATCAAATCTTTATGTTCGTGATGACCGTAAAATTTTACTAAGGAAAAGTCCTGACTTAGCTGCGAAAAATATCAATTTTTATGCGCACTTTAATAAAAAATAAATATAATTAATAAATAGATAAATATAATAAATAAAATAATAAATAAAAATTGATTGTTTCGCAGCTGAGTGTGAACTTTTCCCTTCACCTAATAGTTAGCAACTTAATCTTTTATGTAAGCTTTCTAAAAATACCAAGATTTGAGTTTGATAGCTTGTCAAATTCGAACCCATACCTAATTGAATAAGATTTGCGCTGATAAATTACAAGTTTACAAATAAATTTTTTAGCCGGTTTTCGACGTTGTTGAGTTTTTCAGTTCATATTTTTTTTTGATATACTTCTTTGATCCATTCTCAACTCAAAGAATTAAGAGTGCTTTTATGTTTTCAAATAAAGCTGAATAAAGTTGTACTGTTGAACTGTTGAACATAAAGTTTTTTTATCGGAAAACACTACGCTTGGGATTTTTCAAAATGCATTTGGAAAAGAGCTTGTCATTTAAAGTATTGGTTTACAATTACTCATAATGATAGTTGAGTGAAAGCCTTAGCTTTAGTTGTGAATCGAGTTTGCGACAAATCCCGGATCAGACGTTGAGTAGATTTTGTTCCTCATACGAGGGACTCTCAACAATTTCAGCACTTCTTTTCGCATCGTTTTATTCACGGTCAGGTAGAAAATTGCCATCGAGCCTGCAAATTTAAAGAGAGATTTTGGAACAAAGCAGTACAAAGATAAAATGTCAAACTTTTTATAAAGTTCAATTGGTTGGAAATGAATTGAAATATTTGTCTAAAGTAAAACGAACCATTCGAGAATTGCCAGCACAAGTTGGCCACCGTGATCATAAAGATGGGCATCGGGATGAACTGCATGATCACATAAAGCCAGCCAGTCACCAGCACCGACATACTGATGCCCAGGCATTGCATGGTGATCTGGATAAAGAGGGTTTTTCCCTAATCTTTCCCATTCACTCACGATCCGCTGCGATTTCGTTATGGTGACGATATTTTTGTTCAGCATCGACTTGACCATTGAAATGTTTAGAAATAAAACCAATGCCGCCACGAAAACATTGTTGATCGGATAGATAAATGGTGCCTAGAGGGATGAGTATTGTTGTCAAATGGGGTAACAAATGGTCTCTAAAGGACTTTTAGATTTGCTCCCGGCCGTTAACCATTATATTCTTCGCTTTATAGTTTGCCACGCTAAGATTTCCAAAAAATTTTGTTAAGCTGTTAAAATTGCGTCGGTGAAAAGTTTATCAAGGCCTGAACCAGGGCAGGATTTGGCTTTTGGTCCTGACCCTGCATCGAGATCAGGTCAGAGGTCAGTGCTAGTCCGGTTTCTATTCCTATCTATGACCTCCGGTCTGGTCCAGTTCACACAAAGCTGCCTGAGCCAGACCTGGCTTCTGGTTTTGGCCTGGTCTATCCAGACCTGACTTGAGCTGACCAAGCCAGCCTGACCCCGAGCCAAATCGATCAGATCCCAGTCCCAATCATGGTCTGAACTGACCTACAAAAGCTGGATACGGCCAGAAGTCGGTTCTGGCCCGGATTTTGGTCCTTAACGTGGCCTGGTTTAGCTTACAACAGTGCTTTGATGAAGCAAACTAATCTACAAACCCAAGCCCTTGGATTACGCTGAGCTGGGGCATCAATGCAAACTAGCGCAACCGATTCTATTTCGTCTTAACCTGGGCTTTCGCGGGATCGACTCCGAAATAGTAGCTGGCGGTTGGGGCATGGTAAATCGCCGACGGCACTTTAAGATACAACAGAAGACCATAAACGATCGGCACTCCCGTCCACAGGATAACCTTTTTTCCGCCAAATAACATCTAAAGCCTGATAGCCTTGTCATTCCTTAAAAGTCTACTTTTTGTTTATTCGGAGAAGCAAAGTCGACATAGCGATTGATGGCCAACGAGATGCTCAGCCCACTGTATACGGCCCAGGAAGCTGAACATACGTTTAGAAATATAGACTGTGTAAACTTTGCAAGTTGTGCAACTCTGGTGAACAAGTTTTTCTGAAAAAAACCCACGGAAAGAGGTCGCCCCAAGGCTTAGATTGAGCAACGGGCTCCGACAGAACGATTGCCCGGTGATCAGAAAATATCCGGGCAACAGAGAGTTCGAGATCAATCCCAGCATGTCGAAGCAGCCAATCACAAAGCTAGAAACGGAAAACTATGATTGACTCTAGCTGTTGTGTGATTTTTAGCAAAGCAAACTAGCAAAGTTTAAAGCAGCTTTACAAATTTACACCTGTACAAGTCTCATCCAAAAACTTTGGTTTCAATTTCTCACACTATCCGTTTACGCTGTTAATTTTAATGTTCCAGCTCACGTTGTCCTTTTTCTAGCTTTTTCTTACTTAAAAAAAACAATTCAACTTCAGTAAATGAATGTCATTGTTGTTGTTGTTGCTTTGTTCATTCATTCATTTTTTTGCACAGATCACAAAAACTCACAGTATCCGATAGCAGATTATCCCCAGAAATTTCCGTTGACACATCGCCAACATGCACAATAAGTAGAGGAGCTCGTAAGTGCTGCCGATGAGCACGTAAATTACCCCTGGAAGCTTTCATGATTGCAAAATTGGATACTTGCGCATCTTTTCCAGTCGTTAATATGCGCAATAAGTTAGAATGCAAATTGATCTTTGATATCTTACTTCATCATTGAATTTTAGCATATTTTATCCTAGTTTTTATATGGTTTTAAATTGATTTAAGCTAGAATTAATGAATATAAACCTAATAAAGTCATTTATACTATTTCCCCCTTATTTTTAAAAACTAGAGACGTTTATCCTCTTTTGGTTCGCTGAGCAAACATACTGAAGTACTGATTTAACTTTTCAAAGGTTTGTTTTTATTCAAAATTGAATTGTTTTTCAAAAAAGCGTGTACCTTTGGTGATATTCTGCCGAATTTCCATCAGTTCCCGATTCGAGTTGCACTGATTGGCGTAGATTTGAAGCATTCCCGGGTGCAGTAAATCGTAGAACTAAAATGTTAGGTTTATGAATCAAAATTCATCGAGAACTATGACCGAATTCACCTGCACTAAAAAGCTACTTGAGAAGGTGAAGTTGTTCATCGGTGTTGAGAAATTCGTAGAACGGCTTTGAATAGAGTGTATTCCGCGTTCTCTAAAATGTGACAACTTTTAAAAAACTACCATAATCTTGCTAGTTTTCATCGGAAATATTTACTTTAAAGCTACTTTAGGGTTTACAAAGGATATTGAAAGATACAAAAAGTAGATAGACTGAATAAAAACAAGCGAGTTTACGATGGTCGAGAAAGTGACAACGTTTTAGAAAAAGGTTGTTCTTAAAAAGCAAACTTCTAGGAGAAAAACTGAGGTTTACGGTAGGTTTAAGTTTACGGTAGCTTCGCAAAAAGATAACACGTTTTAGAAAACGGATTAGAGCAGAGGAAATTGCGAAAACCGGAAGCTGAGCAAAGCGTTCTTATGAACCCAACTCTTTTCACTACAAAAGATGTTATTGGCGATAAATTTTGGAGAATTAAGAGTTATATTCGATGCGTTTTTGTGTGTGTTCGAACGTCAATTCCTCAGAGATAATTTTCGAGAGAAAACTTTAATCTGCCTTTTATTTGATACTTTGATTCTATTTTTTACATACAGATCCCCTGGGAAAACAGTCAAGTCCACAAAAGGATGGTCATAAATTGTGAAAAGGAGTAATTTTATATTTCGTGAACTTCAAATTCATAGAAATCTCTCGGAACCTTTGTCGTCAATGGACAAAGTTCAACTTGCAAGATGTGGAGTCTCAAAATGCAGATGTATCTTGTAACTCGCAAATCGCCAAAAGAAGTGACTCACTAATTTTTCATACAGAAGACTTCAAAAAACGACAAAAAACCTTCAAAAGCCTTCCTTGACTAAAATTTACTGCAACTTTAACATTTTTGGCTTTATCGGGGCCTTAAAATACCGTAAATATTCTAATAAAAGAGCCCCCTATAGGAGCGTCACGTGGTCTAAGTTTACTCTTAAAAAAACGCTCATATCTCGACACCTTTTGCACGCTTAGATATCAAATTAAAGTAGAGAAGATGGGTGATTTTTTCAGATATAACACATATTTTTAGCATTAACCAACAAAGAAAAATATCGAAATATGCACAAAACTAAATGTCTTCAACTTTTTTTTGACTGCCGTAATCCTGTTATCCAATCTATCCACAAAGAAAAACCAAACTTGAGGTCGAATTATTCATTTTTTTGTGCGATATTTAGGCTTGAAAGCACCGAATTGTCGAAAACGCGAAAAAGGAGCTTTGGCGGAGAAGGATCCCGTTTATAATATAGATATTCGGAGGAGAAAGGTGCCTGCTGACTATCAGGTTTGTTTTTGTGATCAGTACATTTTGGTGGTGTAATGTTTAATGTATTTGGTACTATGTGTTTGATTTTCTTACACTGAAATCTATCTGTTTCTAACTGAAAATTTCGGTCGAACTGTTTATTCACAGTAAACATTTGCCGTATTTTCTCTAATTGTAGTGCACCCCGAGTTGGCCACGATTTTACGGTTTTCAGGCTTTTCCAGAAGCTCAACACTCTAATCCCTCACTAGATCCTCATCATCTCATCGTCAGCTACATTTTCCGACCTCACGTCGATAGGTTCTGATAAGCGGTTCTCGAGATTTCAAGGAAGTTAGGCGAAGCTTCGGGTGCACTACTATAAGAGAAAATACGATAAATATCAAACTCAATGAACAAGTCGAAATTCACCAAATCACACATTGAAAAACCCGTGTAGACGCAAATTTGCGAGGAAAAAGCAAATAAAAAACTGAAAAATGATCAACTAATCAAATACTCATCATGTTCATCAATATTCGTGAAAAGAGTCGCATTCGATTGCGCGATCAAATTGTAATTCGAAGTGAGATTTGACACCTGAAATTTGTTCGAGTTTTCTATTTGTTTCAAGGTTGTATGGGTGCTCAAAAATCTAAACGCATTTTTTTTCTTTTTTGTCAAATTTAACCTGAATCTCCTCGATTCCGTTGTTTTTCGCCGCTTTCCGTTTTTTGTCGATTTGAGAGCGAAAAGCCGTCGTTTTACCTTAATTGGGTTAGCAAGATTATTGAGCTTTTCAGTTTCAAAGTGGTCAAGCCTGAAAAATTAGTACTAAATCGATTTCTAAAACATTAATACTAACAATCTCTAAATCCTTGACATTCTTGTCGTAAGTAGACTTCTAAATTCCTCAAAAAATGAATAACCGTATATGAAAAGTCTTTTTGCTGAAAATTTTCGTTTCAAAATTGTTAACCAATAAAACCCAAAGGTTCCTAAAATTCAAATAGTTAATCGTAGTCTAATACCAACTATTGTAACACTAATTCTCGTAGCTGATCGACTGGGCTGACTCAATTTTCAAGTTAACTTTGTGATAAAAGTGTTTTCAAGTGGATATTAATGTTTTGGTGAACTGATCGTTTTTGCTTTTCTGAAGCTTTTGCTTTTTGAATTTGATTTAAAACTTTCTTACCAATCGCAAAGAAACCGAAGAAAACGTGGAGAACGGTGATGCCGAAAAGAGGAATTGTGATTGGCGGATGGGAATGCGGAGAGAATAAAGCCAACAGAAGGAGCGAACAGCACATCAATCGCTGGAAAGGAGCGAGTTTTGAAATTCACAAGAAATTCCATGTACAAACTGACAAACTTATCGCTGTATTTGACAACTCATGCTTAATTATAAGAAAATTTATCAAGTTCAACTCACAAAAATGATGAGAACAAGTGAGATGAGTGAGTAGAGCATGAGATTCGACGAGCCTTGGTGCGAAAGACCCTGAAATTTCAAGAATTTCCAATCAACAAAGAAATTTTTGGGGATAAAGTGGACAAGAAAATGTAATACTTGAATGAAATTTCGCAGCTTACCCGATTGAGGTAGACAAGCGATGAGAGAGAGATAGTGGTGCCCAAGAGGAGAAAGACGGAGGGAAGCCAGAGGAATAATGGGGGACGAGAGATGAGAAGAGCCAACGAGCCGAGCACCAATGTGAAGAGAGCCTGTGCAATTCGATAGGTTTAGGCTTAAGTTTACAGCTTAGAAATTGAGACTCTACTACTTTGGTTTTTGGGAAATGTTGTATTTGGTCGAGTGCAATTGCCATTTTTTCAGTTTTTCTTAACGCATTCGCGACGATAGTTTTTGGGCGGCGTAGAGTCGCGTAGTCGTTAGCCGTTTTATTGATAATTTGGTGTAAATTCAAAGATAAACTAAACTATTATAGTCATTCAATAGCCCTGAATCTCCTCTTGGAAACTAGTACGAAATTACTGAGAACTTGCTGCAAAATAAATAAGAAAAGTCCTTGAAAACTTGACTTGGCACCAAAAATAATCGGGATTAGTACGGCCGACCGGTGGGCCGAATAGTCGTGAATGTGTTAAACACTCACAAAGAAAATCTCCGTATAGAAAACATTGTTGAGCGGAGTTCGTCGCTTTGGTGGTTTCTCAAGTATCTCATCCATCACATCTTGTTCGAATTACGCTCACTGAACGATTTTGGTTTGGTTCTGGAAATGAATTGTAGTCAAAGAATCAACAGCATCAAGAATCAAAAGAAAAAGATTTTATTTCATTCTTAGATTAAATTATCTACTAATAAGTTTTCAATTCTCACATTTCAAAATGTTCAACTCAGAGGTTATAAATGTATCTTTCATAAAAAAAATCAATATTAGAGACTTTGCGTTTCAAGGCTTGTTATTAAGAATGCTTTGAAATATTGTTGTCCATAAAAAAACCAATTCAAACCTAAAGCGAGAGTGGCGCAAAAACAAAACAATGATTCAAAAACTAAGATGGTGCAGGTGTTCAAAATATTCAAGTTTCGAGCTATTCAACCACAAAAGTACCAAGAATTGCATAACAGCAATACTGAAAAAAGGTGTTATAGAAAAGAAATCTACGACAAAAACATAAAAAATTCGTGTACTCCTGCAATTCGTGTGGCCAAGTCTGCGCCATACATTATTGATGATGGTTTGAAATATTTTGATTGCCTTTTGGAAGAGAAGACTCATCCGCCCAAGAAGTAATTATTTGTGTGTGAAAGGAGAGGGGAGAAAAGGAGAAAACGGGGGGAGGGATTGCGTGCACACTTGTTCCGATTCAATGAAATGACACAACTTGTCGATATTTCTGGAATTTTTCTGATAGGACAAGAAGAGATTTTACTTGGGAAAAATTGAAACAAATAAAGATTTGAAACATTGTTTTCAGATCAAAACTGAAGTTGTTGTTGTTTAAAATCCCAGCAAAATGTTTCTAAAGGAAAATTTAAAAGTTGAGAAATAGAAAAAGCTTTCTTGATATCTGTCATTTTTGAGAAATCCCAGAGGTTTTCTTTTGTTTCCAGAGATTTTATGAGAAGATTAAGATTTGAGGAAAGCAAAGTGAATCCTGGTTTTGAATTGGAATAGAGTTGTGAATTGAATACCAAATATTGGATTCCTCTTGATTAAATTGCTCTTATGTGAAAGCTACCGTAATCAAAAGAAAGCCACAGTTCTAAATGGTGAGCAAGTTAAGCTAGTGAGCTAATTAAGCCAGGAAAAGGAGCTAGTTAAGCCAGGAAAAGCTAGTGAGCCAGAGAAAGCCACCATAAGCTCCAGAGAACAGTAATCCCACTATCGGTTTCTACTATCCATAAGTTTTAAGATGTTCATTTTAAGTCAAAGCAAGTGCGAAAAGACAGCCAGATTACGATAGTTTTTCTTCAAAGCGCAACTTTTAGCAAACTGTTAGAGGCTTGAGGGCTGGGAAGGGTTGAAACCAATCGGCGTGTTGTCTCATCGTTCTCATCAAAGAGAGATCGAGACACCCGCACACAGACGGCTCTAATTTGAGCCCACTTTCACTCCTCCTCCCGACTCGGCCATCTTTCAGAGCTCTTTCCATTCAAGTGGAATGGGGATCCCTACCCTCCAATCTAGCCCTAACTCCACCTCCCCTTCAATCCCTTTCCACACCCCTTTCCCATGTCGGATTACCACTCCTTTACCCCCTTCCCATGTCGGATTTCCAATACTAACACCACCCAGCCACCCCCGGTTCTGACAAATTGAATCCACGAGTTATTGGCTTAGCCTGTGTTTGTGGCTAATCGACGAAACCGCTAATCTTTCAGTTCAATTTGTTCTTTTTAGAGAAAGCCCGAAGCAAAATGACATTTGAATCAGAGCTTCTGATAGGGTTTCGATTTCGAAATACATGTGCAATGATGTCGACCAAAGTTGGCACCTAATCAGCCTTGTATACTTTGAAGTTTTTTGAGATTAGAGATGAGAATTGGCAGACTTAACAAAATGAATAGCTCAAATCGATTCGCCGATCCTGAAAACCATCGGGTACAAATTTACAGCTGAATACCTTCATTCCCTACAAAGCAAAAGAGAAATCCCTATGTAAATGACTGGCGAGGTGTTCTCTGTGCGATCGCGTAATCGCTTGCGACCTGGCATACCCGTCCGGTATAGGGGGCTTCTCTTTTAGAATCGGTAAAGGGGACTGAGCCGGCTTCAGGATTTTCGGGGTCACTATGCCTAAATTTTTTGGAAACAATTTTTACTTTAAATTTGGTTGCTTTTTTTGATAGAAATTCCTTATCCTATTAAACCATTTTTTCACTTAAACAGTAGCCAAATTGGAAGAACCCAAGAGTTTTTCCGACTGATTCCCTGATTTGGTGATTTATTTTTTAAAAAATAGTCTTTAATTTGTATTAAATAATTGTTATTAAATAATGTAAAGCTCAGCTTCTACAGTAAGCCTTTAATCATGACTGTGAGAATCCAGGAAAAAAGCGCTTAGCTGACTGAATATTTTAAATTTCTAAAGCATATTCAAAATATTGGTAAAATATTGCAGCCATTTTTAATCATGAAATGATAAAATTTAGATCCTGATTCAGAAAAAAACAAATTCAAGTAATGGGAAAAGTGAAAATTTGTCGAAAACGGGGGAAACATATGGAAAATGGGGAGGGGATTTCTTCCGGAAAATGGAGGGATTTTTGGGGGAAAGGAAGAGAAGAGAAATGCAAAAAGAAGGTGAGAAGATGGCGATTTTCTCGATTCTCGTCTTTCTTTCCTCGGGAATTCACTCGAAACACACCTTTTCGAGAGAGAAAATTTCTGGAAAAGGCGACAAATCGAGGTGCAAAGGAAAGGAAAGGGGAGCGGGATTTGACAAACTAGAACCAATTTCAAGAAGAAAAAGAAAGATATTCAACTTATAAACCATATGTTTTATGGTTTTTGGATATTTAAGAAATTCAATTTGCATATTGCAAATGGTTTCCCCTTTTTTCCATTCCTCCGAACGCTACCGCATCCTGTTTTTGAAAGCGAGCATCAAATGTGTCTTTGGCAAAAGCCCGAACTGAAAAATGAGTTTATCTGGATAAAAATACTCAATAAGTTGAAATTGGGCAAACATCCGGGCAAACAAGGACACCATGACCTCCATCGATTAATGTGAACTTTGAGGTTGTTTTGTAGTAACATTTTTCGACTCTTATCGGGTTATTGGGTTTAGAATGGTGAGTAAAGATCTTTTTCAAAACTTTAAAAGATCTTTGTTCCAAAATTAACATCTTTAGCGATTTTTTACAGTCACTGTAACTTGAAAAGGAAAAATTTTCGAAGAAAATTGAGCAAGAAGTAATCTAGCTCAAGCGGCACCCGAAGCTTCGCCGTAGCTCAATTTTCTCAATTTTACATTGCGTGAACAAATTCAGTTCTATTTGTTTTCATTAGACACAAAAACAGACATGTGGGAATTAATGTGAGTTTTAAAGTGGCGGATTCGGGTAACGTAAACGTAAAGCATTTGTATTTTTGGGAAGCTAGACTTGATTGAATTTTCTTTATGAAGGATACTTTTGAAAAGCAAAACTTTCAAAAAACTATTGAGATAGTAAAGGAAATTTATATACAGAATTTTTAAAAACGTAGGCACATTCTTTAAAATCCACTTATAGGATAAATTGTAAGGATTGGAAAAATTTGGAAGAGTATTTTTTTGAAGCGTATGTTTTGAAAGCGTGTGTTCAAAAAAAGCAAGCCTCAAATCCAAATTTTCGAACATTTCCTTTTGTGCTGTCACAAAAGGGAAAATGGATTCACGCTGAGTGATTGAAAGAGATCGGAGAGAATCGTTTTTTTGGGAAAGTTAATGGTTTTTGTATGGCTTAAAGTCTATAACAATCTTCTATTAGAAAAATGAGTATTGAGTATGAATTAAAAGTTCTTCTTCTTATTTGAAGTTGAATGTTTTAAAACTGATAATAAAAAACTGCCATAGATACTTTTTTCAAAAAAAAATCATTCTTATTTCCCAAAAAACATTGAAACTCGAACAAAAATATTCAAATATTGAGTCGAAAATGGGAAAAATGGAGTAGAGAGGGGAAAGAACGAGAGATTTTGTTGAATGGGTAAAAGAGAAAAAAGGGAAAAATTGAAACTGGATCCCCTCAAAACATTTTTTTTCCCCACACAACCAACATACGCCAACAAATCCAGCCCACCGACAATTGAGATTCCCAATTTTGGAAATGAATTTGCGAAAAGTTTTGGGCTTTCTTGTTTTGTGTGAAAAGTATTGTTGAAGTTTTTGATTTTCGGCAAAATTCACATCTCCGGCGATGACGGGGATGAGAACTAACGAAAGGATTTTCTTTTTGAGTTGCAAAAAGTTGGAACTTGAGGCTTTGAAACTTTAAAATACAAATACAGCAGAAATTCTTCCATGAACCTTTTTATGATATTGAAAAAAAAGGAGGGTACGTCCAAGAACTAAAATCAGACGTCCCTTTTAAGTCGAATAAATTGAAACGGAACTCGGAGAATGTCAAAAAATACTATAAATCGTCAAACACCCAGCTTTCGCGAAAATTTGTGTACGGTTGTTGAAAGAAGTGAATGAATGAAATGGAGAGTGGGCGTCTCACTTCACTTCAAAATCTTGTGCTTCAATTTCGCGCGCACCGTACATACAAAAGGAAAAGAAGAAGAAAAAGACAAGAAAGGGATCACTTCTCACCGCACACAAACAAACAAACACACTCACTTCTCAACATCCCCAAGTCAAGGAGAAAAAGATTTTCCTCATCAATTTTTAACTCATGTTTGTTATGGAGTTGAAAATTGGCAAAACGCTGGAAAAATTAAAGTTATACATGTTGTGTCAGATTTGGATTCAGTCCGATTTGGATTCAAATCACTGTGGACTTCCGATCTGGATTTCAGTCTAAATTGGACGTCCGATTTAGACTGGAACAATGCTACATATGCTTTCTTGTGAGTTTTTTATATAATTCCTGTAAACTTCTATATGTTTTCGCTTAAGACAAGATTTAAAGGTACGAAGTGTATCTTTTTAGCTGTTAAACACTGAAGAAATGTCGCCTAATGTGAAAATAAAACAAAACAATAAAACAAATTTACCGTTTATTTACATTTTTAGCTGTCTTCTTTTGTTTTCAAATGCGCTTTTTATCTAAAGGTTTATTAATTGGGTTATTTTTCAAGCCAAGAAAGCCGCCCGAGGATCTCGATGATGAACGTGATCGAGGCAACAATTGGAAACGGTATATTTTTACAAGTTTTGTCAAATTAATCATTTAAACAATGATACTTATTTTTACTTATTTTAACTATTTTTTTTTGTTTAGGTTATCAAACGGTGCCCGGAATTAAACAGGAAGTAGAGCTAACATCATCAAGCAAGCCAAAAAACAGAGAGGTCTGTGTTTGTGCATCCTTTTTTCTTTCACTCATAGACTGGTAATTGGTGTTGTTGTTTTACAGATGCAAGCCCGTCTCTACAAAGAATTCAGCGACTACTTGGCAAAGAAAAAGTCGAGTCAAATTTCGACAACGCAAATCTATGAGCTGATGGTCGATAGAATCAAATACAAATCTGGGCTGAAGAATGAAAAACTGAATCATCATGAAGCCAATTTGCTAAAGCGATACATTCTTTCGATCGAGAACACAGAAACCATTTTTTATCATCAGGATGAACGACAGAAAGATGAAAAGGAACAAGAAAGGAAACGAGTGATTCAATAAGAACATCTCTTCACTGTCCTCCACAATTGTCACAAGAAGCTGGGACACGCGGGAGTAAACTTGATGTGGCAAGATCTAAGATGCTTTTATGAGATTTCCAAGTAAATAATTGGCTTTTAATTTTTGCTTTAGCTTGTTATTTAGAGACATCCTCGGTTTTTTGTTATTTTTTTTAGACATCATCATCGGTTTTAAATGCGAGCTGAAACGACGAAATCCAAAGAAGACAGTCCTGGTGAAGCCGATTTCGACGGAAAAAGTAAAACGAAAGATGTCAAGTCAATCTCATGGACCTTCAATCGACGCCTGAAGTTATGTTTGTTTTCACGGTCATGTTTTTAGAAGTACCCCGAACAACTTCTCGACGATCCTTATTTCTTTTGTGCAAATGGCTCTGTGGGCCAATTCATGTCATCAGCAATGACACTCTACATGGTTATAGGAGCCTGTACTGGACTATGCAAGTTGATTTTAGCAATTCAGAGTTAAATAAACCTAGATTTAATTGCTCCATGTTACTGGGCCCTCTATAAACAGGGCAAGTTGAAGCTGGTGAGTGCGAAAACGCACGAATTGAAGAAGAAACTCTTTGTGAAGTTCAACTTTGTGAAGTTTTGGTGAGAAGGAGAATATTACTGTCTTCTTTTCCGTTCTCAGCATCCGCAGGGACTGTTTTGGCTTGGCTTGGCATTGGCTGTTTATTCTTTATGACTTTGATTTACCCGAGTAGACAGGCTTTCGCTCGAGACTTTTCAGCTTTTAGACAAAATCGCAGAGTAATCGGGAATTAGGTTCAGGTTGGAATTTTCTCATGTCTATTGTGCACCAGGACAGACCGTGCCTGCCAATTGACACAAAGTCTTGTGGCGCACAATAAAACTTTTTATGCCAACTACTATGTTTTTCTTTAATTATGACATTTTTATTTTTATCAACAACGACTTTGGTGCACCGTTTGCGACACTGAAAAGCTTTTGTTTGTAGAGTTTCTTCTTTGTCTGAATATTCAGTCGTTAAGAGATTTTACGAATGTAAATTTATTCCGTTTTAAACATTGTCACAAATCTTTTCACGGGCATTGACAATTCGGAGCAAATCCATGACATCCGATCGGACATCGATCACAGCGACAGCTCGGTGGAAGCCCAGTACATCCGATCGGACAAAAGCCAATCGATCGTTTGACTAAATTATTCCGTTCAAAAATATTGATGCTTTCAAAACTGTTAAAAGAATTTGAAAAAGATTTACAACAAAGAAGCCACCTGTACACAAGCAATTAGGCCAAGTTCCAGAACACCAGCGCGGACATTGTCTGGAAGCGAGAGCTTCGTTCGATGCTCCTTGTGCTAAAATTTGATTTTTTTTAGCTTTTTAGCTTTTTAGCTTTTATTTAACACTAATTTTACAGTTACGCTAAAAAGTTACCCGCTACAAGTCCGATAATCATCAAAACAACGCAAAACTTGGAATTCATTTTGTTTTGGATGTCTCACTCTTGTGCCAACAGTTTCTTTTTATATTCTTTTTCGACATGTTATTCAAAAAACAATTTGTCATAAAATTTGACTATTATATTAAGAAAATCAACGAGAATGTTCAAAAATATTTACTTTTCACTTCTCGGTTGTCGATTTTCTGTTGAGAACAGTTTTGTTTACCGCTCAATTTTTATCATGAGTCATGGCAATTTCGGGTAAAAAACAAGGCTTTTTGAAAAGCATTTCTAAACCAGCCAAAAAGATGATTTTTTGCTAAAGTATTTTTTGGGCAGCCGAAAGGAACAAAAAAACACATAGAATTGGTTGAAAAAGGTGGTAACTTGGTCATACTTTATCTGTTTCCAACAATTTTGATATTTTTGAGAATTTAATTTTGCATTGAATGTTATAAAGGACATCGAAATTGGATCCTTTATGACAAAGCTATATTAAAAAAAACCTTACCCACTAAACCTTTGAACCCTTTAAACCCTTTGAACCTTTGAACTTTAAACTTTCTAGGTTGCCGTTTGAAATAAATCAAACATCCTGTTGACTTAACTTATCATAAAATTTATTGAGCTTTTTTGTAGAGATCAAAATCATCATGATAGATAGCTTCAACGTATTTCTTCGTTGTCTCATTCTTTTCAACGCTCATCTTCAACTGTTTCATTACGTTGGAGTTGTGTTTCGAGTTCACCGTGCTTGATTTGTAGATGTGGCGAATAGCCTAGAAAATTTGTTTATGAATAGACAAAAGTTTTGTTTTTGTTTTACATGATTGACTTGATGGTAACGTCATTGGCGGGTTTCAAAGAACTACATACTTTTCAGCAAATTCTATCGATTTTTCAAGGAAATTTTTAAACGTTTTATTGACAAACTTACCAACCAACTAATCAATTACTTGTAGTTGATTGTTTTCTCTAAAGTCTTTACCTTATTTGAGACTTTTATGGGAACATTGGCCTCTTTGAACACCTTCAACAACCGTCTAGCCATTGCCTTTTTGTCGTAGGAGAAACGGAGAACTTTGATCGGCTGTTTGTTGATTTTACAAAAGCTAAACACTAACTTTTAAAGTTTTACATCTTCTGCAAACCTGGATTGTGGATAAGCATGATAGTTGAATCCAAAATCCTCTCCAGTGAGCGTTTCTTTGTTTGTCCTCAAATCGTAGATCCATTTCGCGAACTCGTGAATATTACGGCCCTGGCAGAAGCCCTTTGTTGAGCTAAATTTGAATTTAATTAGCTTCATTTTTTCCCTTTACATGCAAAAGTGTCCATGCAAGGACACAAATCGATCCGTTGGATGTCGAATGAACGTGAATTTGACTAATTCCTTTGACTTTTCCCATTTAGCTGCTCGTTTGCCAGCATAGAAGTTGTGTTTTTTGCATTCACTAAACACATACCGTATTTTCTGTGATAGTAGTGTACCCCGGCGAGTTGAGTTGGTCACGATTTTACGGTTTCCAGGCTTTTGCAGAGGCTCAACACTCTAATCCCCCACTAGGTCTCATCGTCAGCTATATCTTCCGACCCCACATCGATAGGTTCTGATAAGCGGTTCCCGAGATTTCGAGCAATTTAGGCGACGCTCAGGGTGAACTACTATTAGAGAAAATACGGTAATTAATATATTTTTGATTTGAATACGGTCGAACTTCGATATAACGTACACTTCGGTATAATGGACCCTATATTTGGTCCCGGCCAAACGCTTAATAGAACGTTAAGAAAAAGGCTTCGATATAGCACCACGGATACGTTACCGTATCCGTATTACATTTCCATATAACGAATTATTTGCTAAAATGCGGGCAAAGCAAAATGGATTTCTGCTTTTTTTCAATATCAATTTTCAATTTTATAGTTTATATTTGATTGCCACTTTCGTACAGATAAAGAATCAGAGAATGTTGTTATCACGAAACACTTAAATTCTCCAACAACTCACGTGTTTCCATCAATTTCTCTCGAGAAACGCTGTTTATAGTGAATGCTTTTGTAATCTCTCAAAATATCACACAACAATCCACTTGTAATCGTCGATCCTGTCTTGGGAATGGCACAGAAGTCAACACCAAACTCTGTGCTGTGCTATAAAACAATTGTTCTATTAACGCTGAGAAAAAGTTTCACATTAAGTTAATTTTTCTTCACCTTTGGATTGATTCTTTCGATAGGTTGAATAGGTGTCGGTAACCATTCGATTTTTGTCGATTCTGATGATTCGATCGTTGTATTGAGACAGTGAACGATGAAGAAGAAAATAACAAATGATAATAGAAAGAGATTTGAGCGGATCATTTTTAAGGAATGACAAATTGAATAAGCTATCCACACTATCTCGACAAAAAAAACTAGAAAGGTGGCAAATCGAAAATGGGAAGAGGTGGGCAATCAAGTTCGGCAATTTGAACCCTCCTCGATTGAGAAAAACGCTTGAGTTCGGTTTTCGAGAGCTGATTTTTCATCAGGTACCCACAGGGTGACCCATAATTATAAGTGCAGTGACTTATTATTCATTATTATTAATTATCTCGATCTCCTCAAAACTGAAAGTCTTTTTGCAAAGTCAAGTTTCCCAACTTTATGTCTTTTTCTGAATGACCACCCAGCTCTCCGGATCTCAATCCGATGGATTATTCTGTCTGGTCCGTTCTTGAAGCAAAAGTCTGCGCAAAACCGCATAAAAATGTTGAAAGTTTGAAGAAAAGTCTTCTGAAAGCCTGAGACGAGCTCGATGATTCGACTTGGTCGCCATCGTGGACGCCTTTCGTAAACATTTGACAGCGTGCTCGGCTAAAAATGGTGATAGCTTTGAATTTAATTGTTAATTTATTGTTCATTGATATTAAATAAAGATTTTTAAAAAAAAAATTTGCTCTCTAAAGTTTAATCTTGTCTACCTACAAAGCTTTTTACCTGCACCTATAAATTATGGGCTTTCCTGTACTCATGAAACATTCGACAACCTGTATCAGAATCCTATTACTCTCGGATAAATTAACTACCATTTGTATTAAGGGGATTCCCGTGTTATAGTCAAAAACGATGTCTCTATCAAAACCCAAATTTGGCGCATCCAATAATACCAAGAATATTTAAATTGGACAGCCCAACACCAAGATATTTGAGCGAAAAGTTGGGTTGCTAATGGCAAGAGAGCGGGGCGCGGATCAAATGTCCGATAACCCAATTCACTTGCCTGGATTTCTTCAGTTGACTAAAAAATGGACTTGTTTACTGATTTTCAAACAGTTGAACTTGATAAAACGATTTTCATAGATTACTAACGAGAATAGATCTGTGAAGGGTTTCTGGGCGATGGATGATAAGTGTAGGTTTGCTTCAAGTGACCTGAGTATGTGTCATCAAGATATCTAGCTTATTTATCGACAAATACACTCAAATTTTGCCTATCAAGAACACTAGTTGTACCAGAGGAACAGCAAAAGACAAGCTCAATGATGACTTCTCCAAGCAAGATTACTCCAAGTCTTTCTTATCACTGACTCATTCAAAAAGCCCACACATCAGAAGCTTTCTTCCGATCAAACAACGAACAAAGTAACGGTTTATTAGGAAGCATTTCACTGATAAGTGAGACTCTCTCCGACAGAACAAATGAATTATTTCCTGAAATTTCTTTTCATTGGCTTTATACAGCACATTCTTTCATGTCCAGATGGAAGTTATCCAATAGTGAACGATGATGAATGTTTGTGGGCAATCGGGGATTGTAAGTTGAACATTTTAGACAAGTAGTTTTGAAATTTTAAATATTGCAGATGTTTTTCTGGTAATTTTTAATATTTACTCGTGATTGGTAACAGTTAAGAGAACGCTAAGCCTTATGATCAACCAAAATTAGCTGTGACTTATCTGTCGAATTAGCTCAATAATAAAAAATAAAAAAACGACAAAATATCATGTAAATTAAAAGAAGGAAGGCTAATTTTATATCGTAATCACTTTCTATGTGACACTAACTTTTTCAACAAGTTTACCTACCGCACTGCTCTGACCAAAGCACACCCATCAAACAAAATGACTTTCGCTATGAATTCAGAGTTTGTTGAATTTTGAAAATGAATTGCAATCCATTTTGAATCATCCACTTTGAATGCAAATGAAACAACAGAACAAAATCTTCGAATTTTCCAGCCATTCCCTACCTCCCAGCCACTCACTGGTGTGCTTCTTTGGGAGCCATGACGGCGAAGATTCGAAATATTTACGAGAATCAGTTCATCTTTGCTATGATACCATTGGGTATTTACAATTGTTGCTTTTAAAATTTCATTTTCCTGTAGAAATCAATGCTGGTTTGACTCCCTATATTGGTGTTGAGAGAGCCGGTAACAACACGTGGTCATACGCTGATGGATCGCCGCTAATTTATGCAAATTGGGCTACAAGTTGGTTTACAGGGGCTCAATAGCTAGTATTTTTTCAGATGTTGCCAAATTTTTTGCGCAGCTGGGTCATTTGCGCAACTAGGTCTTTTGCGTAACTCGCCATAACTTTCTTCTAAGTTGGCCAATATTTATGATTTTGGTTTCATTTTGTTGCACTTATTGAGATCTACAAAATGAAACCAAAATCATAAAGATTGACCCACTTAGAAAAAAAGTTAGGGCGAGTTGCGCAAATGACCCTGTTGCGCAAAAAGAATTGCGGAAATTAGCCTACCCCAAAAGATTCGATTACTTGGCTAAATTACTTACAAGTTTATCATTTTCAGATGAGCCACAGCTCACAAACACGAGCTTCTGTGCAGTCATGAATCCGGACACCGCGAAATGGTATTCAGCTGATTGTTCAACTCCCCGGCCATTCATTTGCACAGCTGTTCAACCAAGTAAAAATTTGTGGCTTATTCTTCATTTATAGTTAAATAGCTTGGCCAAATTGTTAATGCTATCAATTTGAACGTTCAGACACAACAACAACAACAACCACGACGGCTACTACGACTACGACTCTTCAAACAACAGCACACTCAAGTATGTTTTACAATAACATGACTAATAACCTTTTTATTCTAACTTTTGTATAAGTTTGTATTTTCTAGCTATTTCATCAGTCAATTTTCAGCTCCAACATGTTCCGAAGGGTGGACTTACTACGGGAACACGGATTCGTGTTATTATTTGCATGTAAGTGCGCAAAAAAGTTGTCTCAAGCTGCTAAATGACATTAAAAATGAGCACTTTTTAGAATTTCACCTTTGACAATCAGGATACCTGGAAACTGTACGACTTTCAAATAGCCGAAGGGCAATGTCAAATAATGGGAGCTCATTTGATTTCGATTCATTCGGCTGGCGAAGATGCAATTGCTTACGGTAACAGAGTTTTTTTTAGCCAGAGATTTCAATAGAAGTATTTAAATCAAAAACACACAACTCTCAAGCATTGTTAATTTTAATTTTCTTCTACTCGCTAGTAGACTGATGTTAAAACATTTTATCTAAGCTTTCGACAAGGTCAATAATCAAAATAGACAAGTCATTCAAAGGGATAAACAAATTTTCAGAATAATTTTCTCTTCAGAGCTTCTAATGTCAAACGTGGACTACATTCGACCGGTTCCAATCGAGAATCCGTGTGCCTATCAGTGGGGATGGATTGGGTACTACAATTGGGGAAATGGAGAGAAAGGACAGGGCAACTGGACTGATGGATCACCCGTTGATTACATCGATCGAACGTCGTTTCCCCGATATCACTACCGAATGGTGGGTTGGGCTGGAATCTTAAAAACAAGAGAAATTTAAAAAAAATAGCAGCATTTTACAAAAATTAACGACTCGCTGCTCTTATACAGGGCGCGGTATTTATGGTGCGGCACTCTACAAAAGTATGATTTTCTCAAAAACCGCAAGAGTTGACAGTTTTTTATACATGCCGCACCAGCTAAATGCAGCTAAATCAAAATAGCCCTCATAAAACGAACTCGATTTTTTACGGCTCCATTTTGGCTATGAGTTTCTGTAAATCGATAAACTTTGAAGATTCTTATAATTGGGTTTTTTCAGATTGGCAATGACCCTTCATGTGGAATTCGAACTTGGTCATCGGCTACCGCTTACGCTAAATTTGCTCGTTTCATATGTAAAATGCCGGCTGGCCGAAAGTTAATAGAATAAAGGGTGTTTTACTGAAGTTAGCCATTTAAATTTATTGTCTTTCTTTGACTCAAAAGCTAGTGGCCAATCGGAATGACGAGTGCAATCCAGTTAGAAGCAGTCACTTTTCGAATAAGTCCCCATTTGATCCATTCAATCAACATATTTCGATGGGTTTTCGAAGCAAAAATCACGAGGAAGCCGGTGAAAATCGAGTGAATAGTGATGATGACTGGACCAATTGCGCCCACTGTAACCAATTTTATTCAAAAACAACGGCAAAACAAAACCGCTTTGCGCGTAGTTGCTCTCTGTGAGTCGAAGCAGCGATAAAACCATGCAAAAACTTGGAACAAAAACAGTAGGTGACAAAATTTTTGTTTAAAATCATTTTGCAAATTATTCAGTCTTTACTTCTAACTTGTACTGCTATAAATTTCGTCAATTCATTCAACATTTCCTTAGTTCGTTGACTCATTGGTTGCGTCTTGTATACAGTGAGATAGGTATATGACATAGAGCAAAAGAGCCATCCCAGAAACGAAAAGAAGTGTGAAAACAAGTAGAATCACCGTCACACCGTCTTCATTTGATTTGCAGTGATCTGACAGTAGAGAATCAATGGTAAACTTTGGTCACAAGTGATTGGAAATCGAGGGCAAATATGAAAAAAACAAAAGTTGGACTTTTTCGTGTACTAAACTTGTAACGAAAACATATGTCGGTCCTTTTTTGCCGTTTGCAATTCAAGGTTTTTCGTGCTTTTCTCAGTACCAACCCTGCGATTTTGACTATTTTGACTATCATTCGAATAAAATGCGCACCGCAATACCAAAATTAACTCAAAATATAATATCTATGCAAAGTTATGAGGTAAAAGGTTAAGCCGCACCCATAATGGGCGAAGTTTAGGTTTTTAGCCAACAAAGTCAAAACAGCGCCCGTTTTGATCAATATCAAAGTAAAGACAAGCAAACAAAAAACCACTCCCACAAAACCGTCAACAAAAAAGATGCATAAACTTCGAAAGAAGAGGCATGTAACCGAATGTTGCTGAGCAGCTTTGCAAAGCGAGCACACCAAAATGCAAAGAACATTGACATGGAGGAGGAGCACATAAGCAATCTGAGAGTATATTTGACAAGCTGTGTGAATGACTGACCAATACAGTGAAATATAGTTGTCGACTGTTGATGTAGGGCGAGATCGACATGTAAATATTTAGCTGATAGATGAAAATTCGGCGAAGAAACGCCACCAAAATGTCGCCAATAAGAGAGAAAAGTGGAAAAGAATTTTTTTGATGAAAAGTGTAAAGAAATATTATTTATTTTTAGAAATATTATACGGCAATCCTCACTCAAGACCCGCTATTTCTTGTTTTGAGATATCTGATCTCACTTGATTTTCACTCTCTTGGACTAAAAAAATGCCTTGAACCTTATTCAAATAGCCGACCGATTTGGAATTTTGAGCTCTCTGTTCTCACTTGAGCAATTTTCACACAAATCGATAATTGAATTAAAAGAGATGATAAACAAAAAACAATTTCGTCCAAATTCGGGCACAAACTTTCACACGAAAGTGAAAAAGAAGCGGTCAAATGAACAACATTTCCCTTGTAGAGGCTTTAAACACAAGATATTCGGCTAACGAGCTGCAAAACAACAATCATTTGCGGTGCGAAATAGAATTAAGTAGGAAACTTTTTTAGTGGCTATTCGCCACCACAAAAAGGCATTTGTATCCTAGATTTAATCAACAACATAGCCTTAGCATCACTGGCTGTTTAGACAACGCAAATGTCAACAAACCAACAAACAAACCAAACCAGCAATCAAATTTTGATAGATTTTCCTGAGTACCTTCGTGTGATAAAACAACAAATATGGAGCCAAAACGAAGAAAATGATTGAGAGAATCAAAATGATTGAATAGCATGGAGAAATGAAATCGATTATGGGCTGAGATGGGAAGAACATTTGAGGATGAAATGAGCTGAATAAGAATTGTGATTTTGATGGGACACAGCGGGACATGCTCATTTGAAAAGGGTGGCCATTTCAAGGTTGCCAACCCAATAAAAAAATTTGTTTTTTGAAGAAAATCACATTGGCGCTATAATTCAGTTTATGTGTTTCCTAATGAAAACATAAACAAAAACAAAACAGATCAAGAAATTTACCAAAGCTAGTCACCTCTTCACTCATTGAAAAACTCTGAAACCACAGAAATTTCTTCTAATAAATCAGGTGTTCTCAGTTCAATTTTTGCAGTTTCCGTTTGTGAAAGGTGAAAATGATTTGATCTTTGGTGAATAATGAAAATAGTATCAATGACTTAATGTGACAAAATAAGCATGCACAATTCCAGCTTGTCTAACGTCTTTAGATGTTGCAAAGACTTCAAAATTGAGTTGTGTTTGCGCTTTTAAATCATTCAGTCACTAGTTTTGAGAGAAGAGTACATAGCTTCTTAAAATTTTCTGATAGTATTCTATTATTGCGTACTGTACTGTAGCCATGTCTCTATTTGAGTCTGCGCTGTGAATGTTTACTTGGAAATCCTTGTTTGACCAGAAGTTCAACCCATTTTTTCATTTCCTCAAATGTGCGAACATTGCTATATTTTATCGTTTTGACATCACTCTTTGAAAAAACCGAAAAAAGTTCTGGAGATACTTCCGTCAAAGAAGTTTCTTTGCACGGTTTATTCGTCGTCGACAGATGGGCCAAAGTCAGTTACCTGGAAGTTGGAGACTTGATGAGTATTCGGATTGACGATTGAGTGAAAAGACTCAATGATTTGTGGAAAACACAAAACCACGTTGAGGCTATCAGAATCATGATCAAAAATAGTAGCTTTTAATTGTAAATTGCCCTGTGACTTTCCCAGACCAACAAGCGAACCCCAAATTAATCTTTTTTTGCACATCAGCTGTTCGCTGATCCTTTAATCCCAAAATGGTCTCTTGGAGGTTAACTTTGTAAAATTTGGGCATGTTTCAGTCGATGAGTTTGTTTCAGTTTGTAACTTATTTGAAAAAAAAACTTTTTTAAATGTACTCTAATTCAAGTTCAGAAGTTAGAACTACCTTTGTGGGGTTTTTACGCTGAACATTGAGGAACATGATTCGTGAGAATTTGAGCGGTTTTTGCAGGATTTCAAATTGACAAGGCTTTAAAGAGGGACACAAAGAAAGACATGTTCAGTCATTTCCGGCCACACAGTTGAACCACTTTCAGCTAGCTTGTTCAGAAATTGTTCCAGTTTAAAGCTCATAATTTAAATCATTTTCTGTTTAGCATTTGACCCGATGTTTGCAAAATATTTTGCGAATACTTTTATCTGAAAGAAAATTGAATCGTTTCCAGTTGATTCAAAGATCGTAGCTTGCTAGAGAAAGGCACGGACTCAAGGTGAGCTTTTGTCTGAACAGCTAGTGCACTTTAAAGAATCAAGGTACTTCGATGATCTAGTGGATAACGCCATAGGCTTCCCCACAGGATCAGGGTTCAGTCCCTGGTGTGTTTTTTGTTTTGTTTTTCTTTTGCAGCAACTTTTGAGCATTTTGTAGCTAATTGCATTATGGCGCCTTGCAAAGTAGAAATTGGCTATTCGAGTTCAAGTTGATACACCCGATTCGCATTCCTCATACCCGATTCTATAAAGTGCATCTTTAGTTCGTGCCTTTCCTTAGTCAGAGAATTTTTTTGTACAAACAATTGGCTTTTCTTCTTGACAACATTCTCCTTCGCAACTACATTTTCTGTTTCAAAGAAGAGAAAAATTTCAATGCTTATTGTAGTGTCCTTTGAGGTAAACTTTTGGACAAGAGTTTGTTGTATTTGAGGGATAAGTTGAATCTCTTTAGATTCACTTGTCCCAAAAATTTTTCGGTGCAAAGAGTGTAGTTTTTTTTGTATTTTATCCCAAAACAAAATAAAATGCTTACAACAAAAATTTGTAAAGCCATTTGACTTAAAAGAAAGAGATCCAAGTGAGCAAATTTGCAAAGTTCCAACAAAAAAAACCTCTAGAGCCGTTCCTTCTGTTCTTTTAAAATGCTTTTAAGTAGGATTTTTGGTTTATCTAAAAACATTCCTATTTTTTGATCCTCGAGCACATACTTCACATTTAATAGATTTATCACCGACACAACGGAGAAATAAATTCATTAGTCATTCACCAAATTGTTTCCAATCACTTTTTTTTACCCGGGAAAACAGGAAATACGCCTGGGCCCGAAAATGTAGTTGTCTCCGTGTTTGAATCAAATTGTCGTCAACAAAGAAAAGTTCAACGCATGAAAAACTCACTTATATAAAAAAGAAATACACTTGGAATTTATAGGAATTTGTTTCATTTCTGGCAATGCCGCAGAATTGGGGCGATTTGCAAGTCCTATGGATCGATTGGATCTCCGGAGCCGGGATTCTGCTCAATTTCCTTCTCCTATATTTGATCAAGACTGACAGACATGTCAGTTTCGATAAAAAAATTATTAAAATTCATTAGAAAGTCGAAGTTTTTTTGACAACTTTATTAAAAACTGATCATACTTATTTTCGATCCTTCAGGCCTTCAAAGAAAATAACTTCATAAGGATTTTTTCTTCTAAAGTAATGATAGTTTGAAAATTGAATTCAACAGCTTTGTTTTCTTTCAGAAAGCCGGTGATGGCTATCGTCGAATCTTGATGATCATCTCTTGGTACAACATCTTCTATGCTCTCGTTCATTGGATTGTGGGAGTGGTGGGAAAAAGAACAGGAATAGAAATGCATTTACTCATTGAGTTCAGGCAATCCTAGTCGATGAGGCCGGCTATATCGCTTTCAGCTCTCGTTTTGCCCGGCACAGCTTCTGGGCATCGTATGCTGGAATACAGGTGGGTGTTCTTGGTAGCTCTTGGTAGAAAAATAGGACAACAAAGGTTCTGAGAAAGTCATGATTATTCCAAAAGCCAACAGAATTAAACTGACAATTGTCTGAGAGTCAAAACCTAAATGAGTAGGTAAAAAAGGGGGTTGACTCTGTAACTTCTCACCTTTACTTGAAAACTTGATTCAGTTTACTTTAGTAAGTATAGTTTACTAAAAAGTTAATTCTCTCATTCATGAATATTTTTCCTTTAGATATTTTTTCTAAAGGTTGATGTGTTGCAAAAGCAGATTTTCGCATTTTCCCATTAATTTTCCCATTGCCAGTTTTGTCACCTCATTTAGCAAATAAAGCGTAAAGAAAAAAAATACAATCCAATTAGTACAACTGCTAATTGAATTACTTGCATAATAGTCTCAAGACTCTAGTCTAATCTAAAAGCTACTCACAACAAACACACAGTTGGAGTATCTTCGGAAATTTCCAGGCTCAGGTGCTAGGTTTCGATAGTTTTGAATACCCCGTGGGTATATAAGTTTCGCTGGCATCCAAACCATGACTCTGTGAGTCATTCAAATAAGTTTGCCTTGCGAGTGGATGTATGTGATTCATCCTTGGTACTGATAGACTGGCGTTGCGTTGAAGGACCACACAAAAAGAAACGCCAACCAAAACTCTCGAAAAGGAATTAGTGTGCACAAAGGCATGAAATGGCGGAAATTATGGGATCTGGGGCATGACTTAGAAAAGAGGGGAAGACAGGATTGAGGGTATTTAATTATACAACAGTTCTTCACTTTTCCAATCTTCTATTTATCCATCTTTAGGTTTTCATCGCCTCATTCATTATGTCTCTCTCACTTTTGGCTGCTCATTGTCTGTATCGTTATGTGAAGATTTCTGGGTAATTTTTGCTGACCAATATGTTAACCAAGTCATTTTCAGAAGGTTCACTTTAATCTTCGAACGTTGGTATTGTATCCTCTTATTGATTGTCTGCAATTTGCTCTTTGCAGCCCTCGTTATCGTCTTCTCGAGTTTGACAGTGATGGTAAAACAATAATGAGTCTTGACGCATAACTTAAAATCTAGTTTAGTTAATATTTAGCTATTGAACGATAAACAAGTTATTCAAATCTTTTTAGCCAAGTCAGGCCAGAGATCAGATTAGCCAATTTGAGCTAATGGAACGCTACAACTTATCGATCGTCAACCTTGGCTATATTGGACCTGTGTACAGGGTTAGGTTTTGTTAAAACATTTTTTTAGTAAAATATTCAGACGATGAACTCACAAACTGGTCAATGGGACTATCGTTGGAAAGATCTCATTGGCATAATTGGATGTCACAGTCTACAAGTGATCACCTATATCGCTATTTGTACATGTGGACTTAAACTGTGAGTTACCCGTAAACTGTGTACCCGTAGTTGGGTACCGTGTATCAAAAAAATGAAACACTTATTGGGAACAAGCCAATCTACCAAGCTTTTATGGCAAAAATCAGTTTAAGCTTTAAGAAAAAGATGAAAACTTTTGAAATGTCCAACGATTAGCAGGTATTCTTTTCAGTTATTTCTTCCTTCATCGATCTCTCATCAGTCCAAAGGCCAAAGCGATCAACCTACAGTTGATGCGTTTGCTTCTGATTGAGGTAAATCGTCTTCATTCGATTTTCACTCAACATGTTCTAGGCCATCACTCCATTATTTTTCGACTACATCCCATGTTTTGTGGCAATGTGGGGCGGATTGTTAGGTGGGATTGATGGTTGATTGAAGAAAGGCTGAGTATGTGCTAGGAAAAACGTGTAATGTGACTTTTAAGTATATTTTTTTTGATATGATAAGTTAGGTTGAGTTTATTTCATGAACCACAGAATGCTTTTCCAAGTTTCAACTTTAGGTCTACCAATGAGCGAGGCTGCCTTCTACGTGCCAATTCTTTTCTCATGTTATCCAGCCGCTGAAGCACTGATGACTACTCTTGGATTTAGAGTAAGTATTGGTTTCTCCTTTTTGTCCGCCTTTTCGAAATTTTCGTTTATCAATGCATAATTCGCCGATAAACGTGTGGTTTGCGTTAAATGAAAAAGAGATTAACTTTGGCTCATTTTTAGGCAAATCTTAGTTCGCTTTAAAGCAAATCCAAACGGGAATTCTTGTTATTCCCGTTTGGATCCTTTCAATGGACATAGAATGAAAACGGCTTCGTGAAATGTTATGAAAATTTGTCTATTTGTCTAACTTTTCATTCTCTATCTTTTGTCTTCTGACACGAAAATAGGTTTCTGTGACAAAAAGTGCTCGAACCGGAACTTTGAGTTTCATCGTTTTTGACTGCTCGACTTCACACCTTCAAAAAATTGAGCTTTTCAAAATTTCTTAGAGCGCAATTTGTAAATAAATAATAGGGCTTTCTGACGAACAAACCATCGATCGATTGGTTCATTATTCATTTCAAAAAGTAACCTTTAAAAAAGTAGAAAAGACTTTCTGGCCAACCTGATAAAAAATAGAGTGAGTTCCTTGCGAGTAATGCGTTTTTTAAAACGCACACTTCGAAAAAAATTATCGTACTTTTAGCAAAAATTATTGCGAAAAATGGCGCAAAAATCACGAGCACCGCATTATATACGACACTTTTTAAAGATACTCAGCTGTTTAACTGATTTGGTTTGAAAAATCCCTTCGCAAGTAAAGATATTCAATTTACTCGACGTGTAAAGAGGATTACTCGTAGTTACTCGCGAGGAACACACTCTAATAAAAACCTTATTTTGTCACTATACTTTTGAATGAATTTAATACACCAAATGTTTTTCCAGGCCTATCGACGTCGTGTCTTTGGCTTGTGGACACCGGCGACGTATTCCGAGACGCATAGCTGGGTCGCATGAATGTCTATCTATTTTTCCGTCCGACTTTCAGATTTGTTTTCATTGGAAAATGAATAAAAGCAACTAAATTGCATCACTGTTGTTATGAAAAATAATTATATGTTCTGATAACAAATGGATCTATTAAGCAGAACACATGTGGCTTATAAAGCTTGTCTTTGTCCTCAGATTTATTGATTTCGATTGATTGATTTTTGAACATTCCCTTTGTAAGACTCACTTAATTAACGAAAAAAAAACATAAATGAATCACTTCCAATTTGACATAAATTCTTTGAAAACTGTGGCTTTGGAGTAAATTTCCCTAGGGATGAATCTGATCAAGACAAGTTTTGAACAAGAAATCTAATCGTTTCCAATGTCCATCTCAGCTTCTTCTGTGTTTATCATCTTATACCTTCAGCGACAAAAACACTCAATCTCCAAGAAAAGACTTCAATATGAAAGGTGACTTCTTTTTGCACGCATCATTCAAGTTCGAGTTTTAATAATTAAACAATGATGTTTTTAAAAAATGAAACAGGACGGCGCATTTCGCCGAATGGGACAGGTTGAGACGTGATGGGTTCGTCCCATTCCGACCCGTCCCAACCTGTCCCATTGCTCATGTCCACTTATAATTGACCAAAACAAGTTTAAATAGGTCTTCATTCCGTCGTTTGCATTTGTGATTCCGATCAATTATGGCTACATCACTTCTCGTCAAATTTTGTGGGTCCGCATTTTGCTTTAATCACTTCACGAAGTCTATCCGGTATTGAATCCACGAGTTTCAGCAAAAGATCTTGCGGAATCGTCGATCGTTGTTGAATGTGCATCCAAAGGGCCGTTTTTGAGTCGAACTTTCCATTGAGCCGAGCCTTCACAAAAGATGCTCACAAATGCTCAATTGGGTTGAGATCCGGCGAATAGGGAGGTGGATGGATCAATTTGACTCGATTTGCCGCAAACCAGCCGGGTAGATCAGCACGAGCACGGTTTCGAAGAGTGACCACCGTTCCCATCGTGAGCCTTAACTTGTGTTTCGGTTCATGATCCTGGTAGAGCATTCATCCGAGAGGAATCGTTTGTGTGGAATGCTAAATCAACCGTTTCAAATTCTTTTCAAATTCAAAGTCGAACTTTCCGTAGTAAAAAGAGCTTTTGTTTAAGTTGATTGTTGTTTGACTTTGTTTTTCATTTAGTTTGTTTGTTGTATCTTGAAATTCAGACAGTTGCTCACTAATTTTATTAATGTTGTTAATGGTTGTATTGCGGATAAAAATGGGTTTATGTCAATCAATCTTTTTAAAAAACTAGTTTTTGATAAAGGCTCACCAAGGCGCAACAATTGTGTAAGTGACTTACAAGAGGTTCGTCTATGAGAGGAATACCCCTTCAATAATTATGTTTAATAAATTTGCTCAGTTGGTTAACAAAAATTTGCTCGAACGTATTCAAGTTGGACAGTCGATGATTGGGCCTGCGTGATTTTTGTTGATGAAACAAAAGTCGATATTTTTCCTTCAAATCGAAATCATCTGATCCAACGTCCAATCGGAAAGCGATATCAACTCAAGTACTTGCAGTCTATGGTGAAAACAGGCGGAGGATCAATTATGTGTTTCAGTAAGGATAATTTTCTTTTTATCCAGCTCAACGTGATTTCTTTAGACGTGATGTGTAAAAGTTCCACGGGTCCACTTGTCCTCGTAAAGTCAACAATGAATTCCCGCCAATATATGGAGATATTGGACAGATGTTTACTTCCATTTGCGACTGCTTCGATGAATTCATGGTGGTTTCTTTAGCAAGATAATTCGCCAGTACACAAAAGCAAACTTTTGATGGGCCGCGTTGTGACTCTCTCGGCTGAAGGAGAAACACATTTACCGGGATGGTTTGGGATCAATCACGTTTCCTTGATCAAAGCGTCACTAATTTCACCGGCTTTAAATGTTGTCGAGAATCTATGGGCCTATTTGAAATCGAAATTGCGAGAAAAACGATTCAATCCCAAAGTCGAGCTATGGTTTTACATCAGAAAAATTTGGAAGGCGATTGGACCTTGTGTCCTTGATGAATTAACTACATCGATGCCTACTTGTATTAATGAAGTACTTTTGGCAAAAAGAAGGCCGACAAAATATTGATTATAGCTTAATTTCGTCTTGTGTTGAAAGACTTTTGCACCGCGATTTTCATGGGTGTTTTGATGCATTGCTTATTTTTCCCTCAGAATACTAGCAAAAGCACGGCATTTTTCTTCTTTAAATGAATTGTGGAAAAACCACCGCTAAGTTTTTCACATTGTTCACGATTTTCTTTGTAATGATTGTTGGAAAAGGGCCAAATCTTTTAAAAGTTGGGCTTTGGCCAATCCACCATCTCTGCGCCGAAATATAACGGTTTTTTTCCAGGTTTGTAGTCCCTCCCATGGGGCGAGACTACAAACTGCTATAAATTCATGGGTAAAAACCGTAAAAAGTCAAGAATTTAGTTTTCAAGCTGTACATTTGACTACACAACTGTACTTGATTCAATGAACACTTTAGAATGTAACTGGACCAGTGAACTGTTTCGATTTGGAGAACAAAGCCTTGGACAGTCACAAGCTGATCTTTTTGGGGAGGCAATTTCTGCAATGTTTTTCGGTCGAATCTGGCTGTTTTTACGGAGCACTACGAGTACGCCGTACCGTAAAATTGTGATAACGATGGCTCAAAAATCCGATTACATCAAAATGCTATGTGCACTCCAGATAAGCTTTCAGCAAAAAATTAAAAAATGCCCAACCGTTAGAAAAAACGGCCACCGCCCAGTGGGATTAAGAGCAACATTAATGCTTTTAAATGGGATAAAATTCAGGCATAATTTTTGGCTTAGGCTTAGGCTTAGGCTTAGGCTTAGGCTTAGGCTTAGGCTTAGGCTTAGGCTTAGGCTTAGGCTTAGGCTTAGGCTTAGGCTTAGGCTTAGGCTTAGGCTTAGGCTTAGGCTTAGGCTTAGGCCTAGGCTTAGGCTTAGGCTTCAGGCTTAGGCTCAGGCTTAGGGCTTAGGCCTAGGCTCAGGCCCAGGCCTCAGGCTCAGGCTCAGGCCCAGGCCCAGGCCCAGGCCTCAGGCCTCAGGCTTCAGGCCTAGGCCCAGGCCTTCAGGCTTCAGGCCTCAGGCCTCAGGCCCAGGCCTCAGGCCTCAGGCCTCAGGCCTCAGGCCTCAGGCCCAGGCCTCAGGCCTCAGGGCCTCAGGCCCCAGGCCTCAGGCCTCAGGCCTCAGGCCTCAGGCCTCAGGGCCCAGGGCCTAGCCAGGCCTCAGGCCTCAGGCCTCAGGCCTCAGGCCTCAGGCCCCAGGCCTCAGGCCCCAGGGCCCCAGGCCCAGGCCTCAGGCCTCAGGGCCCAGGCCTCAGGCCCAGGGCCCAGGCCTCAGGCCCCAGGCCCAGGCCTCAGGCCTCAGGCCTCAGGCCCCAGGCCTCAGGCCTCAGGCCCCAGGCCTCAGGCCTCAGGCTCAGGCCTCAGGCCTCAGGCCCAGGCCTCAGGCCTCAGGCCTCCAGGCCTCAGGCCTCAGGCCTGTGGCCAGGCCTCAGGCCTCAGGCCCCAGGCCTCCAGGCCTCAGGCCAGGCCTCAGGCCTCAGGC